>QEOT01003366.1:202832-345015 GCA_003123785.1 Pterocarya stenoptera | reverse complement strand
GGGGGGGGGGGGGGGGGGGGTGGACGGACCAGGGGTGCCCTAGGATACGATAGTGGATTCCAGGGGCAAAACCCCCCAGGGGAGGGGTGCGGGAAGGGGGCAACCCCCCACCAGGGTGCTGGTAGCACCCTTACTACTAATCAAGAAAAAAGTTCAAATGAGAAACTTAATTGACGTATAACTAAACAGAAAATCCATAACCCAAGACCATAAATGAGCTAGCCTATGTACAAGTGTACAGTGCTTATAAGTTACATATGTCAAGTATTCACGCCAAATCAGCCAGTCAAAAAAAGAAGCCTCCCCCAAGCTGTTGGCTTATTTCAGTCATTAAGAGTTGGGCTGATATGTTCTCGTCTCCACTCAATTTTCATAAATCCTGGGCAACACGTAACACTACAAAATCTAAGCTAATCTACATTTCTAAAAAACATTAAATGCGGTGTCTGGCACATGATTCCTCAATCTAGCTCCTGTATCCATCTATGGCTCCTCACTTGTAACTAGGTTTTCTTTTATGTATACTTCCTGTGTACTTGGGCAGTGAACACCTAGTTACAATTTATGAACTAGAAAAAATGCAAGAAAATCATGTAAGATAGTCCCATTGAATATACAATAGCTGAAGCCCATAGAAATAAGGTGTGGAAAAAGAAACATATAATTTCGTCCAAAGAGCATTCTCAATCTTCAGAGCTTCTGCCGTTCCTTTCAAGCCAACTGCACCACATGAGACATGAAAATTTCATATAGCGGCAACATGAGAGTTACCCCAAAGACCTCTGCAACAAGCAAAAAGATCCACAACCCTCCTAGGCATCGCCCATGTCAATCCAGACCTTCTAAAATCTTCATCCCATAACATCCTTGCCACCTTACAATTAAGTAATGAATGATCACCCAATTCACCACATTTTTTACACATATAACACCAATCCATAACAATAAGCCCACGCTTCCTTAGGTTGTCAACTTGTACATGGATCTAAGAATAAACTTCCCATTCCTGGAGGGAATCCAAATCATCTTATCTGTCTCAACCCTGCCAATACTTGTAGCACACAGCAAGCTGAACAGATCAGAAATAGCACCAATCTCTAATCCTGCACGATTCAAAGAAAACACAGTCCACAGTGGAGATCCACATGAGATATCCGAAAGATCTGCCACCGAAGCATGCTGATTATGGGCAATCTGATAGAAAGTAGGCAATGAAACCTTAAGGGTTGTATTACCACACTGGTAATGTGAGAGGCTGACTCTGAAGCCCTCACCAGTCACAAAACTAACATGACTGGCAAAATCTCCCCAACCACTCTAAATATAATTCCACAGCCCCATACCATGTACGCTTCTCACTTCATTAGAGCACCAGCCCCAACTAGCACTCCCATATTTGGAAACAACCACAGTCCTCCATAATGTCTCCCTTTCTTGACGGCACTGTCATAACCATTTCCCAAGAAGGGCTATATTAAAATTCCTCAACTTGCGTACCCCAACCCTCCACAAGAAATAGGGGAACAGACCTTGTCCCAACTAACCAGGTAGAACTTGACCTCCACTAGAAATAGGAAAGCGCAAATATCATATTAATCCGATAAGCCACTCTGAAAGGTAAGGGAAATAGGGATAGAAATATGTGGAGAGGTTGGAGAGAGTGCTTTTGATAAGAGTTATTTTTCCCCCTTTTGTCAGATAATTTCTTTTTCAGCCCGGCAACCTTCTTTCAATCTTCTCAATCACCCTGTCCCAAATAACTTTTGACTTAAAAACGGCCCCCAAGGGAAGGCCAAGTATTTCTTTGGCAAAGAAGATACCTTGCATCCCAAATTATGTGCCAAACTTCTAATATTGCTCACGGAATCCTTTCAGGGACTGGATGGGGGAATGAGCCAAATGAAATTCTTGAAAACAAAGAACAGCATGAAAACTAAGAAATAGCATATAAAACATAAAGTATGCAACTATATTATAGAAATCTTTACCATACAATGCTCAAGGGGATTTGCAGAAGTTGCAGTAGAAAATACAAAAGAAGGATCACTTCCATATACTGCACATGGAAACAAACAACTGACTGATGTCTCAATATCAACAGAAAGCTTTGAATTGTAAAAGAAGTCCTTTAAACTTTTGTGAAATATACTGGAAAAAACTTACCATGTGAACACAGTCGTCGAAGTCTCCTTATTATAAGAGCAGTATGACATCCAAATGCTCCCTTATAAGCATGAGCTTCGTCGATGACCACAAATCTAATTAATAGGAATATAAACAAATCTCCATCATAATACAATTCGTTTATCAGGGGGAAAAGAAACATATAAACGAGCATCTCAATGATGCTTATAATTATCAACGTAAAAAAACTTCAAAAAAGTATCAAAACCACCAATTAAGGCAGAACATAAATCAACGTGGTGGGAAGAAGGGAAAAATATAATAAGTCACTTGGTAGTGGGAAGAGAGATGACAGTTCAACAAAAATACCTAAGATTTGATAAAATCCGCCTAAATCTTTCATGGTGTGGCAAGATTGATATGTGCAACATATCTGGATTTGTGATCAACTGCATGCAAGCAGACAAGAATTCCAGCATAAATTTAGGTGAGGCCAACCAGCCTAAGAAACATGTCCTTTAAAACCATAACTTACTAAATTACCAGCCTAGCATTATCGCGCAGCCACATTCTGTCCTTCTGAGAAGTGTCACCATCATATATACCAATATTTAAGCTAGCATCAAATCCTTTCGTCATGTCTAACAAAGCTCTAAGTTGATCTTGAGCTAAGGCCTGCATGCATGAAATATTTCATCATCTAGTTACCAGCTAGAAGAAAAAGCAAGATGATGAATTCTGCCAGAGCATTTAGATTAATAGAGATATACAAATTGAAACAAACCTTTGTTGGAAATAAATACAGAGCACATGATGACAAATTCTGGGACAAGACTTCAAGAACAGTGAGATTATAGCAAAGAGATTTCCCACTGGATGTCATTGTGGCAACAACAATATTCTTCCCAGCGAGGGAGGATTGTATAGATTCTGCCTGGGGATATCAAAACAGCAGAAAAACATTCAGGAAATGTTGTCTATCTGAAGAATGAAAACATAGGAAACATCCATACCTGGTGACTATACAATTTAGTAATTCCTATAGATTTAAGCGCACATCTCAAGTTTTCTGAGAGTTGATTTGGGATTTCCACATACGTGGCTTTCCGGGCCTCAACATCTTCGACATGCACCATCTGCAATTAGACATGCCCACAGGCATAACCAATTAGGCTAAATGGCCCGACCGATGAACAAAGCCAAAGATGAAAATAAGAAATAACACCGCCTTCATGTATATCAACATGTTAGGCTGCCGGGTTCAAAGAAGCTTGGGTGGATGGCATGTTAACATACTTCTCTTTCCACCCAAAAACAATTGTAAAATAATTATACAAGAAACCTGTCCACTAGATCCAACGCCCTTTCGAAGATGTTCAACCATTTCCACTGGTAAAAATGGATTTGTTTCCTGTTAAGCAAAGATGTTAGAATGGTGTAGACGTCTTTGATGGGACATCCAAATTCCTCAACTTCAAAAGAAATACTGCAGCATGAAGCTCCACTGAATATTAATAACAATTCACTATCTTACTTTATGAGGACTAACGGAACCTTCTATACAAATTATACCCCCTTCACTCATCATAAAATAACTATTATCCCCAATAAGTAGTCATTCATATCATGCAAAACACAGAATAAATTGAGTGTTATGAAAAAGCACATAAAAAAGAATCATGGCGCTATGTTAGATCAATAGCATTCATTGTATTACTAATCAAATTTCAAGGACATACTAGAGCATAAACCAAGCCAGTTTTTGAATTTTTCTTTCTTTATCCTTTAATGTGGAGTCTGTACTTGCACCTAAATAGACCAAACAGAATAATCAAGGAAACAAATATCAGAGGGAAGACCTACACGACATTTTATGGGGTCTGAATCAGAACTTGAGGCCACCCAGCTTCTCCTTGCCCTCTTTGCTTCACTTCCGCTTGCAGCTGTACCATGGTCCTTCATTAATAAGAGCAAGTCCTCCAATGAAAACTCTGTGATCATCTCAACTCCATTTTTAGACTGCAAAATAAATCTCATATTATTCAATAGCCCCAAACTGTTGTTAATACTCAGCTATAGAAGTGTGTTTGTCTATTTACTATCATAATCCCAGGCAGTCTGGCTAGAAATTTTGAGTCACTAACAGCAGCAAAGAATTTATATTGTCATATAGAATATCCTTTGAAAGAGAAACGTGTTTTTTCTAGAAGGGAAACAGCCAAAATCTCAGCAGAAAATGAAAGTTGCAACATAGATGTGGATTTTTTATGCATCATGACTGTGAACAACACAAGAATTCTAATACCAATAAAATCGCCAGGTGATCAGAAAGAAAACAATATGAGTATGCCCTTGTTCTAGTCTAAACCTGTGATATACCTTCTACAGGTTCAGATACTTACACTTCTATCATAATAATACTGACTAGTCAGTGGTAGGTGCCATGGTGCCAACGAGCTTCATCAATTACAGTTAAAAGCAGGCAGAGAATATCTCTAAACAGGAATAAATGTGTGTACATCATATGCAAAATGGTCAAGTAATGGAAGGGTATCAATAGGAAAAATATCAAGAGCTACAAGTTAAATACACATACCACAAAAAACTCAACAGCCCTCAACATGTTAATTTTGAAAGCGGTTTCCCGTCTCTTCAATGCACTCACAATCTTTGGTACATACAACCGCTTACGAGCTATTGAACAGAAATATTTCACCAATGCAATCAAATTATCCACTTAAAAGCCAATAAGATTTTTAATCAAATACAAAAAGGAAAGAAAAAATATGCATATCCACAAAATTACCCTTTTTGGGATTATCATCAACTTGATCTTTCTGCTGCGTTGGACAATTGATGATAACAAGGGTATCACCCAAACTTGCCTCATCCATTTCATTTTCTGAAAAACTTACGACCTGAGAAACAAACTTAGGCTTAAATCAGAAAATGAAACAAAATGCTGGCATTCAATGACGTGGTTCTAAGTCCTTCCAGAAATACAGCCGACTACCTTGGGACAAAGAATGGAAAGATGTTCTATGTCCTTCATACTAAGTATGATTCCAGATTTTCCCAGTTGATTAAGCGCTTCTTCCAAATGCGTAGTGGCTATTTTCTTCTGCTGCAAATGAAGAAATGCAGAAAATATGTTTAAGAAAGCAAATGCTTTCATGATCATCTTCAACCATTCTGGACACAAACAGGAACTACCATCCTTAGGTCCCACTCCCATGACACTGCCGCAAAAGTTGGCTTTCCTCAGTAATAAGCAGAGCTCAAAACCTGGCGCTGATAAACAACTCACCGACTTCAAAACCTTAACAAATACTTCACGATTATGATCTTCAAGCACATCCTTGCCACGAAACTGCAATGTGCTCAGTATCTGATCATATGGGAGTCCCATCCGATTATCAAAATCAAAATCCCTTTTCCGTTTGGCCTCAAAGGAACAAGAACTTGACGTTCCCGCCACAGTTTCTTTCGTATCTCCAAGACTAAAATCCCCTCCCACTGTTTCTGTTCTATCTCCAAGACTAAAAGTCCCCACCGTTTGAGTAGTTAGAGTTGCATTATCCTGTGTTGCGCGCAAATGCGACAAATCTTGCATCACATTGGACCACACCGAATCAGCAAACTTAGAAATTGAGCTATTATTGAGACTGGTCGAGGAAGTCTCGCATTGTTCATAATTCTGGGTCCGACTCGGACCCTTCTTAGTAAACGGAACGAGCACAAGAAATTCACCACGCTCAATCCGGTGAGCACTTATCCGACTCTGCAATCTCAATTTAACTCCCTGGCACACGAATTCCGTAAAAAGATGCGATACAAGTAAGAAATGTAATCACATAAAGCCAAACAAAATCGCACATTCGCAATATCGCAATCCAAGATTCAAACCGCCTATGACAAACTTAAAAGCTAAAGAGCACGGCTACAATCAGTTGCTTCAAGAATGAAAAGGAATATTAAATAATGAGTCATCGGAAAGTATTAGCTTGTCATCAATGTAGAACATACGATACAAAAAGACTTAACTTCCTTGAGTTTCATCGAGAGCAAGAATCATAATGTGAACGGAAAGGTTAAAAATAGAAGCAGAGAGAGACAGAGAAAGAGAGAACCCCGGGGGGGGGGGGGGGGGNGGAGCTTGAGGTCTTCAATGGTGGCACTACGAGTCGGGACCGAGACGGAAGTGGATTCGCCAGTTATTGTACGCACTTGGATTACTCTCGGATCGCAATCTTCCATTGTTTTGTCCCTTCTGAGGGTTAGTTCGTGTACTCACTCGTTGATTCTTTTAAACACAGAACAAGAACAGGACCAGGAACATGGAAAACAACAGGAATGCGTTGTTTTAATTGTACTCGACTGGCTAATTGAAGGGAATAAAAATACTAGGTTTTCCATCATAAGGCATAGAGTGAGGGATTCTAATGGAATATGGCAAGTTGATGAAGCAAGAGATGAAGTAATTATTAACTATTTTCAAGATCTGTTCACAGCATCTACAGAAAGTGGCAGTGCTGCTTTTTTAGAGAATCTAGTTGGAAGGGTGACTACTAATATGAAATAAAGCTGGATATGCCATTTGTTGCAGCTGAAGTGGATGTGGCTTTGAAGGAAATGAATCCCACTAAGGCCTTGGTCTTGATGGTATGGCCCTCTTTTTTATAAAAAATTTTGGCATATTGTGGGACAAGATGTGACCTGTGCTGTTCTACAGGTTCTAAATACTAGTAGCTTCCCCCCATGTTGAACCATACTTATGTCACTTTGATTCCCAAGAAGAATAAGGCTGAGTTAGTGGCTAATTTCAGACTTATAAGTCTCTGTAATGTCATTTACAAGTTGGTGTCTAAAGTGATTGCAAACAGGCTGAAGAAGATTTTACCAAATCTGATCTCACACTCACAATGTGCTTTTGTACCAGGGAGATTAATCTCAGATAATGTACTAGTAGCTTATGAGCTTGTCCATTTCATTCGAAGGAAGAGGTAAGGAAAGAAGGATTTCATGTCTATTAAACTAGATATGAGCAAAGCTTATGATCGAATAAAATGAAGGTTCCTTGAAGCAGTTATGCAGAAAATGGGCTTTGGTGCAAAGTGGGTGGAGCTGGTTATGAATTGTGTGAGGACTGTTTCATTTTCCATTTTGATAAATGGGGATCCTAAAGGTCCTATTTATCCCACTAAAGGTGTAAGGTAAGGGGATCCTATCTCCCCTTATTTGTTTCTTTTGTGCACTGAGGGACTCATTTCTTTATTACAACAAGCTGAGATGAATGGAACAGTAGAGGGGATTCGAATATGCAGGAATGCTCCTATTGTAAATCACTTAATGTTTGCATATGATAGTGTCTTGTTTTGCAGGGCTACTTTACAAACAAACCTGAATATAATGCAGCTACTTGAGACATATGAAAAGGCATTTGGACAGAAGGTAAACAAGAACAAGACAGCAATGCTTTTTAGCAAGAATGTCATAGTTACTCAACAATCCGAGATCCTGCAGTTGTGGGGAGTGAGGCAATGCCAAAATTAAGGCAAGTACCTGGGCCTCCCTTCTATGGTGGGCAGAGGAAAACAACAAGCTTTTTCTTAGATTAAAAACAAGGTTTGGCAAAAACTTCAAGGGTGGAAGGAAAAGATCATGTCTCAAGGAGGGAAAGAGGTGCTTATCAAGGCTGTGGCCATGTCAATCCCAACATACTCGATGAGTTGCTTTAAACTCCCTCTCTCTTTATGTTCTGAATTGGAAAGCTTAATTGCTAAGTTCTAGTGGGGGCAGAGGGGAGAGGAGAATAAAATAAGGTGGTGAGTTGGAGAAAGATGTGAATCAAAAGCTAATGGTGGGATGGGGTTTAAAGATTTGAAGACTTTCAATCTTGCTCTATTAGCCAAGCAGGGATGGTGAATTCTCAAAGAAGAAGATTCACTTCTACACAGGATCTTCAAAGCAAAGTATTTCCCCTCATCTGAGTTTCAAGATTCTAAGTTAGGAGTAGCCCCTTCTTATGTATGGAGAGGTATTTGGGAAGCAAAAAGTTGGCTATTAAAAGGTTACAGATGGAGGATAGGAGATGGAAAAGCTATTAATATATGGTCTGATTATTGGCTGCCAAAACACAGATTAATCTCACCTTCAGAATCCATAACTCAGACACCACTTAACTGGACAGTGGCAGAGTTGATTGATGAACACATAAGATGGTGGGATATGGAGAAGATTAAAAGATTGTTACCTCAAAATGAAGCTCATGAGGTTCTAAATATTATGTTCCCTGCTGAGAGCCAACAAGATTGTTTGGTCTGGGAGCATGAGTCAAATGGTCAGTATAGTGTAAAGAGTGCCTATAGGATGTTTATGTCTTTATGTGAAGAATCGCAGGTGGGTGAGGTTTCTTATAGGGAGGAGCAAAGGATCTGGTGGAGGAAAATTTGGAAGATGAGAGTCCCTAACAGAGTAAAAATATTTGCTTGGAGGGTATGCAAGAATGGATTACCAACTTTGCAAAACCTCAAAGCCAGGAAGGTGGTGGAAGATTCTAAGTGCAGATGGTGCAAGATGGAAGAAGAGGACATTAATCATGCTCTCCTTTACTGCTCAAGTTTCAAAGAAGTTCTGGTGTCACAGCTCAGTTTTTTGCAAGAGTTTCAAACTAATCTTGATTTTCTGCAAATTGTGACTCTCGTGGTTAGAAGAAATAAACAAGGAGAAATTGAAAAACTGTTCCTATGTGCATAGGGGTTGTGGTATAGAAGAAATCAATTTATCTTTGAGGAGAAAACCTTGAAACCAATCGAAGTCTTGGATAATGCTTTATCAGGTTATAATGAATATCAATCTGTGATAGATAATCAATAGCAATGAGGCAAGTCTCATTGTGGTTGGCAGCCACCACCTACAGGAGTAATGAAGCTAAACACAAATGGGGCTATTTTCCATGATTATCATAGATCACGTGCAGGCATGGTTCTTCGAGATAAGGGTGGCAGGGTGGTATTCACAACAAGCAAGCCAGAAGTTGAGATGGATGATCCTATGGAGATTGAACTTATGGCTGTGTTGAGAGGACTGCAGATTTGTCTCCCGTTGAGTATTAATGATCTTCAAGTTGAATGTGACTCCATGTTGGTTGTTCAAGAACTTAACAAAGAGCAGATTTCTTTGTCAATATGGGAAAATTTGATTCAAGAGATTAGGAGATTGCTTCTTAGATTTTCAACAGTTTCAATTCATCATAATGGCCGTTTGGCTAACAATGTAGCCCATAGTTTGGCAAGATATTCATGGCATCTAGATGATCTAGTGATTTGGTGGAACTCATTCCCAGAGTTTGTTTCCCAAGTCATTTGGCATGATGTAATGATGTAATTCTTTTTATGAGGAATAAAACAAGTTTCAGATTGTTTATCAAAAAAAAAAAAAAAATTGTACTCTACATAGAAACCTTCGTTTGATGATTCACCTTTTTTTTTCCCCCTTTTGGATTGCAAGTTTTTATTTTCCCCTTTTTTTGAAAGAACAAATTACCACTTTCATTGCAACATGTCAGCCTCCACTCGACTGCAAACTCCTTGAATAAATAATGAGAGAATTTCTTTAAAAATCTTTTTTTTAATACGTCCAGCATACTGATGTAAAAACTTTCTACATCAACGATGCTTAAAATTGATTAATATGGCATAGTTGGCAAAGCAAGGATGAAGATTGTTCCAAGATAAGGACAATCTTTTTCATAAAGTCTATAGTGCAAAATACTTTCCTAAAGGCAATCTATTGGATGCTACTCTTAGTGTGAATCCCTCTTCTGCTTGGAAGGGGATTTGGGAAGCAAAAAATTTCTTACGTAAAAGGGACAGATGGAGTGTTGGAGATGGCTGCTCGATACATATTCTGAGGGATACATGGATTCCTGTGATTCAAAGGCTAGAAGATGAGTTGGCTAGGGTAAGTCTACAACGTAGTGGAGAGTTGGCATCATTGGATGGAAAGGTAGCTAGTTTGATTGATAGCAATGGTAGAATGTAGATAAGGTGAGAACTCTCTTCAATCCAAAAATTGTAGAGGACATCTTGAAGTTGCATCCAAGTCTTTCCAATGCAATTGATAAATAGATATGGGAGCTAAAAAAGTGGTATCTTCAATGTGAGGAGTGCTTATAGATTCTTTAAGACCTGCTCTAATCCTAATAAGGGTGAAACCTCAATTGTGGCCAATCAGAAATCATTTTGGACTGCTCTTTGGAAATTGAAAGTTTCCCATAAGGTCAAAATCTTTGCTTGAAGAGCTTGTTAGGAGGGTTTACCTAGAATGGTTAATCTGATTAGTAAGAAGATCAATGTGGATGGCTAGTGTTGTTTCTGTAAAAACCAGTTAGAAGATTTACCCCATGCTTTGCTTTTCTGTCCTTTCATTTATGATTATTGGGTGAAGAAATTTCCTGCCTTACAACAGGTTTATCATCACAAGCCTTTTATACATGTGGCAATGGATATTAAAGAATATGGCTCCTCCGAAGACTTAGCAGAGTTTGTGTTAATGGCATGGGACTTCTGGTTTAGGCGAAACAAGATGATGCATGACCAAATTTGCTTACCTCCACAACAGGTAATTGGTTTTGCTCTCTCACTGAAGTATAAAACTGAGCTAAAGTTACAGATGCAGGGAGGATACCTGAAATTGGTTTATAACTGGTCTCCCCCACCAACTGGTTTCTTAAAACTAAATGTAGATGGAGCATTATTTTTTTATAAGAAGAAAGCAGGTGTAGGGGCTATCTTAAGAGATTCCAGGAGGGAAGTGTTAATGGCAGTCAGTAAACTAGAAGGTAAAAAGTATAGAGGTATTGACAATGTTCAGAGGTTTACAGCTTTATATGAACATGGGAATTGATAATCTCATCCTTGAAAGTGATTGCTTGTTGATGATTGAAGAGGTTAATAGTGGAACTGAGTCTTTTACTCCTGAAAGAACACTTGTGCAGGAAGTTAGAAGACTAATGCAAGGCTTTAAGCAAGCTACAACATGCCAACATATTAGCAAATGAAGTTGCACATCGACTTGCAAGACATGCATGGAGTGCTACTAACATGCAAATTTGGTGGTAGAGTGCACCTTCTTTTGTTGAAAATGTTACTTAGATTGATAAACAGCTTTTGTAATTTGTATATGGTTTGTTTCCACTATGAAATGAAGTTGTTTTCCTATAAAAAAAATGATTAGTGTCTTATTTTTTAAAGTTAAATGGATCTCAATTTAAATGGTGTGCTAACACACTACTTATGTGCAGCAAAACTTATAAATAATTTCACAATTATCTTGCTTTTATTTTATTTTATTGAATTGACATTATCGAATAATTTTTAATTTTTTTAAAAAATAAAGAATGATTGAAAGATGATTAATAATATCACATTTTACACAATAAGATAAAAGTAGAATAATATTATGATTTTTAGTGTAGTGAGGTCCTGTAAAAAGGGCCCAGAAAGAAGTGAAGTGAGCTTGGAAGCCCCGTCAGCTCATGACCTTAAGTGGGGAGTAACATGTCAGCCCACGCCCTTAAGTGAGGTCCAGCCATTTTACACCCCTTATATGATGTCGTTTAGGTTTGGGAGAAACCATAAGTTCCTTCTCTCCCATCACTTTCTCTAGAGCTTTGTCTCTCTCTCTTCATACTGCTTTGCACCCCTTACTCGCGACCCCTCCTCCCCTCCCACGAGTCCAACGCACCACCCACTCCCCCACCATCTTGTTGCCACGCGTCAAGAATGTCCAGCCCCCTTTGCCGTCTCTGGCCACCACCTCTACCCTCCAAACCATGCAGCCTCCCCAACCTTACTCCTCCCAATTAGGCATTGTTGTAGTGAGTTCCTCCATCTATCAGTTTGTCTCCTGTACTCTATGTATCACGCTTATGCTCTCTGTCTCTCTAACTCTGTCTCTCCATGTAGCAACACACACACACACACACCATTTCTCTCTCAATCCGAGACATCACACCTCTAATTGGAGGACCATCTTGACACCCATTGTTGGGAACAACCATGACCAGTAGAATATAGCGTAGGGCATTTTGAACATCCAAAAATCCTATCCGCGCTGTAAGAGATCCTCAAACCTCTGACTAATTCTTATAAAAACTGTTATGAAAACAGTGAGATTGTGAATTGTGTAGTCTAGTTGTGAATCTATGTGGTGGTCGAGGGCTCTTGTAAATATTGTGTTTCTCTTAAACAAATATTGTTGTTGTTATGTCACTCACGTATTAACTGCTGCATTATAATTGATACTTGTCGTTGATAATTATATCATTAAATACTAATTTTGTGTGCATGGGCTAAAATTTGTAAAACTGTTGGCCTTGTGTCAAAATATTTTGTGGGTATGTATGTATCACAACGTCATGCCGAGATTGAGCATTATCTCTGTGGAGCTCTTTTGGTCACTCGGAAGTGTATAAAATTGAGTAACGTCTCGGGGATTGTCGTTGGGAGACAACGGGATCCGAGATGGTAACGCTCTTGGGTCGACTCAGTTGCCTCTCTACTAGCCATGGTTCATACCTTAATCAAACATGCATTTTCAAATAAAAAATGAGTTTCTTGGATGGATAGTGTCTTGTGTAAAAATCTTTTGTGATGACTTGAGTTTGGAAATTGCAAATGTCACATTTCTCTATATTTTCTTATTACTTAATTTCTCATTTTCCAGCTGCATGTATTTTGAATCCTAGACTTGGTTTCCCTTATTGAGATTTCTTGACATCTCACCTTGGTGGTCCCACCTACGGTTCCGCACCACTAAACCATAGATTTTGATACAGAGGATGGGTACGAGTATGGAGGTCTGGCTCCGCCTGATGATTGAAGATTGAGGTCTTTCTCCCATTTGTTATTAAGTCTATTTTTAGCCTTTCATTATTATGGGATGACTATAATAATTTTCTAGTCTTTGGTTGAAGATTGACTTGTGGATTATTGGGAATGTGATGTTTAAATTATTCTAGTGCTGTTAGATTTTAATGACTACCCTTTTTATTTTTCTGCTATGAATTAACTGTACACCACTTTTATTGTATGTGCACATACTTTGTTACCACAACACGTTAGGAGTGTATGACCCCAGTGACCAACATCTCGACGTCCCGACCTCTGCCAGAACACAAGTAGGGGCCTGGGCGCCATAGGTGGTATCAAAACTTTTATGGCTCTAGGTAAATCCATAAGTCACATAGGTACAATATCCAAATTCTAAGCTTCAATCTCGAGGTGTTAATGCTTAAGTGTGGAGATTAAGAAAGTTTATGGGAGTAATGAGGTTGGATTTTTCACAGGTAAGGCAGAATGGTGCGACCAAGATTTTCTTGAGATGAACCCTATAACTAAGCCCTTGAAGATGACTTGTCACATGGTGATAGAAACTATGCCATGGCGAGAATCCTGAGCCGCATGATCGAGTTCCTCTAACAAAATTTCCAGCAACAATCACGGAATGAGCAAAGAGGATGTTAGTACAAGTGTTTCGTGGCCTACAGGTCACCTAGATTTTCTGGTGATGAAGGAACAATCAGAGTGGGGAGATGGATCATCGAGCGGACCTTTGAGATCTGTGGTTGTACCGAAGATTAGAAAGTGTTATATATGGGTTATTTATTTCTAGGAGAAGCTACGATATGGTGGGAGACAAAGAGGCAACTTCTTGAAATGGAACTAGGGTCCATAGTAGTTGTTTCTTAGCAGCAATTCAAGCAAGAATTTGATGATCGCTTCTTCTCAAACACCATGAGACAACAAAAGGCTAGAGAATTTGCTAGACTAGTCCAAGGTTGTATGTCCCTAGAGCAATACACAAAGAAGTTTATGGAGTTTGAAAGGTTCACCACATATCTTATAGCCATTGAAGAGATGCGAGCCGAACACTTTTAGGAAGAGCTACAACTGCGAATTCGTGGGCAAGTCGCTTGTCATTAGATTCGAAATTTTCAGAGGTTGGTAGAAGTGACCTCTATAGCCAAATGTGAACAAGGCAGCTTGGTGGCCTCTCCAATGAGTCAAAAGAGAAGGACCTACATTGGAGAAGGTAGCAGTTCGGGATCACCCCAAAAGCATCTACAAGAGTTAGCATGGGGGGTTGAGCCCCAGTCTGCAGTAGATACAATAGGTCCCATAAGGGTGATTGTTGTCAAAGTGGAGTCCAGTTTTTCAAATGTAGCCAGGCTTGGCATTATGCTAGGGAGTGCCTCAGTGCTGCTTAAGGGAATCAACCAAGCTAACGTGGAGGAAGATTGAGCCAAAGGCAATTAGTGCAGGTGTGAGTTTACACCTAATTGCTCGGAGAAGTGGATGATGAAGCCCCGAAGACCTAGAATGTTGGAGTTATTATAGGTATGAACTCGGTCTAATTTTTATAAGTTGATGCATTTGTGTGGTATAGCATCTAGATTGAAGGTGTTTGGCATTATCTAGGAGAGTTCGATTGTATTAATATTACGCTTGTACTTTGTTAGATTCGGGAACATCTCAATCCTTCATATATGCTACTTTCGCTTAGATGTGTAGTTTATGAATAGAACCACAACAGCAGACGGTGGTAATGGTACTACCAAATGGAGAAGTGGTAGTATGTTCAAGGGTCACCTTGGTTGCTCTTTGGACTTTGGAGGAAAAGTGTTGAAAGCTTATCTGATAGTGTTCAACCTTCTTGGGTTTGACATATCTTGGGAATGGATTGGCTATTCCAACATTACACGAGTATTAACTGTCAAGTTGAGTTATCAGTTTCCAACTACCTAGAGAGGGATATATGGAGTTAGCAGGCAATAAACCTAAAGTGAGCCCCATAGTAATATCAACGATTCAAGTGAAAAGGGACTTGGCCAGTAGAGCATAAGCGTATTTGGTTCATGTGGTGACGAAGGCAATGGAAAATAAGTCGGTGATGGGAATTTTAGTCATCGAGGAATTTCTAGATGTTTTTATGGACGATCTTCTAGGACTACCTCTTGTTTGGAAAATCAAATGCACAATTGATTTGGAATCAGGAGCAGTTCCTGTACACAAGGCTCCCAACCATATGGCGCCAACAGAATTGAAGGAGTGGAAGGCACAACTGCATTAGCTAATGGACAAGGGGTTCATTAGACCAAGCTCATTACCATGGAGAACATCAGTGTTGTTTGTTAAGAAGAAGCATGGGATACTTAAAATGTGTATAGATTAATCAAGAACTTAACAAGGTAACTATAAAGAACAAGTATCCCTTGTCCAGAATTGATGATTTGTTCATTCAACTCCAGGGAGCGGCTGTATTTTCCAAGATCGACTTAAGATCGAAGTATTACCAGTTAAGAATAAGGGATAAGGATGTGCCCAAGACCGCTTTCAGATCAAAATATAGGCACTATGAGTTTAGTGTAATGCCTTTTGGTTTGGCCAACGCACGCGCAATGTTCATGGACATGATGAATCAGATATTCTGATCCTTTTTGGATTCTTTCATGGTGGTTGTCATCGATGACATTCTAATGTATTCTCGAGATCTGGAGAGTCATGTGAACCACTTATGTCTAGTTTTGAGAAAATTGCGGGAGCACTATATGCAAAGCTCAATAAGTGTGAGTTTTGGCTTAGTAAAGTTATGTTTCTCTAGCATGTAATCTCCTAGGATGGCATGGCAGTAGACCCCAACAAGATTGAAGTGATAATAGACTAGCCATGTCCCACAACATTGCATGAGGTCAGAAGATTTTTAGGACTTGTGGGTTATTATTAGAGTTTTGTCGAAGGATTCTCTAAACTTTCTGGGCCGCTCATAGCCTTGACTAAGAAAAATGCCAATTTCATTTGGATCGAGAAGTGTGAGAGGAGTTTCCAGGAACTGAAGAGAAGATTAACCACAACACCTATGTTGGTAGTGCTTGAGCCACATAGACTGATGGTAGTTTTTGGCGATGCGTCCAATTTTGGTTTGGGATGTGCTTGATGCAAGAAGAGTGAGTCGTGGTGTATGCATCACGCTAACTAAAGAATCATGAAAGAAACTATCCCATGCATGACTTGGAGCGAGCTGTAGTAGTCTTTGCCCTAGAAATTTGGCAACATTATCTCTATGGGGAGGCTTGTGAGATCTACACAGACCATAAAATCCTAAAGCACATCTTCACTTAGAATAATATCAACATGCAACAGAGGAGGTGGATGGAGACAATCAACAATTACTAATTCGAGATCAAGTACTACTCAGGGAAGGCTAACCTGGTTGCTGATGCACTAAGTCAAAAGGTTTAGATGGTGGATGAGGCTGAATCATCAGTGAATCATCAGGGGTAGATTCCCTCCTCATTGGGATGAGGAGATTATTGGTGGAAAGTTCTCAACAGAAAAAGGCCATTGCCTTTATATAGGTAACTAGAGTCATAGACCTTGATGAATTGAAGACTTAGCAGAGAAGAGATCCAAGACTATTGGATATTCGATGAAGGGTTAGGAAGTTAAGAGGTCCGAATCATTACAGTCTCAGCATGGATGGCGCTTTATTGTACAATAATCAAAGAGTGATCTCGGGAGATCTTAAAGTTAAAGGAGAAGATAATTGTAGAAGCTCATGCTGCACCCTACCCAGTACAACCAAGAAATGTGAAATGTACTGAGATCTAAAGAAAGGTTTTTGGTAGGAAGGAATGAAGAAGGATATAGCTCGAAAAGTGCCCTATCTATCGACAAGTAACAGCAGAGCATCAGCGACCCGTTGGGAATCTGCAACCATTATCTGTCTCTGAATAGAAATGGGATGATATAGCAATGGACTTTGTAGTGGGCTTCTCAAGAACTCCAAGTAGGAAAAACTCAATTTGGGTGATCATAGATCATTTGACCAAGAGTATCCATTTTCTACCAGTTACCAATATTGATACCTTGGGACAGTTGACCCGGTTATATGTGAAAGAGATAGTAAGACTACACAAATTATCCAAGACCATCATATTAAATTGGGATCCAAGGGTTATATCACATTTTTGGAAGAGCTTACAAGCTGCAATGGGCACAAAATTAAAGTTCATTAGTGCATATCACCTTCAGATAAACAATCAATTGGAGCAAACAATCCCAACTCTGGAAGATATGTTGAGGGCTTTCGCCTTGAAATTTAAGGGTTGGGAGAATCACCTACCTTTCATAAATTTTGCCTACAACAACAACTTCCAAGCTTTTATTCAAATGGCACCTTACGAATCACTTTACAAGAGGAAGTGTAGATCATCGTTGTACTAGGATGAAGTTGGTGAAAGCAAACTCGTTGAACCAGAATTGATCTAGGAAATGAAGGAGCAAGTCAGAGTCATACAGGACAAGATGGTTGCAGGTTAGAGCCTTTAAAAGAGTTATGCCGATATGTGGAGGAGGGACTTGTCCTTTGAGGAAAGTGACTGGGTGTATCTCAAGGTATCGCCCATGAAATGAGTTAAACGATATGGAAAGAAAGGGAAGCTTAGTCTCAGATATGTTGGACCTTTTCAAATAATGGAGAAGATCGGCCTGGTGGTATAGAGGATTGCATTACAAGTATATTTTGGAGACGTGCACAATGTGTTCCACGTCTTCTTCCTAAGGAAAAGCTTTGGACAACAGGATCCATGAATGGTCAATCCTAGTATTGTCCCACTTTAGCCTAACCTTATGTATGAGGAAGCTCCGATGTAGATTTGGGATTGGAAGGAATATAAATTGAGGTCCAAGACGATACCTTTGGTGACGGTTTTGTGGGGACATCCAGCAGCTCAAGATTATACATGGGAGAGAGAAATAGATATGAGAGAGCAATACTCATACTTGTTTGGGTATTGGTAATTGTGTATATTGTATCAAACAATAATTAAGTTTTATCCTTTTTAAATTGGAGTATTAAGTTATTATGGATGAAGCTTAGCAATTTCGAGGATGAAATTTTTTTTAAAGGAGGGAAGGATATGAGGCCTGTAGAAAGGGACCAGCCTTTGTAAGAAGTGAAGTGACCCTGAAAGCCCTAGGGGGCCCAGCCCATCAACCTATAGCCTTAAGTGAGGCCCAACCATTTTACACCCTCTATAAGACGCCATTTAGGGTCTGAAGAAACCCTAAGTTCCTCCCCTCCCATCTCTTTTTTTGGAGTTCTCTATCTTCCTACTACACCGCATCCCTTACTCGTGACCCTTTCCTCCATTCCCGTAAGTCATGCGTGCAACCCACACCCACCACCAACTCGCTACCATGCGTTGAGAATGTCCAGCCCCCTCTACTATCTTTGGCCACCGCCTCTCCCTTCCAATCTACGCCGTCTCCCCCACCGTGCTCCTTCCTATTAGGGTTTGCTGCAATGAGCTCCTCCATCTCTCGGTTTGTCTCTTGTATCTATGTCTCATGCTTATGCTCTCTATCTCTCTAACTCTGTCTTTCTATGTAGCAACACACTACACACACACACACACACCATTTCTCTCTAACCCGAGACATCACACTACTAATTGGAGGACCATTTTGACACCCACTGTCTGGAACAACTACGACCAGCAGAATAGTGCTTAGGGCATTTTGATCATCCAGAAATCCTATTCGCGTTGTAAGTGATACTCCGACTAATTCTTAAAATAATTGTTGTTGGAAAACTGTGAAGTTGTGAATTGTGAATCTAAGCGGTGGCTGAGGGCTATGAGGAGCATTAGGATTGAAATTGTAGTCTAGTTGTGAATCTATGTGGTGGCCGAGGGCCCCCTATAAAGTGTTGGGACTGAAACTTGTAGTTGATTGTGATGTTGGGATTGGATGTGTTGATGAAATATTGTGTTTCTCTTAAATAAATATTGTTGTTGTTATGTCACTCATGTATTAACTGCTGCATTTTTTTGTTGCATTATAATTGATAGTTGGCGTTGATAATTATTTCATTAAACTCTAATTTTGTGTGCATAAGCTGATATTTGTGAAATTGTTGATCTTTTGTCAAAATATTTTGTCGGTGCATACGTATCACGACCCCAAGCTAAGATGAGGCATAATCTCTATAGAGCTCATGCGGTCACTCGAGAGTGCATAAAACTGGGTGACGTTCCCTAGGTTGTAGCTTGGCGACAACAAAATTGGGTGAAATGGTAACGTTCTTGAATCAATTTTGTTGTCTATCTGTTGGCGGCGGCCAGAGGATGCTTGGCCACGTGCACACCAAGTGTGAAATTGGACATTGCTTGTTATGAAGTCACACGCACAGTCATTATCCATGGTGTGACGAAGGGGGTCAAAATGTTTGGATGGCCCATGGTGCATACCTTAATCAAATGAACATTTTCAAATAAGAAATGAGATGTTCGGTTGGTGCATATCACATTTCTCTATATTTTCTTATTGCTTAATTTCTCATTTTCCACCTGCATGTATTTTGAATGTGAGGCTTAGTTTCACTTACTGAGATTTCTCAAAATCTCATCATGGTGGTCCCACCTGTGTTCCGCACTACGAAACCATACATTTCGATGCGAAGGACGAGTACAAGTATAGAGGTCTGGCTCCACTTGAGGAATGAAGATTAGGGTCTTTTTCCCCGTTTGTTATTAAGTCTATTTTTAACCTTTTATTATTATGGGATAATTGTAATAATTTTCTCGTCTTTAGTTGAAGATTTGGGACTTATGAATTATTGGGAAGGTGATATTTTAATTTTTTTGGTCTTGCTAGATTTTAATGATTGTCCTATTTATTTTTTCGCTGTGAATTAACTGTACACCATTTTTATTGTATGTGTACACACACTTTTACTATTACCCGAGTGACCAACATCTCGGCATCATAACTTTGAGGGCCGAGGCACCACAAGCATTATTCCATTGGAAGATTCTATAAATTACACAATTATTGGCCTCTTATTCAACTATGTTGACAATTATGTTGAAGTGATATTCCATCAACTTTGAAATTGTTTAAAAAACTGGGCAACTTTTACTATTACCTTGTCTCATCTTCTTGGATTTGTTTTGCAGGTCAAAAAGTATACAGTTTGATGGCTTTTCAGGTGAAGGAGTGATGCTTGTTTGGTTATCAAGTGATCATATATGGGCAGCTCAAAAAAGAGAGTAAAATGGAGGTGGTTGCTGAGTGATGTTTTGCATAAAAATCCAATTAGTTTTCGCTTTATTTGGGGTGGCTTGGAGTCAAGATTCACCATGATGACTAGAGGGGCTCTTGGAGATTGGAGAAGAAGGGAGATGGAGTGAGGTGGTGGCTCAGCCATGAGCAGAAGTGCAACCAAAACACAAATCACTTGGTTTCCATCCAACTAGTAATTATGTGCATTCAGTTTTAGGTTTTTGATTTGGTTCTTGGAACCAATTTTGTCCACCACTAGGTCTGCTTTGATAAGGGTATGTTGAGGTGCTAAAAGACAATAATTACCTTGAGAAAAAGATACAAAATTTTTGAGCTAGGGGTTGTTTACTCAATTGCACACAATGGCACACATGGGTGCTGATTGGTGTAGATTTAGGGTTTTGACATGTCATTACCCTTAATGACATGTGTGGAGATTTATCTAGAATCCTAATATGATCTAAGAATAATGAAATTGAATAATATAATAAGAAAATTTCAAATAAAAAAGATGAGAAATAATTAAAAAGGAAATTAAGTTTAAAATATGGTTTTAAAGATCACTAATCATGGGTAAGTTGATCAATGCTCTTAACCTAAGTTCAAAACTTAATTTGGGGTCCAAAGAATTTCTTAGGGGTGTGGGGCACAATGTGGACTTTAGGAACCAATTGTATGGTGTATATGGGTTTCAATTAGAAATGTGAAAATGCAAGACAAGGCTTTGGGCCTTGTTGGGGCTTAAAAAGGCTATGAGAGTGAGTTGCATGATTCATGGGCTTTGGGTATGGGTTGATGGGAGCCTTTGGATCCAGATCTTTAAGAGGTCATGAGAGGCCTCAAGATCCACAACAATGGGGCTTGAAAGGCTTGCATTAACATAAATGGACTTTGGGTCAAAGCTAATATCAAGTTAGGCTCAAAAGACTTTATGCCTTCCTTACACTTGGGCCAAGTCTTTCTAAGGCTAACCCACTAATAGTTAAACTCTTATAAGGCTTTTAAGTCTTGGCCCATAACATTTTAAAGGTTTAAGGGCCTTAAGTGGAGCACTAATGAGCATGCTTACTAAAATAAATAGTATAATAATAAAATTATAATAATAATTCTCATGCTAAAAAAGAAAAAAAAAATATAATAAGCTAGTATAGTATTATAAGTTTATTCTAAGGGAGATTAAGGGCTAATCCTAATGGGTAATTAGGTGTGGTGTTACATAACCACACTTGGTGAATAATGTAACACCCCGTATTTTAGTGGATTTTAATGAAGGATTATTTTAATTAATTTAATGATTGATTCTCTAGTTTTAGTATTTTGGGAGTTTTAAAATATTATTTTATAATATTTTATTGGGCTTTCTTCTTATTAATTATTATTTCAGATTTAAATTGATCTTTGATTTAAATTGGTTCGTTTATGGGTTTTAAAATTATTGTTGTTTTATTTAAAGCTTTTCACTGCGTTTGATTAATTTTAATTGGTGTTCTATGATTTAATTTCCTTTTATTTTAAAGTATTGTTATTGTTGGAGTTTAATATTTATTTTAATTAGTTTTGAGTTTATTTTGTTTTATTTAATTTACTGGTTTAAAAATAATGTTTTGAGGATCAGTTGTGACTCGAAAGTGGTGAGGATTGGACCTCATTTCTTTTCCCCTATCTTTTCTTTTCCTCTTTCCTTTTTCTCTTTCTTTTCTTTTCTTTTTCTTCTTTTTTCTTCTTCCCGTCGGACGTACACCCAGCCCCGCGTCTCTCTCTCTCTCCTCTCTCTCACGTCCGATCGAGCTTAAGCCACCGGCGCCGCCTCCGGCCGGCCGTGGCCCTCACCGCCGGCACCACCGGCTTCCCCACCTGCCGGCGAGCTACCCCTCCAAATCTCAGCCCACGCCGCGCCGCCGTTAGCCTCCGAGAGCCGTGCGAAGCCGTAGGCTTCTCCTCGCCGTTCCGCCGCCGTCCGGCCACCATTGGCCACCATTTCTTCACCACTTCTTCACCGGCCCAATACCAAGCTTTTCCACCCAAACCCAGCCCCGATCCGTCGCCGGAGCCGCCCGTGCGAGCTCCATTTCCGATTTGCTATTCTCGGCCTTAAACCACCATTTCGGCCGCCACCCACGGCCAACTTTCACTACCATTAGCTTCACCGACCTCAATAGGCCCTACCCTATCAATTTCAAGTCTTCGTTTGACTCCGTGCAAATTTGGGTTTACAGTGTATTCGGCCACAGTGTTTTTACACTGTGGAGTTGCTGATTTGGTGCTTCCAGTTCCTCCGTGATCCTCCTAAAATTATTATCAACCGCTGTAAGTATTTCTCCAAAAGACTTTTAAGACTTTAATATATTTTTGCACTAACTTGTTTTATAAACTGTGAATTGGTTATCTGATTGAGCTGATAACTGTTGGTTGTTGATTTCATGGCATTGTGCACGCATGCGTGGGTGCGTGTGTGTTTTATAAAATTATATTTAAGGCTTTTTGGGTGCGTGTGTATCACCCCCAAGCCGAGATGGGATATTATCTCGGTGGAGCTCCTCTGGACACTCGGGAGCGGAATATACTGAGTGTCGTCCCCTGGGGCTTTTGCCCGGGACTTGGACGAGATGGTAGCGCTCTCGATCCGACTCCGTGACTCCTCGGGCTGGCGGGGGTCAGAGGATGCCTGGCTATGTACGCGGTGGGCGCGGAACTGGGCATCACTCATGTATCACTTGCACGGTCGTTACCCGTGGGGTGAAGATGGGAAGCCAGAGTATGTGGATGGTCCCTAGGGGAGGCCATGGTGCATACGGTTAAAATTGGAATTAAAGGAATTATTCCTGGATTTGTTAATCAATGCCAAATGGTGTTTTTGGCGTGAGTGAGAAAATTGTGTTTTTGAGAAATGTGTTTTTCTCGGGTTTTTACGCTTGGGTCATCATGAGCATGCATAGAGTTGGTTGTTTAAATATATTTATTGTCTTTGAGTTTTCTGGGTTTTACTTACCTGCGGTTCCATTTTTGTGGAACTGTAGATTTCGATGCAGGTTTTGATGAGGCAGAGCCCGAGGATGCGGCTCCGCCTGAGGAGTAGGGACATGGCTATTTTTGTGTTGAAGATCATTTCTGTTTTTGTTTATTGTATTTTATTTGACTTGAAGCTGTTTTGTAAACAAAATTGTATTATGTTGACATGTGGATTTTCAGTACTCTGATATTGTATTAAACTCTGGTACTTAGTTATTTGACTTTACCGTTCCGCTGCGTATTTTATTGTACACGTGTTGCATTGCACACACTCAGCACATGTCGATGGGGTGCGTGACCGTGTTGTCATCATCCCGGGTGTCTCGATTTCCGTGTGTGTCCGTACATGGAAGTTGGGGGCGCCACAAATAATATTGGATATTTGGCACCAAGAGAAACCATGAGATGAAAATGTGAAGAAAATTAAAGAGTGAGATTATGCCACCTAAGCAAAACACTATTCCATCCAATCATCCAAATTATGTCAAATCAAAGAGGGTTTCAATCTTAGTTAAACCCAAAATACTTAGAATCCAATTGAAATCCCAAAAAATTAGTTGAAACTAAAACCCTGAAAGGTTTCGCCAAATCCCAAACCTGTTTCCAAACCCTAAATGGATCCAGTTTCTAGTTTACTGTTTAATCACTTGATTAAATCACTTCTACATACTATTCACCAATCAAATTCATATTGTGACATAATTATTCAACCCTTTAAACCTTTGAAATTTTACTGGACTAAGAAAAATTGGATTTGGATTTGATAGCATCTCAAACCCTAACCAAACATTCTTTAAACCCCAAATTAAGGCCTATTCGATTATGGCCCACGAAATTGGACCACTTTAGCAGGGCTTGTGGAGGAAGTTTTTCTCCTTCCATTGATGACCAACCTCTGCCCAATACAGCCCCCAATTGTACTTGATTGGAGGCTAAACACCAAGTCCCACATGACAGCTCTAGACAGCCAATACCATGGGCTAGTTTGCCCCTTGTTTTGGTCAAAACCACCATCACTTAACTGTTACTCAAGCCCTCTCTTCACCCTTTACTCAACATGTTCAAGGGAAACCGTGTAGCACCAATATTGGTCAAAACCACCATTACTCAACATGTTCATGTTTATTAATCATGCTTACTTATTAAAAAAAATCCAAGTTCATGTTATTCAAGCTCAAGTACACGTTTAGTTCATGTTCAAGTCAATTTACATTCAAGTTCATGTCACATCATGTTTCAAGTTCAGTCCATGTTCAGTTCAAGTCATGTCAATTCATGCTATGATATATGTTAAGTCACGTCATGCTTATTTTTGAATATGATTATGCATTCATGCCTTTACTACTATGCCCGCATTCATAAACTGTATGTTAAGTTTCTTGTTAACTTCTGAGATTTGTACTCAAATCTCACTGTGGTAGTCCCAATTAAAATTCTCCCTGAATGGTAGACGATGTGCCAGGATCAGGAACTGCAATGGACTCTAACCGACTGGAGACGGTCGATTAGGCGATACAGACACAACGCTGAGCTCGTAGCCTCCATGATCAAATTTAGATATAGTATGTTGGCATTCTTAGTCAAGTTACGTGAGTTACTTGATGGACTATCCCAATAGTTGTTTTATGCATGTACTTATGGAGCTCTGTTTCCCATATTTTTGAGATTACAAATGATTGGACTTATGTTGTAATGATGGATATGTATCACTTTCATATTTATGTAATATGGTTCTGATTTATTTTAGAATACTTATAGTTAGTGTATAGTATTTCTTAAAGAAAAAATTATGCGCTGTGAATATTGCATATTGTTAGATGCATGCTAGGTGCATTGCATCTTTCATTGTCATGAATGGGAGTATGTAACCTTATGTTGCATGTCCAGATGCTTCAGATGTTCGTCCGATCTTAAGCAAAATCTAGGGGCATAACAGTAAGAGGGACATATGGTGTGGGAGTGTGGAAACTCATTCGTAATGGATGGGGGAAGTTCTTTAGAAATTTTAGATTTGAGGTGGGTAGGAGAAACCATATTAGTTTTTAGCATGACTTGTGGTGTGGGGATGTGGCCTTGAAGAATGTTTTTCCCTCTCTCTTTAGAATTACTTCGAATAAAGGTGCTTCTATGGCTGATTACATGGATAACATTGATGGATTTATTCAGTGGTTAGTAAGCTTTATTAGAGATGTGCAAGATTGGGAAGTAGGGGATATTACTAATTTTTACAACTTGTTTTATGCTTTAAACATAAACTCTAGAAGGGAGGATATATTGCCTTGGAATCAGTTTGGTAATAAGAAATTCTCAGTTAGATCTTTTCATAAGGTCTTGGTGTCACATTTTTCTACTGGCTTTTTTCCTTGGAAAAGTATTTGGAGATACTTTTCCAAATACTTTTGAGAAAGCATGGTATCATTACAATGGATTGGTTCTTTATGTGCAAAAGATGTGGTGAATCAGTCGATCATCTTCTCCTTCATGGTAATGTGTCGAAGGCTTTGTAGGATGAGGTCTTTGCTAAGGCCGGAATTGCTTGGATGATGCCCATGAGGGTGGTGAACCTTTTGGCATGTTGGACTTCTTTGTATTACTAATAGGTTTGTTTAGCCAACCTCAAAACTTCATTTGGATGCAAGAAATTGCCACCATGTACAACCTTATATATGCTACTATTGTTTCTTTAGCCAAACTATATTATGAGGCAGTTGGGCATATTTAAGACATTCCTCTTTATTAGATTCTTCCTTGTCAATAGCCCCTGATCTAGACATGCTCTCCACAAAAATGTTTTAATACAATTAGGAACCGCTATGCTCCATAATGTTTCCCATATATGTTGTAGCACCTTTATACCCTCAAATGTTTGTCCCTTATGTTGATCAGTGAGCTTTTCTTTTAGGAGATGATATGCACTCTTAATAGTAAAATTGGCATTTGGGGTTGCTCTCCAAATAACTTTGCTTGAACTTGCAATGGACTAACCAACATTTGAGTGATCAGTTGTGCTTCTTATGGTAAAAAGACTGTCTACAGTAGAGAAATATTCCACCAATGAGTAGATTAATATGTTTCCATCAAGGAAGTATTTTACCTTGAGCATCAATCCTGAAAGAGAGTTAGGTTCTTGCAACAATCTCTAAAATTGTTTTTTCATAAGGAGTTTTTAAAGCAACCTCGTTTGGATGTTGAGATGAGATGAGAAATCTATAAATAATAGTGAAATGGTTTGAGTTAAGAATCACATGGGAAAATATAAGAAGGTAAGCCTAACCAAATAGGGACATTCATCTTGTATAAATAAGGATCGAAGTATGTACCAAAAGAACTATCTGAAATAGAAGTTTGAGAAGCAATTTAGACATTTCAATATCACTGACTTAAGCATTGAAGGTGCCCTTCAGCACCCCAAGCCACCTTTTCCCTTTGGTTGCAGGTTACCAAAGACGTTCTACAGAAATTCAAAACACGTCCACAACATTTGGTGCCGTATGTGAGATCCCAGATTTTCAACACGCCTTTCATATGCATGTAATGACACGTTCTCAAGTAAGCCGCGATCAAGAAACCACAACAACAAGTGAACATGCAAACAGAAGAATGGAGGGAGGATTCCCATAAATGGAGGAAAGATTGAGGAGGATGACTCTAGAAATAGAGATCCTCCTGCATAAAAATAAAGCTCTTAGGCAAAGAAGTGTAGAAAATGCTGCACCAAGCCACAATGAGAGAAGCATGGTAGAGTCATAGAGTGTAGGTCGATCGAACTTCGATGACAAAGAGAAGATGAATATGCACCACGACCTATACACGCGTAATAACCTTGTGGGCTGGGGGTGTAATGCCCCCTCCCAAAAACAGTTGCGGGGGCACTCAAGATTATGAAATGGAAAGGAAGGGAATATGATGGCTAGAATAAAGAGGCTTACCCTGGATAAAAAAAACTCCTAAGTTTATGTACAGTTCTGTGAACCGAGTATTCCATATGGTTGTCGGCTAGCGGGGTAGGCCCCAAGGAATGAGACCCAAAGGGGCCAGGCAAGTCCGAAGGCATCAAACCACTCACTTGCCCAAAATGATGAGGTGATGAGGTGACGAAACCAAAGGAGATTATGGCAAGAAGGTGGCATTGTCCAGAACTGCAAATCTACCCTCCCTAGGTTGTTCAGTATAATTCGAAGAAAAGACTTGGGTTAGAGTTTCCCCTAGATTGGTGGGCAAAGAAGCTCCTCCCCTAGGAGGTGAAGTATTGAAATGCGGGGAAGGTATAGAGACCTGACCCTCACTAAGGTTAGCTCTTGAAGGATCATCGGGAGATAACCCCCGAGGATTGAATGGGAAGTTGAGAGTTTCCCCGCCAGAAATTGTGGAGGGAATAGATGGCGAGTGGACATCACAATCATGTTGAGCTAACATCTCCTCTCCAACCCCATGTTCTCCAACATCATCCCTTGGTGTGGAAGACATTCCCCTAATTTCCTCAAAGGGCATCTCGGGAAGGGGACCCATAGAATCCTTGTGTGCAGACTCTAGAAAGTGGAATGTAGTACCACATGGATGTCTGTTTCTTCCTTGTCAAGGGTCTCAACTAGAAAATCAAGAGTTAGCATGGGCTAATGAACTTGTCCTCGGTCGTCGAATGAGGAAGACGAACATGCCTGAGAAAGCTTTGTGGCGCCTTGAAGGCCTAACTTAGGGGACTCAACATCCAAAACCACCACCAAGTCAACCTCTGCCTGGTTCAAGATCTCCTTCAAGCTGTTAAGAGTGGGTGAGGCAAGTTGGACAGATCCAATACCTCCTGATTGTGATGAAACTCGCCGTTGTTGTTCAATGTCACCTGGAGGAATGGAAGCCTCATGGTTAGAGCTTGACCCATTGCTGACTTCGTCTGCACCACAAATTGATTTACTTTCTTGGCGAGACTTCTTCCCTTTCTACTCTAGCGGGATGGAAGTGGGCCTTTTTTTTCTACGAGGATCAAATAGCCCACTCAAAAATTTGCGACCCACCGTGTGGGAATGATTCAGTAACACTAGAAATCGGTCAATGTTTGCTCAAGTGAGAAGAACATCAAACCAAACATCATTCGAGTTTTGTTCAATCTAGGAATAGATGAGTTCCAGGCGTGCTCACTCCCAATTGGAATGTGCTTCATTGATTCCAAAGTCCTTAGGGAAGATACCCCATAAGGCTCGAAATGGAAACTCTTGTCGGCCAGCTTTGCTTGTCAAAAACTCATATAACATACTAACCATAAATTTGGGACATACAAATTAAATTTAGTCATTTATTTATTGTTATAATATTGGTTATTTATTATAAATATTGTAATCCCAATTAGTATTATTGTTATTATTTCATTTATTAAAAGATAAACGTAGTTTTTTTTTTATGGAAATAGTCTCATTTCATTAATGATCCGAAGTTACAACTGTTGATTTATCAGTACATGGAAAATCCAAACTATAAGCCAAACTACGTAGCAGCTCTGGGGCTTCCTTACACATAAATTGCTTTATGCCAGACATTTTCTTAACTTCTAAAAACTTTCTCAAAACAGAGAAAGCGTTCTGTAAAAATAGAACTTGCAGGCCCCCTCAATCCTCCTAAGGAGGATGAGTATGGGACACATCTATGGACATTAAATCCAATAGCCTATTTCTAATAAATTAATTACTAAAATAAACGAAAAAACTACAACTAAACACATTAACAACAAATAGGACCACAAACACTGGTGAGAACCCAGACGACACGCCCACCACAAGCATCGGCATCTCGAGCCCAGACTGAGCGAGTACCCAGTTAACGTACGGACCACAACAGCCCGACCGTACGATCACCAGACGTAGCATCGCTCACCACTCCTGAATAGCTCTTGCCCCAGATTACGTCTGATCCAAAGGCTCAACCACCTCACTCGAGTCAACAAAACAACAACAAACCAGAGAAATAAAACAAAACCAAATACTGAGAGGAACAAAAACACTGAAACGAAAGGCAGCCAAGATCAAAAGACGGGTGAACAGTGCACAGGCGGTCGGCAGTGGTGCGTGCCGGACACTGTTCACACTGGGAGGAAAACCGTCGGTCACTCTTCGAAGGTCCAGAATTAGAGATTCCGCAGAAGCCGAGCGTGGCGTCGGCAAATGGCTCTTGGTGGTGTGTGAAGGCCACACGCCGACTGGTTCAGAAAACTTCGTCCTGTGCTTACGGGCTACACGCCACTTCGATGGACGTCGGATTTGGTTGACTTGAAGATCGGCGGCTGGGCGTCATACCGGTGAGGTGCGTGTAGGAGGTTGATGGCTGGAACGACTCGAACGGCTCTCCTCCTTATTTGGCCTGAAAAACAGAAAAGCAAACAACAAAAACTACAAACACCAAAATAAAAGGGACAGAGGGGAGGGGTGAGGAACTGAAGCTCTCACCCCCTCACGTATGAACTGGAGTCTGGAAAGTTCTAGAGAGGGAGCGGGGGAGTTTTTTTTTTTTCATAAACGTAGTTAAATAGTCAATTAAAAGTTCTAGTGCTTAAATGTTGAGAAAATCATAAAAACGGATGTAAAAAGTTTGCTTTTACACCCTTCAATAGGAAGCGACATGTAAGTGGTATATATTATTCACGGTAGAACCGATTTGAGGAAATAATCTTCCTGAAGCGCTTTCTTCCCGTTAGTTGCTCTCTCTTTCTCCTACAGTCTGTCTCTTTTTCCTCCGCCGTCAACTCACTCCAGCCAAAGCTTAGTCAAGCCTCTACCTTCTCTCACCATGAGCCCAAGAACCTCTCTATCCCAGCCTCTGTGTTTGGAAAGAAATATCTGTACTGCCCATGAGTTTACATTACTTATTCTTTCCTCTTTATACATGCCATTCATTATAATTATGAAAATGCCATTGAAGCCTTTACTTTTGTTTTTTTGGTTTCAGCTTTCCTGAAAAGCCCATGCATGCTAATAATAAAATACCCTCTAACCCATTGCCTTCCACGTCCGTAAAAGCCTCTTGAAAAAACTTTTTTGTAATTATGTTTTTGCCCTTAAGGCCTTGTTTGGATACACAGTTCAGATGAAATAAGATGAGATAAGATATTTTGAATAGTAGTGAAACTTTTGAGTTAAGCTGAGATGAAATAATTTGTAAAAAAAAAAGTGTTTGGATAGTGAGATGAAATGAGATAGTTTTTAATTTTTGGGATTTGAAAAAAGGTGTGGGGCCCATTGCTTTATAGAGTATCCAAATTGTGCACTGTTCATATACTGTTTACGTCAATTTTGGCACTGTCACGCACTGTTTATGTCAGTTTTCACTGATTTGTACTTTTTATTTATTGTTCATTTAAGTTGATGCTTTCAAAACTTAAGCGAGAAATATTGTGTTTTGATAGCCAAAACTACTGTACGGTACAACTTCAGATGAGATATTTTCATCTGTATTAGCTAACCAAACCGGGCCTAATTGTACATGACAAAATGTGTTTTAAGCTTATCTCATGTACTTGGGCCTTGTTGTTGGAGTGAGCTTATTTTGGACTTGGGCTGGGTTATTTTTACATTAAACTTGTATTTTGAATTTGTTAAATATTAACTTGGCCTGTTGTGATATTAAGCTGGACTTAAATTGAATCTACCTTGTTGTGGGCTTGATTTAAATCTCAGAATTTTATGTAGGAAATAATTAGAGGTTTAATTATATTTTTAAGTATTAAATTTTTAAAATTAATTTTAATAGTAAATAATAAGAGATTGATTTTATTTGAATATTTTAAATTGTTTAAGTCTATTCTATGAAATGATTTTCTGCTTATTGATTTTAATATAAATTCTTACTAAGTTATAATTTGAAAATGTAGATAAGTTATTAAAGTTATATTATATTATTATTTATTAATCGGGTATATAACAGAATAATTATAAAATTATTTTCATAGTGTTTATTTAATTAAGTAAAATACTATTACACATTTTCTATAAAATTAGTGACATTTGGCATTTTTTATAGATATCGAACTACGAGGCAAAATTTTGGCACTCTACCATGCACCATGTGTTACTTCCTAAAACATATGCTAATGTGTATCAAATTCAGGTACTTACTCGTATTCTACAAGAACTCAAGCCTAATAAAAGACTAAAATTATAATCCTATAGTTTGGTACAATTCTTCTATTAAAAAAAAATAGTTTAGTACAATTCCTAGGGACATGTGGGTTTAACCTAGAGACGTATTATTTTGATACCACCCTGTGACGCCTGCAACCCTTGCTTGGGATTTGATGATGCTTGAAGCAATATAAGGTTACATACTCTCGTTCATTACAATTAAAGATGTAGTGCACCTAGCATGTATCTAACAATATGCAATATTCGTAGTAGATAATTTTTTTTAGCAAAACACAATGTACCAGAAGTATTATATCCCAAAAATATAAACATACTTCATATATTTACATGATAAACAGATATCCAAAAGGGTTACAATACCTGTTCAACAAGTCTGTAACAAAATAGGTACTGGGGACAACTTTCCATAATTATAGACTTGATATGAAATAACTGCACTAAATTTCTTAGCTTCTCACGCCACTCAGTTATGATATATATAATTACATCTAAAAGGTGGATAACCAAAGCTATCAGTTCCTTGTTGTCATCGTCGCACAGTGGACTATTTAAACTAGTCCAATCTGTCGTGCGTGGGCTTTCGAGTTCTTGACACATCTTCTACCATTTTGGGAAGAATGGTAATTAGGACTACCAAGTGAGATTTGGTTACAAATTTCAGTAAGTAAGCTATTAAACTACCAACAATATACATATGCATCCATGACTATAAAATGGAATGGATGCATCATGATATGAACATGAGTATGTGTGACATGACTTAGCAAATAGCATGGCAAGTGCTTGACTTGAAAAATAACGTAATTGCACATGGATGTTACATGACTTGACTGAACTAAACGTGGCACAACTTGACATGAACGTAACTTGAACATGAGATCTTGTTCAATATATACATGGTTGATTAAACATGAAACTATAGATGTTACATGAGTCCCCTTGAGCCGTGTGCTCTTTTTGCTATCGCATCACATAATAGACATTTTTGCCAACTGTGAGTACATAATGATAACTGAACTAATTTAAAACTGATAAATATGTAGTTGGAACCACCATCATTGGGTTTCTGTCTTTGCTCCGGTAACCAGTTGTTTAGGTCTTATTCAAAACCGATTGATGATACTTTGTCAATTTAGGAAATTCCACGACTAGTTTAAGCATTTCAGCATGGACAAAGAAGTTCTACTAGGATAACTTCTATCCTAGCACTTGCTGTCGTGATGAAAATAAAAGAATCCAAATGCTTGAAAATATTTTATGACTTAATGCATATAACATGGCATGGCATGTAACAAAATGAATGTATGACAAATGAGGTGGCATATCATGACATGTAACAGATAAGCAATATATTAAATGACATGGCATATTATAATAATTTATAATAATCACGAGTGACAAGAATATAACAGTAACAATCTTATCACCGTACATACATAAATGCATCAAGAGTAAGTTAGAGGTTAATATACAGTGATTTGCATGACGTAAAACGAGCATAAAAGTTATGAATTGAAATGAGATATTTCTAAGATTAAAATATCTCACTAAATACTTAGAAACATAAAAACTATGACCTATGGCAAAAATTACAAAGTTACCCATTTACTTGTGGAAAATTATAATTTTGCTCTGAAAATAAGGATTTTGCATACTAACTCCAAAACGTAGCAAAATTTACTTTGCTCATTTAATTATTTTCCTAAATCCAAATATCAAATAAGAAAAATTTAAAACAATAAAAAAACTATGAGAAATACTCCTTGGCCGATTCATATATAGGCCAAAAACTTGATTTTTGTTGCAATTTGACCAACAATCAAAATAACATGCTTAAACCGATTTTTGCAACACTAAAAAATAACATCTTTAGTTCTAAAATCATACTAAGACGTCAAAATACAATTTTCATAAAAATCTTAAACTCACTGCATCAACAAAATGCCAAAACACCAAGTTTAGGTCAAATAGAACCAACCCTTGATGTTCTTGATCTATTAGTTCCAAATCAACTCCAAGGACTCTAAAAGTCCATAAATACTCTTCTAACATGTTTATCATTCAAACCTAAGTGATAGCATGCTTGATTAAACAGTCAAAATCACAGAAATACAACCTATACAATCGGTTTGCATGAAAACTTCAAAACTGTGTATAACATGCTTTTGACTTGAAACAAAATCACTAGATATTTGATTTTCATGAAATAAGTCTTCAAGAAATGTAACCATTTACCTTACATTCAACTTATAACTTGATGCAAGCACCAGCATGATTTGGCAAACATTTCATCCAAACAACAACTCATACACAAGAGCCTCTAGACTTGAGTTTCAAACAAGCTCTTCCAAGTATAACAATATTCCATCAAAGATCTAAACCAATATTCTCCAAAAATAAACTCCTAACACATAAATCAAAGACTTAATAATAACATATATGAATATCAAAGTCATTAGATCAAGTTTTATAACAAAAATCACAAATTCACCAAAACAAAAACTGTTTTGGGTCATCCAGTTTCTAACAATTCCAAATCATGCAAAACTCTTTTATAAAAATATTAATATGCTATGAATCCAAACCTAACTTGCATATTAACATGTTAACAATTCAACATAGCAAGAGCTACCCAAGATTTCTCAAAAAACTTCACAAAACTTCCAAAGTTTTACACAAACATCAAAACTATCACCATTGTGACCTTGCATCATCCAACCAAACTTTCACCAATCAAAACTGCATGAGAAACTTTCGGCCATTACATGGAATTTAGGATTTTGGTTGGATTCCAATGGTTTAGGGTTTTATTAGAGTTGAACTCCTCTTTTGGTTGACCAAACAGTTTTCGGTTGAACGGAATAGTATTTGGTTTAGGTGGCAAGATCACATGACTTGATTTACCCTCCATTTCATCACACTTATTGTCCATATGTTAAGTGTCCTATTACCATTCTAATGAATGGCTAGGGTTATGCCATGTGTCCCACCAAAAAGTTATCCTAGTGATTCTAAGTGAATTTGGACAATGTACATGACGATTTGACAATCGTTTGAATCGGTTGCCACGCAGCTCTATCCCAGGTGTTACTATTCACCCAAGAAATTACAAAACTTTCAATTGTACCGTAAAATCTAAAATAATCATATGAGCCTAGTGGTGCTATTCATTTCGTGAAATTCAACTTCTAAGTACCTTAATTAAATAAAAAGGCACTACTGGCTACTATTCGTTCGAAAAACGGGAAACATGTTATTATACCTTAAAATCCTAAAAATTTATCCGAGGTAATGGTACAATTCGTTTTGCCAACTTATACTTCTAAGTGACTTGAATAATAAGAAAGGTAAGTTTGTCACCATAGTAGGTTAGGATCCGACTATGTTGACAGACTAAAACCTAATCAATCTCTCAATTCGTGAAATTGTTTCAGAATTTCACGATAGTTTCTAAGGTCTAAAGGAATTTATCCATTGAATTTCTTTTGGATTGTTATTACAGCTAGTATCCTTACGAGTTTGTGTTTTTTGTTAGTATTTTTGGCCCCACTTTTGACATAGTTCTCAAGTGGACAGTCGTGTATATTTGGTATTGTATACCTTCTCTCTTTTGGAACAGGGTTAATAGTAGTGTGACGATCTAGAATTGGCACTTTTTCTGTAAAAAAGATTTTAATTTTTTAATATCTTATTTTCGGTCTAGATAGATCGAAACACAGAGGGAATACTTGAGCATTTTAGAATTATGAGTGGGATCAAATGTATTAGAGGCAGTTTGGGAACATGGATGTATTTTTCTTGGGTTCATCTCATCATCTCATTTCATCGCATCCGTTTCCATCGATTGATATGTATAATGAATATTTCTCGTAATGTCTATGTATTTTGTACTGTTTTCTACATAAATGCATCTAGACTTGTAACTTTTGTAAGACTCTGTACAGTATATACGATAGACAGTCAGGACAAGGGTTTCTTATGTCTTTTCAAGCAAAAACGTGCATAACAAGACGTTTGATAAGCCAATTTGCACCCATTTATACGGATTCAAACTTAAAGTCCTTCCGCATAAAACAAACATCTAGACCGAATACCCACTAATTTCTCCTCTGAACTTTTGAAATTTCTAAGCGTGGGGAGCAGTGTAGATTTTATCACATTAAGCACGTACTCCAATATCTTTATTGGTGGTGTGTTGACTATTGAAGGTGTCAACACCTACTCCTTTTGAAAGCACAATCAAAACGGTTTTATCCTGATCGTCTAAAATCAACTTGAAGCAAGACCACCCCACATTAACGAAAATAACAACATTATAAAAATCAAATATGTTTTGCATTTGTTTTAAATTTGAGAAATTATTATAAAACAAAATTATAAAAATATCATTATTTTATAAAAATACTCACGTACTTAAAGAGCATGATTGCAAACACATGCACAGAAAAACTATTAGGTTTATTATCAATTTCCAATGTGAACTTTAGACCTTTTGGATGATTCTTTACTGATTTCGTAGCAGTACTAGAGAAAATTAAATACATCGCAACTACATTAATATCCATAAAACCACATGTCTCCAAACTATAAGCTAAATAAATTTTTACCGTTATCCGGTTCTTCAAAAAAATTTAGACAGCCTCGATCCTCAATCTCCGGATTCCTGGATCTCAGTGTCTAAAGCTACCACCAAAGTCTACAGTTCCGAGGAGCAGAACCAAAGTTACTAGGGTTAGATTTCAAAAAATTTCTGAAAGTGAAATCAAGACTAACCCTTAAATATGCAAGTCCAATGGAAATGAAGATATGTAATATAATTTATAGATGGAAAGAACAATGAACAAAACACCGACCACTCATGTGGGGGCCTAAGGCCTTCTTGACCACGACGTCCACAAAACAGACTAAAAACTCCAGTTCTAAAACATCAAGTTTATTAATGTGTACACCACAATCTTTCCTAAATGGATCATGCACATATCCTGGCTCTCTTCATCACACCACAGGTAATAACCATGCGTTTTACTTCATTCCGAGCCATGTCTAGCTTCACAACCCGTCCATGACCACGATATCCTTTGACCTCCGTCATTAGAGAAGCCATGGCTTCCATCCGAGAGCGCTAGCATTATCATCTTACCTGAGTCTATTGTCGTTCAGGGACAATCCAGGGGACATCAATCAATATTATGCACTCCTAAATGATCAAATGAGCTTTGTCAAGATAATAGTCTATCCCGGCTTGGGATCGTGATGATACTCACACAAAGGCAATTAGTGATTTTTTTTTAAAAAGATAGAATAGAAGAAAACTAGGCTGGAGGGTTGTACTGACAATTTCCCTAGATATATATTTAATCAGCAAAAGATGCTTTACATTATATCCCGAGACTTTAGTTTTATAGCAATACATTCTTTGGAGCGAACTTGCATGATAAAAGCTTCCCAGTTCAAGAACATGCAATCGACAGTACAAGGAGTTATTAACTGACATAAATTCAGCACGAACTACATATATAGCATCTCTGCCCCAAAAAGGATAAATAATAAACTCCCCATAACTTTGAGAATTACTGAAACAGCTTCTTATATGAAATTTTAAAACATAATTAACTTATTGAATCATGGATTAATTCTATGCGTATGTTAGTTACTGGAGTCGTTAGAGCGAGGAAACGGCCAATATTTGCATCCGTATTCCTGATCTTTCATTTTGGTTGTAATTCCCTTCCAATTTAAATTGTTCAGTATGTTTTTTCTTCTTTTTATTCTAATTAGTCTCCCAAATAATTTTCAGAAACTACTATAGATGCACTTGTTGAAAATATTTTCAAAATAATTATATATTATATATTTATTAATAATAATATTTTGGTATTGTACACCTTGTTGTTTGGATCAGGGTTTATGGTAGTGTGGCAATGAAGTATTGGTCCTTTTTTTTCTATAAAAATATTCGGGCTTGTTTGGATAATGAAAGTATTTCATTTCATTATTATAATTTTTCAAATTCTCACACAAAATATAATAAACAATTCAACTTTTTCAAATCTCAAAATAATAGTAATATTAAAAAATAATATTCTAATAATTATTTAATTTTCAATTTTCATTTCAACTCATTGTCCGAATGACACCTCAGTTTTGGGGTAGGTTGAGATTGGGTCATTGGCACCTATTTATAAATATCTCATTTTCCGTCTAGATGGAAAGAAACATAGAGAGAATACTTCAGCTTTTTAGAATTATGATTGGGATCTATGCTATGACATGCAATTCTTGAATTCGTTTCATCTTTATATAATTAGTTAGGGATAGATTGCTTTGGCCATTGGTTTTGGCCCTAAAGAACTTCTTGGTAGGGTTGAATACTTTGACTCGAAGTTCTATGATTTAAAGATCAAGGGCAACATGCATACGAGTCCAACTTTTTTTAAATATAAATAGCCAATTTCTAGACGACGACCTAATGAATAATAGAATTATCAAAATTATGGAGGACAAACGAAAACATAATTTGTGATTCTATTAAGGATTACGAAATCACCGTTCGTTTCTAAACTAATAAGAATATGTAGATTTAATCATTTAATTAAATAAGTAGAGTGTAGAGTTAAAGATTAAATTCAATTTTACGTGACAAAATATTATTATGAATAATTTAACATTTAATTTAGTTTAATTTTTATTGGTAAGTAAGCTAGCACCCATATATTGATGAAAAAATACAAAAAACTAGCACCCATATACACGGTTTTGAGCCTTCCAAGAACCTGCATGCGTAAGACACACGTCCCGATGAGATCACCCATGCGCATTTATATTTTCCAAGTGGACTTTCGATTCTTCTCTATTGATTTCCTGATATTTTGAAATTTTCTATTTAGGTAATGATAATCTTACATTTTTTATTATTATTTTATTATTTAACTATCTTTTTTTTATATTTATTTATTTGGATTGAAACTATAGGAAATGATTCTTTTTGTAAAATCTAGAGAAAAATAAATTTAATCAACCAGCATAATCATGCATAATCATGTAATTTAATTAAAAATAAAGTTAATTTTATAAAAATTGACTCTCCAATTTGGATCCCAAATTTGTGTCCCAAATGAGATTTATTTATTTATTTTTTAACTTAGTAATTAAGGAAGTGTTTGTAACGATATTATGAATTTTTTATTTTTTTTATTTATGATGATTAAAAAATACATGAAAAAAAAAAAACAACAAAAGTGAAATATACTATTCGAATCCAAATTCGGGCTGCTTTTCCGGTGACCGTAGCACTGCTCAAATATCATTATCCTCTACTATGGGACAGTTATTTTTATTTTTATTTTTTCTCGGCAAGTAAGCATTTATAGATAATACTAAAAGATACAAAACACAAGTTCGATGGGGTGGGAGTCCCCTACAGTCTTCTCAAAGCCAACACATATCACAACACAAAAGTAAAAATACAAAGATGGTGATTGGAGCAAAAAAATTGACTCCCACCAATTTTCCACAAGGGGAGACCGCTTGGTGACGATTTTTGAATAGTCTGATAAACAGACTATTAAATTGTAGCTAGAAGCCACAGTACAAAGGGGTGTGCTGCAACATGTTGGTCTGGACTGGCTGGAAGGAACTGTCACTTCTACTTTCACTTGATCTTTGGTTAGGAAAAGCAGAAATATAATGTAGTAACCAAAAACTAAGACGAATCGTCGGCGAGGAGCCACCACTGGCTCTAGCTAATACCCACTACATGACATAATTTCTACATCCTTTTGTTAGAAGTCCATCCCATCAGTGACTTTAATTCCCACCCATTTTCTCTGTCCTAAATTAATGCCCTTAATTTCTGCATCCTTTCGGGCAATATCATGCTACATGTATTTTTTTGTTAGATATGCAAATTTTATTAATTTTGCTATCGGAGACTCTCCAACTTCAAGGTTGCTCTTTCCTCCTAGCTGTCCTTCTTCGTTTTCGCAGGCCCAATTTTAAAGATCTGAGTTGTTAGAACCTAGTTTAAAAGCGTACAAAACACGACGTTAATACATATTAATCTTAATTTATCTGCATTCAATATTGTTTTTTATATAAATTCAACATCCAACATCAACCTCCCTAGTATAATAAGTAACCTTTCTATGTATTTTGTCTTTATATCATTTTGGGTTAATTACACTTTGCTTACTCGAATTTTTACTCAATTCACAATGTACCTCTAAAATTAATAATTGCATCAAAGTAGACTCGCTTACTTTTAAAACTTACCAATCCCCCTCTTTCGTCTACCAACAGTGTGAAATTTAACAGAAATTCACTGCACGTACAGTTTATGTGCATAAGATTCACTGCAAAGATGAAATTTTTATATAATTTATTATCATTGACTATATAAAATATAAAATAATATATGTTATCAATTAATAATAAATCATAAACCATATATAAAATGTTTGATATTTTTTATAATTATGCATATTAAAAAGTAAAGTCCAAGTTAGTAAGTCATAACTATCAACATTATAAATATAATTATAATAAAATATTTTTTTAATGAGTTAGTTACATAATTCATATTAATAATTCACTTAATTTTAATTTAGTAATTTAATAATTTTTTTAAAATTTATATACGGTTAATGAATATCAAATAATTTCATTGTGTACATAGATTATTCATAATACTTGCTTGCAAATTAGGTATCAAATAATTTTACATATGGTTAATGATTTATGATTTATTATTAATTGAGAGAATAATATTATTTATATTTTATATGGTCAATAATAATAAATTATATGAAAATTACATCTTTATAATAAATTTCCATTAGATTTGACTCTGTTGGTAGACGGAAGTGAGGGATTGGTAAGTTTTGAAAGTAAGCAGGTCCATTTTAATACAATTATTAATTTCGAAAGCACATTAAATTGAGTAAAATTTCGAGAAGGTAAATTATAATTAACCCTATCATTTTTTATATATCTAATATTGGACGCTGGGTACAAAACTTATCCTAAACTGCACATACACTTCTTATCATGGTTGGAACTACGTTAATTAAGCCATGTTTTGCAACCAAAGTATTTTTCAAAATTTTTTAACATTTCTCAACTTTTCTCATAACTTCATTTTCAATTAGTTAAATACAAAATAGATTTCAATTTCAACTTTTTATCCAATCATTACCCAAACATAAAAATTAATGCATCTGTCAATTTTTACAAATTCCAAACTTCAGACAACTTGTCAACTTTATTTATTCACTTTAACAAACTTTGATACAATACTTATTTTAAAAGTAATTTTTATTTAATTTTTTCTCTGTAATTTTTCAAAACCTAATCTCAAACATATTTCCAAAATTCTCAAATATTATTAAACACTTTTGTTAACCAAACATCGCCGGCTTAACTTTGGAAACTTTAGAAAAATAATTTTTGAGGTATTTCTAGAAAGAAAGTTTTGTATATATTTACTTTTGCCCCCAACCCATCAAAGTTGACTTAATAGCTAGTTAGCATTAAAGTTGTGGATGTGGGGCTTCTACGGCCTATCATTAATCTTTAGAAAAATGATATTTAAAAGAAAAAGAGTAATGCTACCATGTACCTTACTTTATACACATTGCGGTACCACAATACCAAAAGAGTAAAGTGAGTGATATTATATATAAATTATAAGGTATAATACAATTTCTCAAAAGAAAAAGGAAATCCAGCCAAACTCCATCTCTTTCAATTAACCCCATAATGTGGGATGATTGACCTGGCCTGCTAGTTAATTAGCATGGTCGATGTTGTTGCCAAGAAGTTGCTGAGAAGTTTCTACCCACTTTTTATTAGCGATAAGCACTCTATATATAGTTGGACTGGTGAATAGTAATCGCGCATACAGAGAGAGGATGATCACTTCTTCCATGGCCTTTCAATCAGAAGCAGCTTCTTCCTCTTCTTCATCCTCTTCTTCTTCTATCGATACATGGACTCATGATGTATTTTTGAGTTTTAGAGGTAAAGATGTTCGTCACAAATTTATTTCTCATCTATACCATGCTTTACATCAAAGTGGAATCAAGACTTACATGGATTACTTCGACCTTGAAAGAGGAGAGCAAATTTCGTCAGAACTTTTTAAAGCTATTGAAAAGTCAAGGATTTCAATCATTATACTCTCTAAAAGCTATGCAGAATCCAAATGGTGTTTAAACGAGCTATTGAAAATTCTTGAGTGCAAGAAAATAATGAAACAAATTGTTTTACCGATATTTTATGAGGTAAAACCATCGGAAGTACGAGATCAAAAAGGAGTCTTTGGAGAAGCATTCACTAAACTTGGAAAGAAAATCAAGGATGACATAAAGCTGCTGGAGTACTCGAAAGAAGATTTAGAAGAAGTAGCCAAATTGTCTGGGTTGGAATATTTAGCGATCAGGTAAGCTTAGCCTATATCACGTTTTGCATATGTGTGGGGTGAACATATATATCATGCTATTGAGATATTTATGGGAAAATTAAATTGAGACAAATTCAGGATCTTGGGAAAATAGGTGAAGATAAAATACAATACAAAAGGAAAAATATTTGATCTTTATGATTATTTTGGAATTCAATTTTATGCAAAACATAGTCGAATTCAACATATACTTTAACTCAATCATATTTATATGTTATTTACTTGTGAAATGTCTTACTCTTTAAATTTTTTCTTCTCTTTTTTATTGATAGGGATGAATCAGAATTTATCCAAAAAATTATTCAGTGGGTGGACTCAAAAATAGTAAACCAAACACCTTTAAGTGTTGTCAAGTATCCAATTGGAATAGCGTCTCGTATACAAGACATTTATCAGCATTTAAGTATCGAAAGGAATGATATTATACGTGTGGTAGGGATATTTGGAATTGGTGGAGTTGGTAAGACAACTATTTCAAAAGATATCTATAACAGGATTTCTTCTCAATTTCAAGGAAGTTGTTTTTTGAAAAATGTTAGAGAAACTTCAAAACAAGCGGGGGGTCTAATTCAGTTGCAAAATACACTTCTTTCTGAGATCTTAGAAAAAAACCTTTGATATTAATGATGTTGATAGAGGAGTCAATGTGATTTGGGATAGACTTTGTGCTAAAAGGATTCTACTAATTCTTGATGATGTGGATGATTTGGTCCAACTAGAAAAATTAGCTGGAGATCGTGCTTGGTTTGGTTCAGGAAGTAGAATCATCATAACAACAAGAGATCAACAATTATTAAAAATCTTTGAAGTTGATTCAAAATACGAGCTGAAGATTTTGGATGACAATGAAGCTCTTTGGCTCTTTAGTTTGCATGCTTTCAAGAAAGACGAACCACTTGATGATTTCGTGGAACTCTCTAAACAAGTAATAAAATATGCACAGGGTCTTCCACTAGCTTTAACAGTGCTAGGATCGGATCTAAAAGGCCAAAGTATACATCAATGGAAAAGTGCATTGGATAAGTATAAAAACATTCCCAACAAAAATATTCAGAGAGTTCTTCGAATAAGTTATGATGGTTTGGAAGATAGTGAGAAAGACATGTTCCTTGATATGGCCTTTTTCTTCAAAGAAGAACCTTTGGCTAATGTCATGAAAATATTTGATAGTTGTGGTTTTTCTCCGGTTCATGGAATCAAGAGGCTTATAGACAAGTGTCTTATTGCTATTGATGAGAAGAATAAATATTTTTCGATGCATGACTTGCTACAAGATATGGGTCGAGAAATTGTTCGTCTAGAATCACCAAAAGAACCTGGTGAACGAAGCAGATTGTTTTTTCACGAAGATGTTCGTCATGTGTTGGAAGAAAGCACGGTAAGAATAAGAGTAAAAATATTTAGTTTCACATTTATTTCCATTCTTAAAAGTGAAATTTAGTGAAAAATATTGGCCTTATGAATTAATATATAAATAAATATATAAATTAATATGTAAATCAAAATGAGTTTTTAGTTAAATATAATAGATTCTGCTTAATTGATTAAGATGATTCAATAAAAGTATCATATCTAAATGTCCTTTTTCGTTTCTAATATCCTAACATCTCAATAATGAGAAAATACTAGTTAATTTTAGAATATTTGCAAGAAAAATTGATTCTTAACTTTATGCAATAATTTTGCTGACACTTTTGTGTATTCGTATACGTACCAGGGCACAAATAAAGTTGCAGGCATGATAATAGAAATGCCCAAAGGCGAGGAGGTGATAAGGTTGAGTCCCGAAGCATTTGTACAGATGAAAAGACTTAAGAGTGTTTATCAATCGTAATGCAAGCTTTTCAAGCGGACCTAATTATCTCTCCAACGAGTTAAGAGTACTTGATTGGTTTGAATATCCACTACAATCTTTACCACCCAATTTTTATGGAAATAAACTCATTATCTTTAAAATGCGTGGTAGCTTCATCAGGGAGTTAAGCTTCATCAAGTTTAAGGTACGTGCAATTATAATCTTTAATAATTTTGTTTCTTTAATCTTTACGGCAAACTCTTTTCAATTTGATTTTTTTTTTTCCTTTTTAACAGAATTTGACATCAATGGCTTTCGATGATTGTAATTTTTTAACAAAAGTTCCTGATCTTTCAAGCATCCCAAATTTGAAGGATATGATTATTAGAAGGTGTACAAGTTTAGTTGAGGTGCATGATTCCGTTGGATCCCTAGATAATCTTTCTCATTTGAGCTTTTTCGGTTGCTCTAGCCTCAGAATTTTTCCAAAAGTCCTCAAGTTGAGATCTTTATGCCAGCTTGATCTTAGTTGTTGCTCAAGCCTTCGTGACTTTCCTGAAATTGGGTGTGAAATGAAATCTTTAAGTAGATTATATCTAGTACACACCGCAGTTGAAGAACTTCCTTTATCCATTCGGAACCTCACTGGACTTGATGTTTTGGATCTGCATTGCTGCAAAAACCTTATGCGTCTCCCAATTAACAGCATTCTTCAGTTGCAACATTTAAGCGAGCTTGGGATTGGTGGTTGTACAAATCTGGTAAAGAAGATGGGGGATGATGGACAATCCATTCTACCTATTGAGTCTCCAATAATGGAAGACGAGATTTTATCAAGTGAAGAACAACTCCAGGAATTGGCACCTCCAACGAATTCAAGCAATGGGAACAGTGCATTACAAGTGTTGAATCATAATAATTGTTTCCAATTAGAATCAAATTTCTTTCCAATATCAAGTCTCCTTACCATGTTTAATTCCTCGGCCACTTTGAATTCGTTATTTCTATCCGAAAGTGAAATTGTTAGCCTTCCCACCAGCATCAAAGGATTTGTTGCACTAAGTCACCTAGACTTGCGGGATTGCGAGAAACTTGAAGAAATCTTAGAACTTCCACCAAATATAACATCTGTATATGCTACGGGATGCAAGTCGTTAGAAAGATTTGCAGAAGTATCAAAAATATTGCAATTCAATGGAAGTCACATCAGATCGCTAGAAACAATTCTCCTGGAGGGCTGCGACAAAATGCATGAGAAGATTTGGAATTATAAAGTGCCAAATCCATTACTATGGAAGGTATGTATGTATGTGTCTTATTCACTCTCTCAATTCTTTAAAATTGACAATGATGATGATGCTGACATTGGTTTAACAGGGACATTATGATGCCACTGTGTTACCGGAAAATCAGATTCCAGAGTGGTTTCGATATCAGAAAGGATTTCTAGAAAATGAAATTGTTAAGAGGGGGGGTGGTGTTGCCCAACTAAGGGGCAATGAAGAACTGGTAATGAATATTGAGGGGCCACACTATTTGGAGGATATAAGTGGAATTGTAGTCTATGCCCTTATGTTTTATAAAAAAGGTCGTGGTATCATGGATTTGTTTGATGATGCTAAGATAACCAGTAACAGTTCAGATCATGTATGCAATACCAATCTTAATAAAGCTGTATTATTATTTAATTGTGATCTGAATAAAGTTGGAGGNCAGTTGAAGAACTTCCTTTATCCATTCGGAACCTCACTGGACTTGATGTTTTGGATCTGCATTGCTGCAAAAACCTTATGCGTCTCCCAATTAACAGCATTCTTCAGTTGCAACATTTAAGCGAGCTTGGGATTGGTGGTTGTACAAATCTGGTAAAGAAGATGGGGGATGATGGACAATCCATTCTACCTATTGAGTCTCCAATAATGGAAGACGAGATTTTATCAAGTGAAGAACAACTCCAGGAATTGGCACCTCCAACGAATTCAAGCAATGGGAACAGTGCATTACAAGTGTTGAATCATAATAATTGTTTCCAATTAGAATCAAATTTCTTTCCAATATCAAGTCTCCTTACCATGTTTAATTCCTCGGCCACTTTGAATTCGTTATTTCTATCCGAAAGTGAAATTGTTAGCCTTCCCACCAGCATCAAAGGATTTGTTGCACTAAGTCACCTAGACTTGCGGGATTGCGAGAAACTTGAAGAAATCTTAGAACTTCCACCAAATATAACATCTGTATATGCTACGGGATGCAAGTCGTTAGAAAGATTTGCAGAAGTATCAAAAATATTGCAATTCAATGGAAGTCACATCAGATCGCTAGAAACAATTCTCCTGGAGGGCTGCGACAAAATGCATGAGAAGATTTGGAATTATAAAGTGCCAAATCCATTACTATGGAAGGTATGTATGTATGTGTCTTATTCACTCTCTCAATTCTTTAAAATTGACAATGATGATGATGTTGATATTGGTTTAACAGGGACATTATGATGCCACTGTGTTACCGGAAAATCAGATTCCAGAGTGGTTTCGATATCAGAAAGGATTTCTAGAAAATGAAATTGTTAAGAGGGGGGGTGGTGTTGCCCAACTAAGGGGCAATGAAGAACTGGTAATGAATATTGAGGGGCCACACTATTTGGAGGATATAAGTGGAATTGTAGTCTATGCCCTTATGTTTTATAAAAAAGGTCGTGGTATCATGGATTTGTTTGATGATGCTAAGATAACCAGTAACAGTTCAGATCATGTATGCAATACCAATCTTAATAAAGCTGTATTATTATTTAATTGTGATCTGAATAAAGTTGGAGGTGGATATATAGTAAGGGTTGGGTACTCCGATTTAGAATCATTTGGGGTAAATGTTTTGGACAATTTGAGAGTTCAAATTCATTCCACTTATCGGGATTATTTTCCGGCACCAATTTACAGAGCTTGCGGAGCCAATGTCGTATACAAGCATGAAAGTAGAGCACACAAAAAAAGAAAAAATGGATTGAATTAATGATAGCCCCTTTCCTATTGCTTGGCATAGGAAATGATCTTTTTATGTATCTTTTACGAATCTCTTCCCAACGTCCTTCAGTGACCTAGCTAGGTGAGATTTTTCACTCCTTTAACTTTGTATTATTATTGCGTCCTGGTGTACCATTTCTTTATTTCTCAGACGGTCTTCTTTCGTAGATTTTAATAATTTGCCTGTTCTTTTCTAGGATGATTATTTGGATTGCTTTGTTGGTCAAGAAAGATTTGCAAGATGAGACTCAATAATGCCATTTTACTAAAGGATATGAAAAAACCACTTGGTATTCTTCAACTAGGGGCATCAAACTTCCAGATCAGGTGGAGAAGGACGATGATGATTCAAAGGTAGATTTGGAGTTAGGGCTTCAACTTGGTATCAAGCATGGATTTCGAGCATTAATTTGCCTGTAAGCTTTCCAATTTGTTCATCTACTTATAGCCATTTAATAGTGATGTCATGTTGCTTCTTCAATGCTTCATATTGTATCCCAGCCAAAAATAGCTTGTATCCTATCCTACAGGATTCCTACTTATGTTTTTTTTTTTTTTTTTAATTTTTTTTTAATTTTTATTTTTATATAACATTACCCTGTTTTAGCCTCCATAAACTTTGTGTATGATGGACCATACATATTTATACCAATTTATACTTTGCATCTCTTGCAATGAACTCTGATTGTGAAGACTATTGCTCAAATGGTGGTTTACTTTCGAGTAAGGATGCATTTCGTCACTATCTGGGTTTTTCCTATAGAATACTAATAATTCATTATTTCCTTAGACCGAGTACTTCTTTCATTGATTTTAATAATCTGCCTTTCTAGGATGACTATTTGCATTGCTTTTCGTGATCCACAGTGAATGCCAAGGGTAGACTCATGGTCGTCATTATACATAATGTTTTGACAAAAAAAAGTCACTTTCTTGTCCATTCCTTTTGTCCAAGTTTCCAACCAATAGGAGTTGTAAATGCAAAATTTTTGCTAGGACTAGGTGACTAGATGGATAAAGATTATTTGATATTTTTGTACAGTTGGATGAATGTAAAACATTTTGATTTTATCTATAAACATTTGAAGTATATCTAGAAGTTATTAGATAATGTTTTAGATAAGTCAAGAGTATAGGTATCCGAATTCTAAGGAGTTTGAAATTATCTTGTGAAGAATTTGAATGGAAACTATATCTAATGAGAAGAATTAGCGCCAGGTGTTAACAGACGTGTCAGCAAAGTCCTACTGTAGATTAAATTCCTACCAGACTCATTTCGTCAACAAAGTTTTACTGCAGATCAAATATTGTTCAGAATATTTATGATTGGGATTGCGACTGGAAGATCACTTTTTTATGATTGCTCTCAGAACTATGAGAGATTGAAGAGTGATTCAAGTACTTGAGTGTGAGAAAATTTTCTTGAGAATTCTCTAGTTCCTTTTTCCTCATTCTTTCATCGAGTGCGTGCTTACTCCATGTTGGAGATTGATTGATAGAGTTCAGTCGCTAGAGTTCTAGTAGAGAAGTCAATATTTGAAGATTGTTAGAGGTTTTGGCTGGTACTGAGGTAGAGGCAAACAGGTCGTTTGTCTGATGAAGTAAGAGAGTCAATTAGCAAAGGTTTTGTAATTGAAAATTACTTGTAACTAATATTCAAATAATAAAATTGAATTTTCTGGGTTTGGTTGCCCCGTAGGGTTTTATCTTTGAAGAGTTTTTCAAAGGGTTTCCCTTCGTAACCAAATTTAGTGTAACGCACTTTATTTACTTTATGTATTTGATTGATTATTAAATTATTTCATTACTGATCACTAACTAATTTGTTAGTTGAATTGATAGAACGTGGTAATACAATACATGGGTACTTGGGTAATTTCAATTGGCATCAAAGCATGGTTCACTCATTCGAGTATGATCCTTACCCCTGTTGACCATGTCGTCATTGACAGCCCCGCAACACTTTGATGGGAAAAATTATACATATTGAAAAGTTCGTATTAGGGCTTTCCTTAAATCGTTGGATGAACGTGTGTGGTATGTAGTTGAGCGATGATGGACTAAACCTAAGACAACCATTGATGCATAGATAAGAGATGAGATTAACAACTGTAATTAAAATAGCAAGGGACTTAATGCTATTTTTATGGCAGTATCTTTCGAAGAATTTAAAAGAATTTCTATGTGTGAGGTGGCTAAAGAAGCTTGGAATATCTTGGAAGTCACGCATGAATGAGGGAACATGAATTGTAAAAATTTCTAAATTGCAATTACTAACCTTAGTTTGAGGAGATTAAAATGCTAGAAGACGAGAGATTTAATGATTTTTATGCTAAACTTAATGATATTGTAAATTCTAGGTTCAATCTCGGTGAGAAGGTGGAGGACTCAAGATTAGTGAGGAAGATCGTAAGATCTTTGCTTGAAAGATTTCGCCCAAAAGCGAATGCCATAGAGGAAAGCAAGGACTTGGATGCAATTAAGGGTAATGAAGAACTAGTAGGTTCCTTACAAACCTATGAGTCTTCACTTCCTCATACAAGAAAATGTAAGTCCATTGCTCTAAAAATTGTGAGAGAAGACTGTGAAGATTTTTCAGACAAGGAGAATCTAAATGATGAGGATATAACACTTATTGCAAGAAAATTCATGTTTAACAAGAGGGCAAATGGAAAGCAAAATAGAGGCAAGGAATTCTCTGCTAAGAAAAATGATTTTGAAAAATGAAATAAAGAGAAATCTAAAAAAATAAAGTTCAGTGTCATGAATGCTCAGGTTATGGTCACATAAGAATTCAATGTCCAAATTTTAAAAAGAACAAAGGAAAATCACTTAATGCCACACTAAGTGACAACTCAGATTCTGAAAATTTCAATTCAACATTTGAGGATCAAAGTTCATTTATTGCATTCTCTACTGTTATGATGCTAACAAAGCCTGAAATTGATGATGATGACAGTGACTCGGAGGTAGCTCTAGTTGAGACTGATCATGAGCTGAGTTTACAGGAAGCCTATAATGATTTATGTGAAGAGGTTGTCAAGCTGAAAAAACTAAATAAGAAGGTGTATAACAAGCTCACAACTGTGGAGAATGAAAACAATAATCTGTTAGAGACATTAAAAATTTTTGAAGTTGAAGTATCAAGATTGAACACTCAAAGAGGAGTACTTGAGAAGGAATTGAAAAAATTTCAAGAATACAAGAAAAAAACTACAAATCAGAAGTTAGATGAGACGTTGAGCCTTCAAAATTCTAGTTGTGATTGCATGGGGTTGGGGTACATGATTTTTCAAAGCAAAGAACTTCAAATTTCATCATCCTCTGCCACTTCATCAAAATGTATTATCTTTGTTAAAGGAAGCCAAGGTGAGGATACTCCAAAGAAAGCCGTGTCAAAATCTAACATTCCAAGAGTCTTTCATGAAAGATCAACGTCAAGGAATCTTAATCGAGATAAGTTTGAAGGTAAGTTTTTCCTACTTGTCATTATTGTGGTATTCTTAGCCATATAAGGCCACATTGCTTTAACTTGAGAAAAATGCAGGAAAAAGAAAATCTACAAGAAAGGAAAAGAATTTAGAAAATAACTAATAAGGTTGATGACTTGAGTCTTCGAATAACTACCATCAGTCCTACACTTGGTGAACTAGCAAATTTTTATCTTCTCAACAAAGAAAAAATTGTGCAAAGTGATATGGACAAGACCAAACTCAAAGCAAAATGGGTGATTAAAGAGGATGTCGTGTGTTTAGTTGCTCACATAGCACTCAAGGTAATAGACAACTGCTTGTGGTACCTGGACAGCGCTTGCTCAAGATATATGTTGGGAGATAAAGCCCTATTCAAAAAGATTGAGTCCACAAATGGACAAATTGTGACCTTTGGAGATGGGAGCAAGCCCATAGTTGAAGGAAATGAGAGTATTGAAATACCTAAACTGCCTACCCTTCGTAATGTTTTATTTGTGAGTGACCTTAAGGCTTTCATAAACATATGAGTATAGAACACTTTATTATTCTCTTTAAGACCAAATAATTTCCTTGTGGGTACTTAATTCTTGGTGTATGATGGTTATAACTCTAAGTGCAGGTGTTTACAGGTGAGGAAATTGTGAGAATTTGTAACAAATTGAGATGGAGATGGCTGAATTGAGGTTTTTCGGTGCAGGCTTTAGCGCTAATGGATAAGAAACGTAGACCATGGAAGAGAGGTGGTGAAAACGCAATCAGTTTCAGTCTGTATGCATGCGTGAAAAAAATGAAATTATTCATTTAAAATAACAGATCTAACAGTTTTAGAAAAAAATTATAATCAAAACATATTTAAATATATTAAATGTAAAGGGGTCTTTTGAGAAGGTTTTCTATTCTTGTTTATCACAATCGCTCGATGCTTTTACTGCATGGCTGTTTGCTTAGTGGCTGTTGAATATTATTAGAATCTGCTAATTTGCTTATCATGTCTGCCAGTACGTATTGTCAACGTCGACCTAGCTAGGCAAAACAGAATATGCTGTTATGTACAATTTGACGAGGGGTGCGGCTACTCTGTCATCCCATTTTGACCGCCGCTCAGTGTAAAACTTGTTTTTTTTTCATATTTTTTAAATATATTTAAAAAATAAAAAATACATCAATACATTTAAAATCACTTCCTTAATTACTAAATAAATAAAAAAAGGTTGCCCAAGCGATACACTTGGGCAGTATATTTGGGACAGCAGACAAGCTTTATTCTTTGAGGAAATTGCTTGTTGCAATGTTTGTGTGACATAATACACTACAACACAATTTATTTTTTGTGATAGTGGAAACGGTCATAAAAAATAACCAAAACGTCACTAAAGATATCGGGTGACAGTTTCAAACCATCACCATGACCGTCACCTAATGTGCGTCACAGAAAACAATTGGTGACAGTTTACTGTTGAACTGTCATTAGTGACGGTTTGAGGTGTTCCATTTGGAGTAATGTTCGAAAGTTTTCTTATTTGTAATGGTTGAGATTTGTCACAGAAAGTAACGTACGGACGTTAAATATAGCTTTCGAACGTCAACCCGACCAATTGACATTCAAATGACAGAAGTTGACGTTCGTTGATTATAGTTCGAACGTATCATATTTACGTTCGGACGTTTATACGTCCGGACGTTAACTACAATAAACATGAATTTCCGTTCGAACGTTAACTAACCCATGCTCGAACATAACGGGTATAATGTTTGGACGTTAGTTCAAATGTTAAAGAAAAAGAGTTCGAACGCACATGGTACGTTTAAAGGTTTCTTCGAACGTTAATCATTTAAATGTTCGGACGTTTTGTTCGTTTGAGGGTGAGTACGTTCGAATGTTGACAAGTACATTCCAATGCTATGTTATAATTTTGTGTAATTACGTTCAAAATGTTTGTTCGAATGTGACCTAATATTTGCATGTTTTTTATTTACATTCGAAAGTAGAGATCAAAAATACCAATTTTATAAAATAAAAAAACATACCAATTGTATCATATTACACACCATATTTAACAATTAATAATGTCTTATAAAGTTTTAAAATTAGATATTAAAAGTTATATACACTGATAAAATTGATAAAATTCATTTCTTTTTCTTTCCTCGCCCATCACAATTTTGTTGCAATGACATAACACACTCCATTTGCACCATCATCTCCCGCTGCACTTGCTCTTGGACTTCATTGCGTATTCTATCATCCTGGTCTCTCTGTTGGTCTTGTGAATGCGTCTCTAAATGAGACTGTCACTTTAAGAAGGACTCCAACTCTTGCTGTCTCGACCTCATATATTCATTCTCGCGTCGTGTAGCTTTTAAATTTTTGGTAAGATTATTAATTTGTAAAGTTGATAAGGATGAGGAGGATGAACCAGAATGCTTGAAAGATCGTCTCAAACCTCTTGCCATACTAAACTTGGGTCCGAGCACTTGCGTGAATATGTCTATGTTACTCGAAGAAGATTCCCCAGAAGCTGACTGCATGTCCATCATTTTTTCCTGCAATTTGAAAGAAAACACACAATAAGTAACATATTAAAATAAATACAAATAAAAAATAAACTATTCACATGTTGCATAATTTATTTAACAAAATTAACACCACTTACATAATTATCTACAGCGGCAAGATCCATCCACTCATTAGTGTGAGCAACAATATAAACATGAATGAAGGAAAAGTTTTCAGAATCATCACGTTTCTAACAAAGCGACATTAGCAATTTTCAAAAGAAAATGTTAGCACTTAAATAAAAGAATATTAGAAAAATAAATGAATTCTATAATTTATTAATTACAATTTTATCATCAAGACGGTGGAATGACCTTGAACCAGCATAATGGTGGACAATCAGAGCGGATCTATTATGTGCATTCGTAGAACTTAAGTGCTACAAAATTAACTAATAATATTAATTGTAATATATATACATATAATATATAGCCCAAATATAAATGTAAATAATTAAAGGATATAAATTTAGAATACCTAATAATTTGGAATTGTGAAAAAATCACAATACTTTCTCTAATTGTCTAACTTCATCTGCCGGAAAAGGGACTGCGCAACCTCTTCCAACGTCTCAAACTTTTTGAAATGGTCATGACATTGTCCTTTGTGACGTCGGAATAGTGTAGCCATCAGCTCATTCACAGTTCTCGAATCCTCGCTATAACCAAAGTCGAGGTCGAATTCATCATAATAAGTGAATTACATCACAAATATGATATACTAATCTAGGTGAAAAAAATGTACTCTCAAGGTAAACTCACCAGCACACGACTTCGAATATGCTCCTTAATCTCGAGTGGAACATCTCGCCATAATCGCACATAAAATAGAGCATAAACTCAGACTACTGTGCCAATATAGGAGAAAAGCGTTGTTGCACTATCATTCACTTCTCCAGTGGAACTATCAAGAATGGTGACCTTAAGTTTTCCATGCCTTCTACTTTTCTCAAGAAAAATGTCACGTGTATAGCTACGACTACGACGAGCGGATGCATCAACTAATAGATAATAGTATAATTATAGTTATATAGTTATTGAGACAAAAGTATTAATATATAATTAATTATCAATGACATTTTCTTACTGGTAGGTGTCGACTGGCTGTCATTCTCTTGCATGTTAACTTGATCTTCAAGAGTGAATTCCTCGGGTGGGGAGTCCTCAATGGGTTTGGGACTTGGACTTGGTGGAGGAGACACATTTCTTCGTCGTCGTTTTGGCAGCATCCTTGAGGCATGATTAATATGATAAAGAAAATTAATAAGAAGAAATTATGAAAAGTATAATATTCTATAGTCATCTATATGAATAAAATATTTAGTACTTTTATTCTTCATTGTCGGATGTATTTTCCATACTTGTTTCAAAATCTCCCTCAATAACATCTTCGTCATCAACATCAACCTCTTCTTCATCCTCCTTATCTACTTCCTCCCCAGATTCTTCTTCGTCTTCTTCCTCACTTACTTGAATTGAATGATCATTTAATAAAGACAGGTCAAGAAGGATGGGTGGGACGTCAATTTTACACAAGGGGAGCAACTTGAGTGCACCGAGGTCAACAACCTAGTTAATACCCTCTCCATCTTCTTGGTAGGCTTCTACAATCGGAGTGTCATCTTCATCTCCACTATTCTCGTAATCCGCACTATTCTTGGTAGGCTCCCAAGTTATCTATCCACTATCTTTATCAACGTTTTTCATTGGATCAATCAAGTAATAGACTTTGTAGCTTGACAAGCCAATACGAATGGATCATCTTCGGACCATTTAAATACAGTATTGACAATCGTAAAATGATTATCCCTATGTATCGAAACCCAACCACCGCCTAGATCCCACCAATCACATTTAAAGACATATGTTACAGACCTACCCAGATATTTCAATCCGATAATATCACGTATGACACCATAATAGTCAATATCATCTGTTCCATGACTCCCTTCGACCAACACACCACAGTTGTGAGTCTTTCTATTATGTTTATGGTCGAGAGTATGGAATCTATAACCTCGAACTATGCATGCAGTGTATCGAAGTGCTCTATTTGAGGGACCATGGGCCAATGCATACAATTTAGGAGAAACTGATCTGGGATCATGAGCACGTTGTTTCAAAATCTATCAATTGAAATAGTATATACTTTTAAAAAGTTACCCAGAGTTAAAAGTTTCAAAATCCAACATATAAGTAATTTTAGTTCATACACGTTATTCAAACCATCCAAGAAATTTTTCCTCGTGTTTTGCCTCTATATTCTCTACGCCTTTCATTTTAAGTTTATTCATGTGCTCACTGTATATAAGTGCAAAAGAATATTATTTTGAGCACAAAAATTATAGTTAAAATTTTTTAACTAGAATTATTCAAAGTATGCAACGAAATATTTGAGATAGTCATCAATCTCCTAGAAATTATTTAGCACGTACCACCGAATTTTACCCAACTCTCTATCAATTAAATCGTAACCCGTTTGTGCACCCAAGGGTCATACATTCTAGGAAAATACTGATAGCTCACGAGGAGGCAGAGCAGCAAGATCAGCATTTCGCTCTTGACGATTAAATCGTATCTCAACACCACGAAGATATAGAGAGTAAAATGTTAACCATTCATCGTGTATATAGGCCTATGCTATTGAACCCTCAGCTCTAGCTTTATTCCCAACAGTGCGCTTTAGTCGATCCAAATATCTTTCAATTGGATATATCCAACGGAACTACACCGGTCCACCCAACAGTACCTCTCGGGGTAAACGTATTGCTAAATGGACCATGACACAAAAAATAATGGTGAAAAGATCTGCTCGAATTTACATAGTATAGTAGCAATGTCTTCTTCCATCTTTCGTAACATATCTCGATTTACTACCTGAGCACATAAATCCTTAAAAAACATACAAAGTTAGGTTATGATGACACGTACATTAGATGTAAGCTTCCCACGAATTCCCACCGGTAATAATTTCTGCAAAAATACCTGATAGTCATAAGTTTTCAATCCACTAATTTTTCAGTCATCAGGGCTCGCATCTATCAATATTTGAAGCATAACCACTTCACACCTTGCAACCATTTGCAGAAGTCCATCTTCTCTTCCCTTGTCATCGTAAAACATGTATGTGGCATGACCGAGCTGTTGTCTTCCAGCCGCAAATGTAGATTATGTTTAATTCCTATTCTCTCAAAGATCTTTTCTTGTCTTGATCGTGTCCTTTGTCTTTTTGTTAATGCTCATCAATGAACCCAGTATATTATCACATATATTCTTCTCTATGTGCATCATCCAAACTATGTCACAACATGCAAGACGACCAATACGGAAAGTAAAAAAAAAAATACTACACTTTGTCCAATTCAATTCCGATGTGCCTCGTTTTCTCTTGTTCTTACCTCGACATTTCCTTGTTCGCTCTAACATGTACCAGTTGTTCCACTATCTCTTTTCTAGACAACTCATTTGCTGCAATTCTGTCCTCTACTCTCCCATCTAACTTTACGCATTCTCTTCTCCATGTATGATTTGTTGGTAGATAACGTCGATGACCCATGAAACACAACTTCTGAGAATGTTTTAACCACTCACTAGCAGTTTCTTTAATACACATCGGACACGCTAACTTCCCTTTAGTACTCCAACCGGAAAGATTCCCATATGCCGGAAAGTCATTTATCATCCACATTACTATAGCATACATCTGAAAAAATGTCAATGTGGATGCATCATAAGTTCTGATACCTGTTTCCCATAACTCTTTCAGTTCTTCAATCAACGGTTGCATGAATACGTAAATGTCATTCTTTGGTGATCTCGGGCTGGGATAAGTAAAGTTAACAAAACATTGGGCGCCTTTATGCACTTCCATGATGGAAGATTGTATGAAATCAACACTAAGGGCTAAGTGCTATAACTTGTATTCATATTCCCAAAAGTGTTGAATCCATTAGTTGTGAGTCCCAGGCACACGTTCCGAGCTTCTATTCCAAATTCTAGGTATTGATCATCAAAAGATTACTATGCAAGTGAGTCAGTTGGGTGCCTCATATATACGTCATCCTTGACTCTTTTCTTCTCGTGCCACCTCATATCAGCAGCTTTTTTATTTTATTTTATTTTTTTACATATATATAGTCTTTGCAACCTAGGTCTCAAGAGAAAATAACGCAACACCTTAATCGGCACATTTTTCTTAACCTTCCACCTTGACTCTCCGCATACAGGACATGCTTGTTTCTCCTCATTCTCCTTCCAGAACAAAACACAATCATTCTTGTATACATGTATGAACTTGTGCTCAAACCCTATTCCCTTTCTCAACTATTTTGCTTCATAAAAGTTCTTTGACAATGCAGACCATTCAGGAAGCACCTCGTTAAATAAGTTCAATACCATGTTTATTTTTTTCGTCGACATCCCACACAATGACTTAATATGAAACAACCGCATAATAAACGACATTTTGGAATGTTTTGTATAGCCTGGATAAAGCTCGCACTTTGCATCTTTCCACATTGCAGCGAAATTTTCAGAATCAGTCTCTCGACCACTTGAGGCATTGTTGTCTACGTCATCCATAAACATTCCAGCTCCAATGTCACCCAACATCTCCTCTGTCTCATCCCGCTCATAATCATCATTCATATGTCGCAAATAATTCAAATGACTGAATACATCCGCTGATTGTGCATACGGCTTACCATGCAATGCCCATCGGGTATACCCTAGATCCATACCGTTCACAAATATATGACTTTCAACTTCAGTCAACCCTATCGTACACAAATTTTTACACCTTCGACCTGAACACTTAATGTAATCACAACTATTAGCAGATGCCCGAGTAAAATCAATATAGGTTCTTACTCCACGCACATAGGGTGCGTAATCCTTTCCAAGTCTATTGCCTAGACGCATCCAACTTTGTCCATTTTTTAAAAATCTATCTATTAGTAACACGTACATATAAAATTCGCATGCATGTCATGCTCCAATTCTCACTACTCTTTTTATAAGGTAGTTGGTCCTATCCCATTCGAAATTATATTATCCATATCGCACATATTCCGTCATTTTATTACTTTCCAAGTCAATAGAAATTTCGGCAACACCTCCTCATAATTCTCCAAGTATACATGTTCACATAGAGGGATTGTGACCCTACGAACAGTATACCTAAAGAATAGTAAAGGAAGACACCGAAACTTTATACTAAACGTGTTCAGTAGGAGTAACAAAAATGTGCAATACTACAGATAAAATAATCTCAAATTGTCCACACCGGACAATTCAGGAATTAGTGAACACCTAAATGTATACTAATTCCTGAACGGGTCTAAGGTTATTTATGCAATGTCACACAATATCTATAAAAAAACACATGAAATAATATTTGCATGTTGTTTGAATTAACAATGTTAAAGAAATAATAGCGTTATATTGTTGAATAAGAGAGAGATGGAAGAATATATTCAAAAGTTTCCTATCAGTACAAAACGAGAAAGAATGATCTTGAAGAAATATCGTAATTTTGGTCTAATTACTTAACTGTCACAAACTCTCCGGCCTTGACAACTCTCAAGGCCCAAGAGATTTTGACAGTTAAACAATTTGACAGACATTTATTCAAGATCATTCTCCCTCGTTATATAAAATTAAAATTATATAATTTTAATTATTACTATTCCTAAATTATAATTTTAATTGTTATTATATAAGTATATCTACTTATTAATTAATACCTATTTAATTTTAATTACTATTATAATTGATATTTATTTATTTCTTAATATTTCTATTATAACTTAGTATAAGTTGATTTATTTTAATTACTTACAAAAATAAGCACATATTAGTTATAATTAGTTATTATGTCTACAATGTCTACTAATATTTATATACTTAATTGAGTGAGTTGTTTATTTATATAGACAATAAGTATATAATTTTTAAGTAAGCATTTATTTGATCCTTATTTATTTACCCTATATTTTATTTTAAATAAGTATATCTATGTATTCCAACTCTCTACTTTTTTTTTTTTTTTTCTAATCAAGTAAACTTCATTAAATTAAAAGATGATACATGTCAGAGGGGGTGGGGTTCCCCAACAAACACCCCAAAACAACAAATACAGTGCTATTGCAAAGAAAAAGAAGAAAAACGGGTTTTGAGACCAATTTCTTGATCTCTACCCAATCCCTACTAAGAGGGAGACGTTTTAAAAGACGTTTTGATGGTAAGCCACCGCTGGAGGCGGTGCGAATGGATGCACTGTAGTTGAAAGTCTTGAAATATTTGTTGGTGAGGTCCTTAGTCTCTCTCACAAGATCACCGGTTAGGGAAAGCAATAACCCGGATAGACCGGCAGGGGAAGAGTAGATCTGTAGCGGAGGAACAGTGAACCCACGCCTCTGCAGTGGCGCGTGAGGGTCACGCGCCGGAGGAATGTAGGAGGCGTCAAGCCGATCTGAAGGATCGGAGGGTGGAGAGTCTGCTGGTGCGGCGCGTGTAGCCGGCAGAGCTGCCGGAGTGCGACGGCGCGTGAAAGCCACGCGCTGAAACAGACCGCGCGTGAGGGCCACGCGCCGACATATTGGGCGCGGTTCCGCGTCGTTCCAGTAGATCGGCTGGAGGGGAACGTCGTGGTGGGGCGCGTGTCTACTGTTCATGGCCAGAAAGCAGCAGATCTGAGAAAATCCTCGCCGGTGGAAAAACACTATCTTAAAAGCATATTCACAACTAAAAAGTGCAGAGGAAAACGGAAATGAAAAGGAAATGGAGAGGAAGGTAGAGCCGAGGCTCACCCCTTCCTCTCCGGCAACTTCACTGGTAAGGATTGGTGTTTTTTCTAGAGAGAAGGCAGAGAAAAGCTCCTAGAGAGACAAAATAATCAGCTTCTAGAAACCTATTTATTCTAACTCTCTACTTATTTGGTGGGTTCAAGACTTCTTTCTTGAAAAGTATTTTACTTTATTTATTTATATATATATATTTAATAATATAATGATTTGGAATCTCATAATAGTAGAAATATTTAATAATTTATTATATATTATAGTTGTTATATGTATATTATACTTTATATATAGTTAAGTTATTTACTTATAAGTTACATAATAATCATATTCTAATTAAACGAGTATGAATATATTATATACTTATTAAATATTAAATATTTATTTCCATGTTAAATCTCTATATATAAAGCGCCTATCAAACGGATCAAACGTAACTTTGTTGGTTTAACGGAGCTACCGTAATTTTAATTGTTTTCCGTTAAAATCCCAGTTAAGCCCCGTTTGTGGAACCAAGGGATCGAGACCATTGACAGGAAGTGGGTTGAGCTCGGAGAGCATGCTCTGTAGCCATGTTGATAGATCGGAGGGGTTGTAATGAACGGTATCGGATGCGAGTTGAGAGGGGCCATCTCCATGAACGGTTTTCAAGACTTCTTTCTTGAAAAGTATTTTACTTTATTTATTTACTTTTCACATTTTTTTTACATATTTAAATATATTTAAAAAATAAAAAAATACATAAATATATTTAAAATTACTTCCTTAATCACAAAATAAAATATTTTTTTTTTGACCAACGGTCAAATGGAGTGAGCAAATATGGAGAGCAAAGTAGTATTTCTCTTTTTCTTATGCGTGAATAAAAAGTACACGGAAGGCCCGCCTCTCAATGGTAGCAACCTGTTTATTAAGAAAAAAAAACTCATTTTCTTTTATTTAAATTTAAATTTTCTATTTTTTTTAAAGAAATCCACGAAAATATGCCTAATTTAAATGGAAAATGTTAGTTTGCCATTACTGTCCTCTTATTTTAATCGTTCGTATATTTAATATTTTTAAAATGTTTTTATTTAATGATTAAGAAACTTTTAATCTATCGATACTTTTTATCTTTTAAAAAATATTAAAAAAATATGAAAAGAAAATAAAGAAGAAAATACAAATACAAATTTGTGTTAGATGGCACGCCTAGCAGTCATCAGTTTAAAAATGGTAAATATCATTTTTTTAGGTAATATCTATTTATGCTACTGTTAAGGTAATCACAAATAATTTGTGAATAATAAGAAAATTTTAATAAATAGTTTATAAATATTAGTGAATTATTTATAAATATTAATGAAGTAATTTGATTACTTCATCAAATACAGCCTTAAAATGTTTGTTAATAATAGTAAAATAGTCTAAGATTACTTCACTTACCAAACACATACTTAAAGAATTGTTATTCTTGCACATTCTTTTTCAGTGGTGGAGACAATTGAGAAAAGCTTTTTAACAGGATGTGATCGTACTGCATTTATATTTGTTCACCATACTTTATATTTTCTATATTTATATGCTCCTAAATTTTTAATAACCCTACGTAAACTCTGAATTCATTTCATGTAGGAATATTTATAGTATCTCCAACACATCATAACATTGTGTTCAGAAAAAGAATGGATCATACAATTAGGCACAAAAGTGGATCAACTCGAGAAGCAGCGCCACAAAATATTCAATGTTCTCTTAATAAATACTGTGAATGAAGTACATGCATAACCCCCAAAACTTTGTAACCACCATCTCAGTGACCAAGAAAACAATTTCATGATATCTTATTCTTTAAGGAAGAACTGTAATTTGAATTCCCAACAAACATGCTTTATTTCTCAAACTTGCTTAAACTAATGGTTTGTTTAAATTTATTACTGTTTGGCTTAAAAGTTTATAATTGGAATGAGATTATTATCCTTCTTTAGCCTATCATTACATTTTTTTTTATTATACAGATCAGCATGTTTATATTTTACAACAACTTGTTTTTTTTATTAATTATGTAAAGCTATTCAAAATTTATTTTGTAGGAACATCGATCATATATTAAAAGCATTATGGAGAAATTATCAAAAAAAATTTGAAAGATTCAAGTTTATGTAATTATCACATAAACATATCACAACGGTAATTATTTATAAATTACATAAACATTACATCCTTATTTAATTAACCAAAAACATTACGTCTTTATTAATAAAAAATTAGTTCTTAACAAAAAAATTAAATATAAACTAAGTAAACATGCATTGCACGTTACTTTCACCTAGTGTATATTAAATGCTTTTAATTTTAACTTAAATTAATTTTTTAAACTTATAATTTTCTTAAGAAAGAACAAATTCAGAAAAATCAATAAATATTATATAAAAAAATTCACATAAACCCACAAACTAAACACAATATATTTCTAACCATATAAACATATTCAATAAAAACTTACAAACAATAATCATATATTTTAAATCCATATGATAACATATTCACAATATTTTCACAAAAATATTTCAAAACATATTAATTCATCAATAAACACCATAAACTTACAAAATATTCACAAAATTATAAACAATAATCACAATATTTCAAATCCATATCACAACATATTCAAAATATTCCCACAACAATATTTTTAAACATATTAATTCATTAATAAACATCATAAATTCATAAAATATTCACAAAATTCACAACCAATAATCACAATATTTCAAGAGAAAGCATAAACACAATACAATTTTCTATTTTAAGAGTAAGCATAAACACAACGTAATTTTTCATGTTAATTCATTATATTACACAATCCATATCACAAAAATTTCCTTCTAATTCATCAATATAAACAATTTAATTCCTTCTAATTCATCAATACCCAATTGATACATATTCACTATTTATATACATACAATCAAAATTCACTACTCAACTCACAAGATTCTACCCATATCCAATTCATCAAAATCCACAATCAACTCACATTATACATATCCCATATTCATCATTATCTACAATAAAATCACAGCAAAATGTATAAACATATTACTAAAGTTTAGAAATATACCTAGCACTCACAATATTATCTTACAAATCAAAAGTTTTCAACTTGCCAAAACAACCGATCATTCAAAAAATACAATACTAGCTTGTTAGAGACATATATATATTTACTATATATATAAACGCGAATTAGGGAGCTACAGTACTTTCGTCTAACATTTTTTCCCATTTTACCCTTGCTCTTGTTTCTCAATTCTCGTTTTGTTCCTGACTTTTTCCCATTTTGCCCCTGATTGTATTCCAAAATTTCCGTTTTGCCACATCCCCCTCCCCCGTTCGCTTCGTCTCCTGCAGTGCACCGCCGCATGCTGGCGTGACCAACACCAGCTCGGCGATTCTCTTCCCCTCTGGCCGGCGTCCCTCCCCTTCCAATCTCAACCCCTATCATGCTGCCGTTAACCGCCACAAGTGAATCCAAGCCGCAGCTGGCCCATTTCTTCGTCTCCTACAGTGCACCGCCGCATGCCGGCGTGACCAACACCACCCTGGCGATTCTCTTCCCCTCCCTCCGGCGTTCCTCCCCTTCCAATCTCAGCCCTTATCGTGCTGTCGTTAACAGCCACGAGCGAATCCAAGCAGCGGCCAGCCCATTTCTTTCTCCCCTCCAGTGCGCCGCCGCACGCCGGCGTGGCGAACACAGCCCAGTCCATTCTCTTCCCCTTCGTCCGACGTTCCTCCCGTTCTAATCTTAGCCCCTCTCGTGCTGTTGTTAACCATCACAAGCGGATCAAAGCTGTCGTGAATAGTGTTTTCGTCCAATAAAATGTTTCTTGTTTTGCCCATAATTTTATAACTTCTGGTTGATGTGTTTTTACCTTACTTTTCATTGAGCTTAGCTCTTTGTTTTGTATTTATAATTTCATCTCAATTTCGTACAAATATTTTCTTTGCTCTTTTTTTATTTTCTCATTTGGGTCCCACTTAGATATAGAAACACTATTAATTCATCTCATGTCATCTCATTATTATAAGAAAATATTTTTAATGATATTGTGATTTGTTTTTAATGTTTAAAGGCATAAAAAATTGAATAAAAATTCAAAAAAATAAGTTTTTTTGTCCTTATCGGAACCCATCTCAAAGGGTGTAGCATTGCTCTTAGGCTTTAGATGTGACAAATGAGTGATTTTACAAATCGGTTTGAGCTTTACAATTAGACTATAGTATTTTTTTTTTTTTTGCCAAATTGATACCAACTCTTCATAAAATTTTAATAAAAAATCAAAATCTTGAAAATTAAACTTTAATGTTGTGCAACATTTTATTTCCTTTAATTTTAAATTATGTAAATATTGAATTGAATTATTACATTTTAGTAAATCTAATTTTCCCTTTTATTAATAATTTTTGTTTAATAATTTATTAACAAATAAACATAAATATTTTTTTTCTATTTTCGGATAAATTGAATATTTTATTAATTAATCTGAAATTAATTTGAAGTAAATCTACAGTTTCTAACGTATTGCAATGGTAAGTATTAAATAATGTCATGTGCTTATTGCAGTCTTTCGTTGTCTTAATTAATTCAACCGTTTTATGGAATCCAAACCTCGGGTTGTATGCACAGGCACGTGGGCAACATGCATGGAAAGGTTCTTAACAGATAATAAATAAGGACATAATTTACTTCTAATATATATATTATTCAATTATAAATGCTATCGGTAAACACTAACTTAAGTTTACAGATTCTTTTCACCAAAAATACGAGGGTGGAGTAAATTATGAATTAATGGATTATGGTTGGTTGGACTTTCGAGAGAGGACCTCCACCTGAATCCCCGATCATTAAGTTTAGTTACTTTACAAATATGAGAATATTAATACTAATTCCCACTATTTGTACGCAGTGTGAGAAATAATAAGCAAATTAGGAACATCCACACATATAAATTAGTAAGACATAATCTAAATTAAGATGAATTAACGTTATCAAATCTCGTATTTTTTTATATGAAAAAAATAATGATGTTATCACGATCAAAGATAAATATTAGATTGATTGATATCTATTTATTGTGAACTGAGTCATTGAGATTCATGAAATTTGTATTAGCATTAGGAAGAAAAAAATATTAGAGGAATACGATTGGAGATGATGTGCAATGAGAAACAAGATAAAAAAAAAAAAAGCGACATATTTTCACTTTGTCTAATGCTAAAACTTATTACATATCATAATTATATTTATTAATTTATTAATTTTATTATTTATTTCCGGCGAGGTGGTGGTCGATGGTTTCACTTTCACTTATGGCTTACCTGGGCATACGTGCATTAGCACGTCATGCCTTACAAGTATATATATATATATATAAAACAAATACAAGACAAATATCATAAAATTGCAAAAAAAGAAAAAAGAAAAAAGGGTTTTTCCTTATCAAAATAGTTTCAAAATATTAACCCTCTCTCACTCTAACTCTCTCTCTCTCTAACCCACAACCCTCTCTCACCCTCTCTCTCTCTTTTGCGCACGGGGGGAAGCAGCGGAAATGACTCTGCTTCCTCCCGTGCGTGTTTTCATGCAAAAAATATTTTATTTGATGAAACGTTCGAACGTACAACTTTAAGTTGTACGTTCGAATGTTCATTTCATTCCTCTCAATTTTCAGCTAAAACGTTCGAACATTAAATTGTAACGTTTGAATGTTACTTCTCATGACAGAGCCCGAATTCGAGTGGGAAATTTCCCACCCAAACTTTTGCACGTTCGAAGATATATAATACAACGTTTGAATGTTTATAAATTTCCTGTCAAATTTCATCCATTAATGTTCGAATGTTAAATTGTAACGTTTGGATGTGAATGCTCATCACAGAGCAAGAAAATCGAGCGAGAAATTTTCAACCCAAATTTTTTCACGTCCGAACGTATATAATTTAACGTTTGAACGTTTATAAATTTTCTCTCAAATTTCATCCATTAACATTCAAACGTTAAATGTAACGTTCGGACGTGCATGCTCATCACAGAGTACGAAAATTGAGTCGAGAATTTCTGGCCCAAATTTTTTTCATGCCTGAACGTATATAATTTAACATTCAAACGTTTATAAATTTCCTCTCAAATTTAATCCATTAACATTAGAACGTTAAATTCTAACGTTTGGACGTGAATGCTCATCACAGAGCAACAAAATCGAGCAGGAAATTTTCTGTCCAAATTTTTGCACGTTCGAACGTAAATAATATACGTTCGAACATTAAGGGAGGACATTATTCAATAGTTGGTATTTATTAATGTTGTAGTTATAAACATACTATAGTATATATATTATATAACACAACATAATTACTATACTATATTATATTATATAATATATTATATACACTATATTATAACTAATATATAACATATTAATATGTTATAACTAATATTATAACTATTAAATATTTTTTTAATAATTATTGATTTTCTTGATTTATTTTTAAAAACATTATTTAATTTTCTCGATCTATACATAACTCAAAATATAAAAAATGTATATATATATCATAAATTAATTTTATGTAACTAAGTTAGAAATATTTTAATCATTTCTTTTATGTTAAATAAGATTTTTAGTTAAATAAATATTATCAGCCATATACCACATAATATAAATCAATAATTAATCTAGAAAAGACTGTAAATATTTAATTTATAACTAAAGCAAATTATCAAAACACCATGTATTGTCCATAACTATAACAAAAACAAAATATATAAATAAAAGATAGAAACTACTATGAGGCGAGGTCCCTGCACACATCCTCGACTACAACTAATCATCTCTTTACCTGGCTCAGTCGAGTACTTAGCATGACCTAAGTTGCATTACCGGCATGAATCTTTGTATGTAACTCAAAGATGGTAGCAAGTAATCTCTGTACGCAACTCATACATGGCAGTATGCACTATATCGATCACCGTTGATGTGTGTATGCCGATCTCAGCACACAGTATGTCGGCCATCTCCTCGCAAGTAGATGTGCGTGATGCTTCGGCCTATATAGATGCCTCACCAGTCGAGGCTATATGATCTCCAGGTTGTGCATCTCTCTGAATATCAGCCTGGTCAGGAACAGGTCCATGAAAACGAAGTCTCAAGTGTCCTGTGCTCTATGACAGGGTGGTGCTGTTGATCGGTCCCATCGATGGTTGTTCAAGCTGGGAAACTTCTTTTGCGACCCAAGAATGTAGCAAAAATCGAGTGATTAGGATCCCGAATGACAATATATCTATCATGATGTACCGAGCCTCTGATTGGATCCTTTCAAATATATACCCCACGAGGCCGATCGGAATGCCACAAGCAACCCGTATCATAAATTTCGCTTGATCCTTGCCAACCTCGGTCTTGTGTTGCCGAGGGTCAATATTGTTGGCAATGATCAAATTCATGATCTTGAAAAAGAAGATAAATCTGCATGCCTCATGCTCTTTGTCCCATCGTACACTAGAGCATCTGGACCAACAATCAAGTCTCTGACCTCATGATCAGCAAGTGTATCGACCTTATCTGTGTAAACTGGTCCCTCGTCTTGAGCCATCTCTGCATCACTTGAAGGATCAAACTCTCTAGGTGGCAGGTTCGGATAGGCATCGACCTGCCTGTATGCCCCTCCATTGTCTAGGCTGAAAATATAGCAAGTGCGTCCACTAAAAATATAACAGGAGCTCCTTGGACACAAATCTTGTATGCCCCTCCATCGTTTAGGCTGGCACCACTGAACTCTGTATAGAACTCGACGATGTCAATATAGGAAATCAGCTCCCTTGGTTCTTCTCGCTGATCTAGGATTGCTGCCCAACCACGATCATTGAATACTGATTGGAGGGAATGACTCTCCCATATACAACTCACAAAATCAGACAATTTTACCTACCGCTCTAGTAAAACAGTTTGCTCCCGAACTGTTGACATGTATAATACACTATATATATACAGTATATATATAATACACTATATATATACTATATAGTGTCCATATATACTATAATATACTATATATATTATAATATAATATTAGATATAGTATGCTATACGTTATAGTATATATTATAATATATAACATATATTAATAATATAATATATTATTAATATTTTTGGAAAATCAACCGAGAAACGTTTGAACGTACTATTTTTACACGTTCTAACGTTTCCTTCCACATTGGAACGTTACTAGGAATGACGTTCGAACGTACTATTTTCTCACCTTCCAACGTTTCCTTCCATATTGGAACTTTACTAAGAATGAACTTCAAACATTTCATGTATATAAGCCCAAAATCGAGCAGAGAAATGTTATTTTCACCATTTTCTTCTTCAACCATTTGCACGCCGCCACGAAACCATCGCCGCCGCCATTAAACCCCGCCACAATCGTCACAGAAAGGTAGGTATCCCTGTTTTATCCTCTTACATGTTTTTTATTTGACATTTAGTAGGATTTTGTATAAAACCGAACGGTAGTGGTGGCTGGATCTTCAACTCCATTTTTTGGCCACCATGGGTTGCTATTGGCCAAATGGTCACCGTATAAAAGTTTCTTAAGTGTATACTTCATTTCCATAGTATCATTTTGCCACTTAGAGCCGTGGTACGTGATTTTCGAGATTTTGAGAATGGCTGATTTTGTGTTGTAACATTCAAACGTTTTGACAGAACGTTCAAACGTATAACATTTCAATTACATAGCCGTTATGCCTTCCACGTTTGAACGCATATTTTTTACATTCGGACGTTACTTTTCATAGCATTTAGGTCTGAAAGTTTAATTTTAACGTTCGGACATACTACTTTTAATGCATCTATGCCTTAAACGTTCAAACGTGTATCTTTTAAGTTCGCACGTAAAATACATATGTTCGAACATATAACATACACGTCCGAGGGTGTATGTCGTACATTCGAACAGACTACTTTTAATTTATTTATACCATAACATTCGAACGTGTATGTTATACGTTCCAACGTATGTGTTTTACGGTGAATGAAAATATACACATGCGAATTTTCATTTGAACGTTCGAACATATGTTTTACTATGTTGGATCGTTAATGCAGCGCAATTTAAAATTAATAAGAAAGATGCATCAATAGTACTAATATTTTTTTCCTTTTCTATTTTCAAGATATGCCTCATCCTTTGCATACTAGGAAACGAGGGAGAGAAGGAACCACTCAGGATACTACTCGTATTGGGGCTCGTACTGTTATAGTAGAGCAAGAAGTCTTTATCAATGAGTTCGACGAGTTTAGATGAGAGCAGAAGAACCTCAGAGATGTCTTCATCAGTAGAGGCTGAAGAAATATATGCACATTGAGGGGGAAGGTATACCCCTCAATGGCTCAAGAGTTCTATATGGGGATGTGCTCCATACTTTAGGACGCATCCTCTCATACCGTGACTGTATGTGGTGTTTCGTTTGAGATTTCACTGGATGTCATCGCCAAACTCTTCGGGATTCATCAATGAGTTGAGACGTCAACTACAGCTGACTCTCTAGCCTTGGTTCAACATCTACATCTATACACGGTACACTCGATGCAGATGTAGGCACTTCTACATCATCTACTGGCTCATTTGAGCCATCATCAGCCAGAGATGCAGACCGGTCAGAGGCCGAGCGCACTGGCCATAAGGTTCACTATGATGATTGAGACGAGGATTTCTACATCCTCACTGGGAGAGATCGCATGTAGATTGAGAGGAAGAATGCCTTTAACCAAAACCATCTACTACATTTCATCTGCATGTTGTAGCTAATTATTGCAACAAACGTAAATCCAATGGCACATAAGACCACATTTAGTAGGATTCGGGCACAATTTTTTATACGAGGAGCACATGGAGATCCCATAGATTTGCCATTGCACATTTTTGAGAGGATCCATTACGAGGTGAGCATCGTCTCCACGGACAAACTCCCATATGGTGTCATCATCATCCCGCTGTTTTACTTGCTCAGAGAGTGCCAACCCAGCTGGAGAAGCGGGTCAAAGATTAGATGAGGCCCCTTGACATGAGTACGCATAGACGTAGCATTGGACAGGCGAGGGGCTATCCTTGACTTCAGCCACCCCCTGTAAATGATTTAATTCCTCCAACGCAGCTCGAGCCTTGTGTGGGGAGTAGTAGTCAGCAGCCGACGAGTACATCTGCGGGAGGTGCGTGGCCTACTTGGGTTGATGCGGTGATCTCACAACTGATTACGCATATCGATCGATAGATCATGGCTGTAGAGGAGTCTGTCGCTGAGATATCCCATCGTGTAGGTATCCTCAAAGAGAAGGTTGATAGCTTGACGGAGGAGATACAGAGTATGAATTTCATGAACAACACGTTCATCACAGTGTTGTTTACGAAATTCTATCATATTTTATATTTTACTTTTAATATATGTAAGGAACAATATTATTTAATATATCTATTATTTTTTTTAATTTCAATTCTCAATCCTCTTTAATGTTAGATTTTCTAACTTTAATACTAAATCATTGCACTTCAAATATATATAAACATAAATATATTTATATATATAAATATATAATTATATTTTACAAATTGTGTATATATAAATATATACAAGTCAATTTTTTAGACTTGTTCACAAATTATGTACTATAAAAATCATATAATTTTTAAATTAGAGTCATAATTTAATTTAAATTTACAATTAATGTTTGAACGTTAATTACTAACATTCGAATGTTGGTGCCAAAACATTTCACGTTTGCACATAAGTAACCACAATGTTCGAACGTATATGTGATGTTCGAATGTAAATTTCTCATACGTTCGAACTTAAAAAAACTCTTATCTATCTTTAGTGATGGTTTCCAAAAACCGTCACAAAAAATACTTTTTTGTGACCGTTTGGAGACTGTCACAATTTTCCAACCGTCACTAAAAATCAATTGTGTTGTAGTGATATTTGGCGGAAGAAGTCTTCCCATTAGTTACAGTGTTGACAAATGGAGTATTAACATGTCCCCACAAGTTCAATGGGAGTGAGCGGATGTTGAGATTGTCTCATAAAGAAGAAAATTTTGCTGTGATCAATGGTTTGGTGAGGGCATCTGTTGGATGATACTTCTATAAATAAAACAAACCTTCCATTGCTGCTGAGCTACACGCTCACGGACAAAATGAAAATCAATAGGCACACGATTAGTACGAGCATGAAAAACTACATTGATGAAAAGATAAGTGGCATCAATGTTGTCACACCACAAGGTAGGTGGCTGGTGAAGGAAAGTACCAAGATCCTTGAGAAGATTTTGTAACCATCTTAGTTCAAAAGTGGAGTTAGCTAGTGCCTTGTATTCCGCTTTAGAGCTTGAGCAAGCAACAATTTGTTGTTTTCTAGAGCTCTAAGAGATAAGATTGGTGCCAAAATAGATGAGATACCCACTAGTTGAACAATGATCATCAGGACAACCTGCCCAATCCTCATCAAAGAAGGCTTGTAATTGAAATGATGAATTTCGATTGATGAACAATCCACAAGTGGGGATGAATTTGAGATTGCGAAGAATTCACTAGAAGATAGTCCAATGGTTTATAGTAGGATGGTGCATATATCGACAAACTCAATTGACTACAAAAGATAAATCAAGTCTAGTGAGGAGAAGGTATTGTAAGGCTCCAATAGTACTTCGATAGAGTGAGATTTGAGAAGGAATCACTGTCAAATTGAGAGATAGATTGAGATGAAGAGATGGGCATGGATATAGGCTTTGCATTAGACTTGTTGGTCTTTTGAAGAGTATTAGAAATGTACCGAAACTGAGCAAGGAAAAGACCATCAGGTTGCATAGATGTCTTAATGCCAAAGAAAAGATTTAGGTGGCCAAGATCTTTAACTAGAAGATCAACATTTAAAGGTCAGCTCGAAGGTAGTGGAGGAGATTGGCAAGAGCAACCTTAGAGGAGTTAGTAACCAGAATCTCGTCCAGATTTCCACCAGCTTAGTTTTGTAAATAAATAAAGAAGTATTAGGTGAAGTTGTGAAACCAAGTTCTAAAAGACGATGATTGAGTCGTTAGTACTAAGCACGTGGTGCTTGCTTAAGTCTGTAAATGGCTTGTTTGAGCTTGCACATGTGATGAGGGAACTGAGAATGGAGAAAACCTTGTGGTTGAGCCACTTATAAAGCTTCAGAAAGTTCATCGCGCAAAAATGCATTTTGCATGTCAAGTTGGCAAATAGGCCAACCACAAGTTACCAAGATTGAAGTAACCATGCAAATGGTTTGTGGTTGGGTCACTAGACTATAAGTTTCATTGCAATCAATGTTAGGTTGCTATGTGAATCCCTTGGCCACAATACGTGCCTTGTAATGTTTTATGCTACCATCAACCCATTGCTTTAATCGAAAAGTCCATTTCAAGCCAACTAAATACCTAGAAGGATGGTAAGGGACAAGAGACCAAGTTTGATTTTTTAACAAAGCATCAAATTTGGTGGTCATTGCTTAGCGGCAAGCAAGGTCGTTGGATGCAGCAATGAATGAGGTAGGTTTCAATGTGCAAGGCTTAATTGCAACAATCATGGCATGGGAGGAATATGCTATGGTGTCATCGGTGTAGCGTCATGGCTTAACAATGTTGTTCTTGAGACGGGTGACCATTGGATGGATGGATAGAGCGGCCAGTGGTAGAGATGGAAGTGCAGAAGAAGTTGGTAGAGGATAGACGATAATCAGAGGAAGCGAGGTGTGCTCAGTGGAACCTTGTGATAAAGTCATAGTGTCAATGGGTTGAGAGAAAACGGCAAGTGAATGTCCGACAGAGGCATAAACCGAAGTAGTAGGGGTATTGAAAGAAACATGTTGCATCGGTTGCAGAGGTGGGTGACTCACTTAAGGCATGGTGTCATGTTGGTGGGCTGGTGGGTCTAAGGAGGATGCATGGAAGTGGCCCATTGTTGAAACTCTTGGTTGTGTAGGTTGTACCTACAAAAAAGGAAGATAGACAACATATGGTTGAACCATAGATGTGGTAATAGGCTGGGCCAAGTGGGCTTTAAAAAAGGGGAAGCAGGCTTAATCAAAGTGGACATCACTGGAAATATAAGTTCACCCTAAGGGTTGATGGAAACATTTGTAGTCTTTATGTTAAGGACTATAGCCCATAAATTACACAATTTAGACCAATAGTCCATCTTATGAGAATTATAGACGCAAATTGGGCCAGTAGACAAATCCAAGAGTTTTAAAAAAACTTGTGCTCGGGCTTGGCATTGAAGAGACATTGAGTGGGTGATTTGTTTTGTGTAATTGAAGAGGGAAGATGATTGATTAGAAAAGATGCAATTTGAAAAGTATCAACCCAAAAATGCTTTGGCACACCAGTATGGGCCATAAGAGAGAGCCCAGTTTTGACAATATGCCTGTGTCTTCATTCGACAGACTTATTTTGTTCATGAGTATGTCGGCAAATTAGACAATGAGAAATACCAATTGAGCAAAAATAGTTATTTAAACGAAGATATTCACCCCACCAATCTGTCTGGATTGCCTTGATTTTAGTCCCAAATTAATGCTCCACAAATAATTAAAAATGATAGAAAGTTTTCTCGATATCAGATTTTTGAATGAGAGGAAACGACCAAACATAAGAGAAAGTCCCAAAACATAAGAGAAAGTCAATTCTAAAATATGTGTGGATCTAGATGGGGACAAGTAAAGAGGAAACTTGACTCTTTGCTTGTTGACAGGAGTCACAAACATAAGGAGCCTTATTGGAGGATATTGGAAGCTTATTTGAAAATAAGATTTGCTTGACCAAGCGGTGAGAATGATGACCAAGTCGATTAAGCTAGGTTTGAAGCGATGCTCTTTCTCCAATGAAAGCAACAATGGTCTTGGATGGCGGAAAGTGCAGAGAGAGAATAAAAACCATCTTTAGTTGGTCCGTGGAGAAGGAGGTTCCTCGTAGTGAGATCCTTGACACACAAAAATTGGATTGAAATTCAAAGAAAACATTATTATCACTTGTAAATTTATTGACAGATAATACGTGTTTCTGAATCAAAAGAACACAAAGAAGTTGTTTAGAAAATAACGGTTTAGAAGGAGAGAAAATCCTAGAGACACTAGTGTGTGAAATGGGTAAACTTGGACCGTTGCCGACTTTGATATGATCATTGCCCACATACTCCACATACTCATCTGCACAAAGGGTCAAATTATTAAAATCAGATGTAAGATGCTGAGTGGCTGCTGTGTTAGGGTACTGATTTTGATTAGGGGCAAAGGAATTTGCAGAGATGAATGCCTGGTACTAGTTGGGTTATTCTACCTGATATGCTTGGTCAAACCTATGACAGCATTTGAGAGTTGTGTCACCTGGTTTGTTGTAGACTTGCAGATAAGTCAAGATTCATTTGATGGTGCTGGGCCACGACCATGTCTTCCTACACGTGATCGAGAGGACTGCTGGAAATTATTATTCTGAGTATTAGAACTAGAAGAGTCAATGTTGCAAAAACGCCCTTGAGGTGAAGAGCCTTTGGAAGTAGTGTTTCGCCATTGCATTGGTGAGATCTGGAGTGGTGTGCTAGCATTCCAATTGCAACTCAATTAAGGTGAGCATAAACTTCTTGAATGCTCTTTGGATCAATTCATGTTGTAATGGAAGTGATCAAGGGGTAATATTCTAATCCAAGTTCTCCAAGGACATAACTGACTAGTTCACAGTCAGAGAGTGGTTGGCCAATTGTAGCCAAGGTGTCTCCAAAGGATTTCATTTTCTGAACAAATTTTGCAATGGAGAGGGTGCCTTTGTCAAGGGAATCAAGGTTATATCGAACATTCATCACTTTGGCATGGGATCGCATTGAGAATGTTTGCTCTAAATTTTTCTAGACTTCTCGTGAAGTATGAAGTCCTACAACTTGAGGCAGTACATCTTTAGAGAGTGAGGAAATGAGAGTTGAGAGTCGAAGTTGGTCTTGTTGATGCCCGTTGAGTTAAGCTGGATTGGGTGCCAAGATAGAATCAGTATTTTTAGAGGAGGTTGTGCTGATCGTGGGAGATGGAGGTGGATGAGTTCCATTAACGAAGCAATAGATCAGTTGTTATCCTTTGAGGTAAGGAAGGAGTTTAGCCCTACAAAGGAGATCATTCTCACGGGTTAGTTTTAAGGTGATAAGGTGATGGGCAATATTGGTAAGACTAGGAGCTGTGGAGTTTGTTGGAGTAGCAGAGACATTTGTGCTAGAGGAAGAAGAAGAAGCCACGAACAAGTATGGCAGAGAGGAAAAAAAAAGACGTGTGTCGATGGGACTTGGATACCATAAAACAGAATATGGCGTAAATAATATTATTATCCCATGCATGCAAAAGTCTTTACACAGAGTACAACATATACAATATAAAACAATAAATGAGTCACATGCTTACTTGGATATGTTTGACATATAACACAATAAAGACGGCTAGTTGTTATGTACAATTTGAGGAAACTGCTTGTTGCCTTGCATGTGTGACATCATCTTCAGCAAAAGAAATATTTTCTGTGGTCTGGTGCTGACAGATGGTGTATTAACACTAGTAGGCAACGTCCAATATTTTCATCTCCTTAATTTTGTCTCTGAATTAGAACAAACAAATCTCTATCCTTCCAAAGTTATATATACATAATAGAAATGGTCATTAGTGATTTGCAGCCATAGAATGTTTGTTCAAAGTGCCTGGTTTTGATAAAGTGCCTACTGGAGGGTTTATAATAATGAAAAAGTCAATTTTGAAAAAGCAAGCCCAAGTAGAAAAGGGGCCCAATGGAAAAGGCTTTTGGCATCAATATACAAAGTCGACGTATCGAGGACTCAATCAAGTCAACAATATGCATACAACCGCCTACGAGAAAGCAGGGATTCATACAGATACGTGACCACTTCAAACGCGGAGTGCACCAAAAAACTCGGATCAAAATAAGAGGATCCGCTGTCGACCGAACGCAATAATAGGATTTCATAGGTTCCAGGTAACCCTCAATACAAAGGAGATTTTCTTTCTTTTCGAGGGGGCTTTTTTCCTTCGAATTATTTTCCATGCTCTAAGAACTAACTTAAGCATCGGAGTTTTCACAGGCAAACCAGGCCACAGTCACCCAGATCCTTGCGCAGGGTTGTGAGACAGGTTGGATGTGAGACACGTCTTTAACATTTGGGGCCATCTGTGGGATTTCTTGACGGATGAACCCTTTACGTGGTTCTCACATGCCAACCGTCACCCGTTCTGTGGCAAGCCGAGCAATGGACCTGTCCGTTGAAGCGCGGCTGGCGGCAGCTGAGGAAAGGTTGAAGCAGGCATTGGAAACAATGGAGATCTTGAAGAAGGAAAATGATGACCTCTGGAGGAGGAATGCAGAATCCAGCAATACCGCCATACCTGCCCACAGTGAACAAGGAGAAGGAGAGGAGCCATCCAATACGGAGTCACCTCTAAGGAGGACGGAGAAAGAAAAGATGCATGATGAGTTGAAAGAATTGGCGGAGAAATATGAGGAAATGGCAAAAAAAATGGGAGGCTCTTCTTCAGTTGAGTGTCTGCTTGGTAAAACAGATCTGCCGTATAGTGAACCGATTATGGTCGTGCCCCTCCCGCCGAAATTTAAGGTTCCCCAAGTGGACCTATACGATGGATCCAAAGATCCAGTGGATCATCTGGAGAACTACAAAGCCCATATCGTGCTCCATGGCTTCCCCAGAGAAATAGCATGTCGAGCCTTCCCGTTGACACTGAAAGGAATAGCGAGAGGATGGTTCGGGACTCTCCGACCACGGTCGATAGACAATTTTGAAGAATTGGCTAAACAATTCTTGACTCAGTTCATGCCTAGTAGAAGGAGAAGATGCCCGGCCGCCTATCTTCTGACAATCAAGCAAAGGGAAGACGAGGATTTAAAAACATACTTAACACGCTCTAACAAAGAGCGTTTAACGACGGATGACCAAGACGAGAAGATCACTCTTGCTCCCCTGCTGGGCGAGATATGGCCCAAGAGCCCTGTTATGGCAGAGCTTGCTAGAAGAACTCCATTCACCCTCAGGGACTTTATGTACAAAGCCGATGACTTTGTCAATGCTGAGGATACATTGCAAGCTCTGGTCAACCCAAGGAGGGCAAGCAGTAAGCCTGAAAGAAGAGGAGGCCAGGTCGAAAGAAAGGTTGACCCAAGTTGGCAAGAAAGAAAGCAGGAGAAAAAGGCAGGCTACAGTCCCAGACTCATACACAATAACTTAAGTGTGCGGGAAGATGAGAAGGAAAGGGAAGAACGTCACAATACAAGTGGACGTTATTACAAATATTACTAGACCGGGTCCCACTGGACCGAGGATTGCATAACCATGAAGAAAAGAGTACTGAAATGACTGGAACTGGAGTGTTAGAGTGAATGATCGTGGAACGTTCAAAGCCAAGAAGGCGCTAGGAAATTGGGCGGGGAAACAAAAGAAGCAGGACGCCCGAACCATGGCACAGAGCATCAAACCGCAAGAATGGAGGGGATAGAGCACCCCCCAGAGGTGAAAGGAACAGGCCACCCATAGGAGAAATTCAGACTATAGTAGGAGGTTTGCTGGGGGCGGTATGTCCACATCTAGCCGGAAGGCGTATGCGCGAAGAGCCAGATACAAAGAAGTGTTTCTGGCGGATAGAGTCCCCAAGCAGCCAAGGTTGGGCGGAGACGGAATTTTCATTACTTTCGGAGAGGCAGATCGACAGGGAATATTGTACCCACATGATGATGCGTTGGCGAGCACTTTGGTGATAGCTAACTACACGACCAGGCGAGTACTGATTGACAATGGGAGCTCCGTTGATATCCTATACTGGGAGGCATTCGTAAAGATGGGGATTGATGTCAGTCGGTTAAGACCTTCTCCAACACCGTTGAAAGGTTTCTTTAGGGACACCATCCTTCCCATGGGAGCCATTACTCTCCCAGTGACTGCTGGATCAGGGGTGCGAACGACTACAACCATGACTTATTTCCTGGTGGTAAAAGCGCCCTCTTCCTACAACGCCATACTTGGAAGACCGACACTCAATCAACTGAGGGCAGTCACTTCCACTTCCCACCTCAAGATGAAGTTCCCAACCAGCCATAGGGTAGGGGAGTCACAAGGTGAGCAGGCTCTAGGACAGGAATGTTATGTCCAGGAGCTCTGGAAAAGTCAAGAGGAGGTGTGTATGGTGGAGGAACGAAATAAATAACTGATCCCTCCTTGCCCTCCATCACTGTTATTAGAGGAGGTGGAGGTCCGGGATGAACAAAGCCAGCAGCACACCGAGGTAAATGAGCCATTAGAACTCGTGGTATTACATGCTGACCGCCCAGGGTCAACAACCCGCGTTGGAACTAATATGCCACTGACGGATAGGGAGGCGATGAAGCAGTTGTTGATCGAGTACAGGGATATCTTCGCCTGGAGTCATGAGGAAATGCCGGGCATAGATAACGAAGTCATCGAACATCGTTTGGGCGTGGACCCTGCACACAAAGCTGTACGCCAGAAAAGGAGATCATTCTGCAGAGAAAAGTATACCGTCATCAAAGAAGAAGTAGAAAAGTTGCTCGCCGCCGGATTCATTAAGGAGTCTCACTATCCGTAATGGTTGTCAAATGTGGTTATGGTAAAAAAAGGAAATGGAAAGTGGAGAATGTGCGTAGATTTCACTGATCTGAATAAGGCATGCCCCAAAGATAGTTTTCCCCTTCCACGCATTGATGTAATCGTGGACGCTACGGCGGGACACCGTATGCTAAGTTTTATGGATGCCTATTCTGAGTACAATCAAATCCGGATGTATCCGGCGGACAAAGACAAAACATCATTCATAACAGACCGGGGGCTATATTGCTACCAGGTTATGCCGTTTGGATTAAAGAATGTGGGGGCAACCTATTAGAGGTTGGTAAATCGGATGTTCCAAGAGCAGATTGGAAAATCTGTAGAAGTCTACGTAGACGACCTATTAGTTAAAAGCAAAGAACCCACCCATCACGTGGGCGATTTGAAGGCGGCGTTCGAAACCCTGCGCCGTTATAAAATGAGGCTGAACCCTTCAAAGTGCGCTTTCGGGGTCGGATCCAGCAAGTTCTTGGGCTATATTGTGTCTGAAAGGGGAATCGAGGCCTCCCCAGAGAAGATAGCCGCTATACTCAACATGAAGCCACCCAAGAACCTGAACGAAACACAGCAGTTGGCGGGCAGGATAGCCGCCTTAGGGAGATTCATCGCTCGTTCAACGGATAGATGCCTCCCTTTCTTCCAGGTGTTACGGAAGACGCATCCCTGGAATGAAGAGTGCGATGAGGCGTTCAAGAAGTTGAAACAATACTTGGCCAGCCCGCCACTTTTGAAATAGCCACAAAAGGGGGACATGTTTCACGCCTATCTTGCGGCTTCCCCAAACGCTGTGTCCGCCATCCTAATAAAAGAGGAAGGAGGAACTCAATATCCGGTGTATTATACTAGCAGGGCCCTTAGGGGAGCCGAGACAAGATACCCAAAGATCGAGTTATTAACCTTTGCCTTAGTAACAGCGGCTAGAAAACTCCGTCCTTATTTCCAAGCTCACACTATAAAGATACTCACGGAGGCTCCCCTGGCAAAAACCTTGAGGAAACCTAAGAGTTTGGGGAGACTAATTGGGTGGTCAATAGACTTAAGCGAGTTTGATTTGAGGTACGAACCCCGAAAAACAGTTAGGGGACAAGTCCTAGCCGACTTCATAGCAGAATTTTCAGGTTTCCCTAAGGCGGATACAGTGGCCCCAACAGGAAAGCCGTGAGTACTTTACGTCAACGGTTCATCTTGAAAAGCAGGTGCAGGCTTGGGAATATTCCTGGTAGATCCTGACGGTAGGAATTTGCATCATATGGTAACGCTCACTTTCAAAGTAACGAACAATGAAGCAGAATATGAAGCGCTCGTGGCAAGGCTTTGCCTCGCCGCCAAGATAGGAGCAACCGAGGTGGAAGTTAAGTCGGATTCTCAAATAATTGTGAATCAAGTTTTAGGCTTGTATGCAACGAAATGGGAAAGGTTGAAGAAGTATCTTGAGTGTGTGAGGGAAGCACGGGACTTCCTCTCTTATTTCAGTATAGCCCAGATCCCTAGAGCAGAAAATGAAGTGGCAGACAGATTAGCTAGGGCAGCTTCGGGCATGGACGAAACACCCCTCCCATGGCCAGTAGAGCACAGAGTCGTTGAAGTTCCAACCATCCGAATGGAGGTAGAGATTGTGGGAACCAGCATCCCCGAATGGGCTTAAAAGCTAGTTGAATATCTGGATGAAGGGAAGTTACCAGACACGAAGGATGAGGCGAGAGGATGCAGCGAAGGACAGCAAGATTCCTACTTATCGACAGAGTTCTTTACAGAAGAGGTTTTTCCACCCCATTACTACGGTGTATCTCCGCCCAAGAAGCCCAATATATGTTGGCAGAAATACACGAAGGTATATGCGGAAACCATTCGAGCGGAACGACTTTGGCTAGGAAGGTGATGAGGGCGGGGTATTATTGGCCCAACGCCTTGAGAGATGCTCAAGCGTTTAGTAGAAAATGTGTGGAATGTCAGGCACACGCACCAATACAGCATGCGCCCCCAGAGGAGCTTACATCTATGACCGCACCGTGGCCCTTTGCCCAGTGGGGTTTAGACCTAGTTGGACCCTTCCCGCCAGGAAAGGGTGGGGTAAAGTTCATGGTGGTAGCCGTGGATTATTTCACGAAGTGGGCCGAGGCAGAATCGCTGGCATCTATAACAAGCAAGACTGTCATGAGGTTTCTATGGAAGAATGTCACTTGCAGGTTTGGGGTCCCCCAAAGCATAGTAACGGACAACGGACAACGGATGCCAGTTCGATTCAGATCACTTCAGAGAATGGTGTGTGGAATTAAAAATTAAAGTAAAATACTCTTCGCCAGGTCACCCTCAATCGAACAGATAGGCAAAAGCTACAAACAAAGCGTTGCTTTCAATCCTAAAGAAGAAAGTCGCAGAGAATAAGGGAGACTGGGAAGAGGAGCTACCTGGAGTACTTTGGGCATACAGAACTTCGGCAAAGACTCCTACAGGGGAATCCCCGTTCACATTGGCGTATAGTTGTGAGGCAGTAGCTCCAGTAGAAAGGGGCCTCCCCACATACAGAATGACTTACTTTTCGACCCCCCAGAACGACAAAAAGATGGAGGAATATCTTGATTTGGTGGAGGAAGAAAGGGAAATAGCAGAAGCAAGAATGCTCTGGGAGAAGGCGAGGGCTAGGCAATACTTCAATAAAAGAGTAAAACCTAGAACTTTCAAAGTGGGCAACTTAGTCTTGAGAAAGAGCGGGGTGACAACGCAGGGCGAAAGAAAGATGGGGCCTCGATGGGAAGGTCCTTACTTGGTGGTAGCCAATAATAGGCCAGGGTCATACTGACTAAAAGAAAGCATGGGCATGGAACTACCCCATCCATGGAATGCTGAGCATTTGAGGAAGTTCTATCAATAGAAAGACAATTCTTTGCTTTAGCAGTATTTTCATTTATGTTAAATTCCATGGCTTTAGCATGTTCATGTTTATTAATATGAGAATGTTTTAATTGCTCCTTTATTAACCATACTCTGTTAAGTCTTTGTCTCTGGTGAACCCTCAGCAAAAAGGTTATGTTACTCAGTGCCAAGTATATAAGGGCGCGTAGGTCATCGAACCACGCCGATCCTTAAACACCAGAGACAAGCTATCGCAGCTTATGGTGCCAAGTACAAAAGGGCGCGTAGGTCATCGAGCCACGCCAACCCTCAAGCACTAAAGACAAGCTATCGCAGCTTGTGGTGCCAAGTATATAAGGGCGCATAGGTCATCAAACCACGCCAACCCTCAAACACCAAAGGCAAGCTATCGTAGCTTGTGGTGCCAAGTATATAAGGGCGTGTAGGTCATCAAACCACGCCAACCCTCACACACCAAAGACAAGCTCTCGCAGCTTGTGGTGCCAAGTACAAAAGGGCACGAGGTCATCGAACCACGCCGACCCTCAAACACCAAATACAAGCTATCACAGCTTGTGGTGCCAAGTATAGGAGGGCTCGTAGGTCATCAAACCATGCCGACCCGAGAACACAAAAAACAAGCCATCGCAACTTACAGAGCAGAGAAAAAAAAAAGACGTGAAGGTCATCAGATCACGACGACCCCTACATACTAGAGACAAGTTGTAACAGATGGAGGTGCCAAATATGAAAACTGGCGACAACTGGGTTAACAAAATAGGAACGCAACGAAGAAATTCCTACACAATCGGAAAGCAAAAAAAGGAATAACATTCAATATCGATGAAAAAATGTAGTACAAAATGTGTGTTACATCATAAATCTCGATAAAAATTGAGAAAAATGCGTACATCAAAGAATCAAAACAAAAAGAAAAAGAATTAGGCAGCATCGTCTGGGGGTGGCAGAGGGGGAATCCCTGCGAAGGCGTCGGGCATTTCGTTCCGCCCAAACCTGTCAACTCGGCCGCGACTATTCTCATCAGGAACAAATAGGTCCCGATCCAGGTTTACAAGGTCCGTGGTAGGAATGGACAAGAGAAGGGCCCTTAGCCTAAGAATGCCAGAACCATAGCCAAAACCAAAGCACGGCTCCTAACATATGGCACGAAGGCTAGCTGATCAAGAAGGCATTGAGCCTCGGCCTGAACCTTGGCTAATTGTTTTTTCTTTTCGGCTAGGCGTTCGCTCCAAGCCTACATTTGCAGCATAGCTTGCCTTCGCTCTTCGACCGCACCTGCGTGATTTTTCTTGTACTTCTCATGATGATCCCTAATCTCCTGTAACTCCCCCTGGGCCAAGGAAAGATCCCGGGAAGCAAGAACAGCCTTCTCTGTAGCCGCAGTTAACTGTTGGGTTAACTCCTGAGTACACCCCTGTGAAGATATCAACTCTTGGCGAGCTGAATCTCGATCCTGGGTAAGGGCGAGGAGTTCGGACCAGACGGCGAGCAAATCAGCTTCAGATTTTCGCCGGACGTCAGAGAGCTGGGACTTTAATAAGTCTCGTTCAGCTTTGACAAATTCCAGGTCGTGGGCGTCCCGTTCCTTAGCTATTTGGGCGAGGCAATCAGACTCTCGGAGACGACAAAGTTCCTCCTCTCGAATCTCCAAGTCGCCTTGGAGCAAGAGGGAATGACCCTCCGATTGTTCCAACTATGTCTCAAGCTCCTTCACCCTCTTTGACATGGCGTCCAGCTTAGCCTTGTCAGCCTGCCATTCCTTGGCAGCAAGCTCTGCGGCCTCGCATGCCTTCCGCCGTTCAAGAACTTCCCCCTCTAGGCGAGCACGGTCTTCCATGATCCATGCCGCCAAATCTTCAAACCCTTGCAAAAAAAAAAAAGGAAGAGAACACTAGAAATTGCTAAAAAAAAAAAAGGCGAGAGAAAGAAAAGGAGAAAAACAAGCAAAAAAGTACCTTCGAAAACCAATCTTTTAAGTAATTGGCCATCTGAGTAACCGCTTCAGTTCAGGGGTTGGCCGAAGAGGAAGAGGCTTCACCACTGGCTGCGCGACCGAAGTCCCCCAAGGGAACTAAAGCAAGGCCAGGATTCGCCCCCTCCCCGAACTAACTGTCAAGGCAAACAATGGGGGTAGGCGGTTGGGGGCAAAGTGAACCATCCTCAGCCGAGCGTGCAGCCTCCGGTAGACCATCATCTCCTTCTGTTCTCAAAACGGAGTCCACTCCATCTCTCAGGGAAGGGGAGAAATGAGAAGGTATGGAAGGCCCCTCGCCACTCCCTGCAGGGTCAGGGGTGCGCTCCCTGGAAAAGATGGTGGGCGGGGTCTCAGGAGTCGCTAGGACAACTCCAGTTTCAGCACAAGTGGCCCTAGGGCAAGGTACCGGGAGCTCAACAGAATCGACCCCCAGGGGCCTCGGAGAGACCAAGCCCACACCGACCTCAGCGCCTATAATACCCTCAAGGTTCAAGGCAGCAGCAACCTCGGCGTGCAACTCACCTCCTCTCGCCTGGCCTCTCACGATGGAAAACCCAGAAGTGGGAGAGATCAATACTGGATTTGCAGAGGAGGGAGAGCCGACCTGGAAAGCATCGGCTAGGTCGAAAAGAGCCATGCTAGCCAAGCTCTCGGCGTCTAGCAGACTGAGAGCCCATGGCTTCGCCGACGACTCACGGGGTGGTACAGAAGCGACGAAGCTTGGCGGGGAGAGTCCTTTGGCCTGGACACCTCCGGGGTGTTCAGAGCCTCCACTCATTGCTGAGTAGGCGAGGAAGGTCTCTGTGCCTAGGCGCCACTAGAACGTACAGCAGTCTCCATCTGCTGACGAATGGGCGCTTGTACTGGGGTGTCCTCCGTAGCCGCCACAGTTTTCTTCCGAGGAGGGGATGAAGGGGAGGAGCCTTCGGGACGAGCCATTTTCTGACTCGTACCATCATTCTTCCTTTTACTTCGGACCTCCCTCCTCTCCTTGCCACCCTTCAGAATGGATGACTTTTTCATCTTCTCAACCCCTTCTTGTTCGGGGCGGCTACGCTCCTCACGACCAGAGGAGGGTTTGGTCTTCCTGGGGGGTTTTTTGATGGAGGCTGGGATCACCTCTGAAATCATAAATTTTCGCCCTTGAGCCTGGGAGCGATCGGGCGTCGTCAAGAAGTGATCAATATTATCGGGTGTTAAGATGAGGTCAGACCCCAACTCATCTTCATGGGCCTCAACCCAGGAGCGAACAATTTCAATCCGGGATAATTCCTGACGTGACAAAGGCGGCATGGTCGCCCACACGGTCTTGTCCTCAGGAACGGGGCGCCATATCGCCCTGACCGGAAAATCCCGGGTACGAGCTTCCCCAGCAGGAAAATCCCAGCCTGTGCCGGTTATAAAGAAAAATTTGGTATTCCATGCCTTAGCATTGGAATGACGACTCTCAAGGCGAATCAGAGGAGGAAGTCTATCTTTCTTGCGGAAGCTAGCAACGTTGCCTTTATTTGACTGCAGATGATAAAAGGATAAAAATTCCCGAGCCGTCAGGTCGGGGTAAACATCCCCTAGGGGCTCCAGGACCATGCGATAGACGATACAGGCGCTCAAAAAGGTCTTGTAAGAGTTAGGATGGAGTTGAGCAGGAGCCAACTGGAGGAGATCCAAAATGTCTCGCAGAGGACGAGAAAAAGGAAGCCTCAAGCCATGGGAGAACATGGCGGAGTATAGGGCAGTCTTGCCTGCAAAGCCTTCGACCTCGCAACATCCTCGTGCAGGGATCGAAATGTTGGCACTCTCAGGAATGCCAAACTCCTCCCGAAGCCCAGAGAGATGTTTCTCCCGGTACGAGGAACGCCATCCGTAACTTTCAAAAACTGTGCCCGGCGGGACATAGAAAGGGGAAGTATTGGAGGAATCACCCTGGTCTGCCATCGAAGAAGTATTAAGAGGAAGGAAAGCGAAAAAGAAGAACAAGAACTGGAAGCAGGAGGCAAACGGGAAATGCAAGAGAGAGATTGAACAAAGAGACGAAATAAAGAAAAGAAAGAAAGGAAGGAAGAGGTATTTAAAAGAGGAAAACGCAGAACGTCAACAGTCACAAGCATCATGACCTGACATTGAGGAACGTCAACAGTCACAAGCATCATGACCTGACATTAAGGATGGTAACCGTCACACGAAAACCTCTCCCTATTCCGCCACGTCATCAGGAAAGAATCAAGAAAAAGGGAAAGAAGGGAACAAGGGCATACAAACCTAAAAGGTCGGCTGGGGCGTCGAACACACATGAAACGGACCTGGGCCAACAGGCGACTAGACTACCTACCCAGCCTATCAAGTAGGCCCAGCAGTGGAAGCTCCTAATACAAGTCTCAAAAACATTTCTTAAAAATATATATATAGGGGCAGATATATAATTCCCCACGCCATGAGGCAACAAGAATTAGCGGGATAACTGGAGCGTTTAAAATAATGAAAAAGCCAATTTTGAGAAAGCAGGCCCGAGTAGAAAAGGGGCCCAACGGAAAAGGCTTTTGGCATCGATATACAAAGTCGACGTATCGAGGACTCAGTCAAGTCAACAATATGCATGCAACTGCCTACGAGAAAGCAGGGATTCATGCAGATACGTGACCACTTCAAACGCGGAGTGCACCCAAAAACTCGGATCAAATCAAGAGAATCGCTGTCGACCGAACGCAATAATAGGCTTTCATAGGTTCCAGGTAACCCTCAATAAAAAGGAGATTTTCTTTCTTTTCAAGGGGGCTTTTTTTCTTCGAATTATTTTCTATGCTCTAAGAACTAACTTAAACATCGGAGTTTTCACAGGTGAACTAGGCCACAGTCATCCAGATCCTTGTGCAGGGTTTTGAGACAGGTTGGAAGTGAGACACGTCTTTAACACCTACTTATAATCATATCAAGGTTTACGTACTTAATCTTCCATCAGTTAACATTTTGCAGTTTTTTTCCCTTGGAATTATTGGTTAACTGACAGTACGTACAATAGCAGAGAATAATGGCATGCATTTTTCATATGTTGGGCATTATAAACACACGCTCTAAATTGAGCTTTGATAGTTGGATAAGAATTAATAGTTGACAGTTTTCTCGAGCTTTCATGAATTGACATTGGCAGAAAAGAAATCACAGGATTAACTCGTAAAGCAATATGTATCTATCGTTCAAGCATCTTGCCTGGTGGAATTTGAGGAAGATGGTCATTACTTGATCTCTTAATCCACCCATATCTTCTTCATTATTATTCCATTGTTCAGCCTCGAAAATCGTCAGCATGCAAGAGTGGGAGCCCATTAATTAGTTCAGTCAAGATGTCATCCTCTAGAAAGCAAAGCAGTTGACCATGGCGCAAAATTAAGGTTAAGTCAAAAATCAAATTGATTTTATTGAATTATTCCGCCTAGCAGCAAATTAGTAATGATGAGCCTGATGCTTATGCAAGTTTTCATTTCGATGCTTCAAGGAAATGTCATTCAGCTTTTATAAAATGATAGATTATCGTTTTACTTTTACTTTTACTTTTACTTCTTCTTCTTCTTCTTCTTCTTCTTCTTCTTCTTCTTTTTTTTTTTTTTTTTTTTTTTTTTTTTTTTTTNATGAATACCATGGAACAAGAAAAGCATTTAGAAGATTACATCTAAATCACACCCAAACACAAACCACCAAAAAAAACCCAAAGTAGACACAACTCTAAACAAGCCTAACAACCACTAAACAAGCCTAGAGAACCGACCTCTAAATATGCCCTGAAAATACCTCTAAACATGCCTAGCAAAACACAAGAAAAACAAACCTACAAGAAGCAAACGAGCCACAAATCCACACCACCAAAACGACACAACATCGATACTAAATACGAATATAGGCTAAACCCAATTTGTCTAGCAAGGCCTCTAATATCATGAGGAAGACTATGAATATCCGGGTAAAATATATCCACACTCTGCACCCTCCACCCTCCTTTGCTAAGGAGTCCGCCACTGAGTTCCCTTCCTTAAAGCAATGGTTACACTCAATTTTCATCACTTCAAGATGGTCAACAATATGGTCCCAACAATCCCACAAATACCAAAGGGAGCAATTTTTGAAATTAACCAAGGAAACAACCAACTGAGAGTCACAATCAATATCAACCTCCCTCCAACCAACAATTCTGCAAAGACGAAGCCCTTCAAGAAAGGCACAGAGCTCAGCATCTATATTGGTGCATGGCCCAAAAGGTTTAGAGAAAGCAAAAATAATTTTACCATCCCTGTCACAGAGCACTCCACCACCTCCTCCACTCTCCGGATTTCCCAGACTACTCCCATCCACATTCAATTTGACACGACCATGGGCCGGTTTCGACCACCAAACCACTCTTTCACTTTTATGCTTAGGGAAGACAAGGGGAATTTCAAGACACACTAGAAGCCTAGAATCCCCGGTACTTAGCTTAGCAACTTTGGAGATACTGTCCATCACCACATGCACCTAGAATTTAATCGAGTGCCAAACTTCATTCATAGACTCTCTCCTATTTTCCTTCATGGCCATACATCTACGTTGCCACAATCTCCACACAACAATGGACGGAAGTAAGCCCATGAGGATCCCTACTTGGGACTGACGCGTAGCACGTCAAAACCAAGCTGAAATACGTTCCCTCCAACTTTGAATCAAAGTTTTGAATATTGTACCAGATGTCATACCGGTCAAGATACTGGAACGAAATATTTCGATACCGGTACCATTTCAGGATAGTCGATATATGAATAAATTATATTTCAAAATAATAGTCTATATATAAATAAATTATATATAAATACATATATATAAATTATAAATAGCCTAGTCTAAATTGGGAGTAAAAAAATGAACTTTTAGTTTGGAAAAAAAAAATTAAAGGCCAAAATATTGGCCAGTACGAGCCGAAATACAGGTTGGTACATGCTAAAATATTGGCCGGTATGGCCGGTATTTGGGCCAGTACGAAATATATGTAATACCTGTATCGAACTAGTGGCCGGTATGGCAAATACCAGCTGTATCAGCTGGTACGGTACGGTATTTAAAACAATGCTTTGAATAGCCACAAACGGAAGCCCCATCGCGGCGGACACTTTCCTCCAAAGGGCACTAGCAAAATCTCCACTACCCAGGACATGATTAAGATCTTCACATTGGCGGTTCTCGAAACAATTACAACAAGAGACGACTGGAATACCAAGCTTACATGATTAAAGTAAGCTTTCCACATACAAATAGATATCTTACCGAGAAACCATTTATTCCAAATCCAAGATGCACTATCAATTTTTGGGAATCTGACATGAATAATCTCCCAAGCCGACCTGGTAGAAAATTCCACGTGTTTATCAGGGGTCCAAATCAACACATCCTCTTTATTTTTCACCCCAGAAACTGAAGCCATAAGCTCACTAGCCAGTTGAGGTCCGACAAGATCATTGAGTTTATCCACGTCCTAACAATTCCAAACCACTAAATCTTTCACCCGGAGATGAGACTCCGAGATGTGATTTACCCTCGTACATAAGGGTCCGACCTCCATAAACTTGTCATGCTAAAGAGAGACCTTTCCTTCCCTCACTTTCCATTTAGAATTCTGTAACAACATGTTTTACTTTTACTTATATTCAAAATATTTTAAAAAAAGTTTAAAGATGTGAACTACTAGAGTTATTGCTAAGGGGGAACTTACAAGTCTCATATATGTTATTAAAACTTCAAACCTGAGATTGAAGAAGAAAGCAGAAGCCATACTAAAATGTAAACATCAAAACACAAGGCTACACAATTCTAAACCTAGATAGCTTAGAAGTGTTGATCACAAAATATATATATATATATATTAGCAAGTGGAGATGCACCCTTCAAGGAAGTTAAACCATGTCCATTGCCAGGCGGATTTATGTAGAGAATGGAAACAATTCCCAGCAACATTGTCATGTAGACACCGCAAAGCTGACGTAGAAGACTTCCAAGTCCATAAAACCACAAGCTTCATCTCCCTCATTATTAGCTGGAATGGTTCAATTTTAGTGCAAGCCTTATGAAGTGGAGGTCCACGCAGGAGAGAATTTTCCTCATACTTGCTTTCATCAAAGGTACCAAACTGAACTTTTCTTTCTGGTGTTGTACATACCCTATAAGTCATTGTGTGCCACTTTGAAGACAACCAAAGAGTTCAACTCTATTAATTGAGGGGGAATAATACCATCCAAGTTATTATGGGATAAATGCAAGCTCTCAATTTGCCTAAGCTTTGAGAATTGGATGGAGTTTGATCCAGTTAGATTGCTGAATGACAGGTTTAGCACATGGATGTTACTCAAATCTCAAGCTCGGGTGGGATTTCTTCTTCCAATTTGTTACATGAGAGGTCAATCCCAGACATGTAGTTGAGGATGCCACCTTTGCAAGAGAGAATTCTATTCTTTGTTGTAAACTCCACTTCTTGTAATGCATCCACTATTGGGAATAGATAATCTTGATCGTAAGAATTCATGCTTTCTCTATTCATTATGATTGAGGATTGCAACGATGACGACATCTCTGATCTAATTGTATAAAATTTCTGGAGGTCTCTTGGATATGATTTTTGGATGGTTGGCTCAAAAATAGTGTTTCTTAACCAATGCAGTATTTTACCATAAAAACCGTTCTGGAAAAGATCTAACAAACTTAGTTTTTCTAAAAGGCATAATTGAAATAGAACTTTCTTCTGTAAATAATTTTCTTTCAAGATGTGAATGCTCAAACTTGAAAGGTTGCAGATCAAATTTGGAATGTTGCTTGTAAGGTAATTAAGATTTAGAGTGACTAAAGTAGAGCAACCTTTGAATGCATTAGTTATGGGCCCGGATAGCCTACTTTTATTCAAATGAACATGGTTGATTTCGAACCATTTAAAGCAAGAGGGTATAGAGCCTGCGAAATTTCTATAGGAAAGGTCAAGAAATCAAAGTGATTTGAAGTTACATAACTCAACTAGAATGGGACCTTTAAGCTGGTTTTTTGTAAGAGCATACTCCCGTGCATCTTGGAATCATCCCTAACAAATTCTTATTAATAAAATCAATTGCTTCCAAGATCGTCAGATTAGATATGCCATGTGGGATCTCTCCTAAAAAGTGGTTGCTCTCCAAATTCAAAAATGCTAGTTCATTTTGATTCAAATTGGTAGGAAATAATTTGCCAGTCAAATGATTTTGGGACAACTTAAAGTAGTTTGAGGAGGAGCAACCTATTATCAAATTCTTCGATATTGTTCTTGACATATTATTGCTTGACATGTCTACAAATCTTAAGGAGACGAAATTACCATAACAAGAAGTAATAACACATTCAAAGTCACTTTTAGAAATATTTAATAACTCTTGATTCGGAAAAACTAAACCAAAGTTAGTTGGGATTGGACCTTGTATATGATTAAATGAAATATCTAAAACAAAAGGTTGGGAATATAATGACTAGGAAGCTGTAAAGTGCATGTAAAAAAGCTATTTCTCAAATTAACAATCGTTAAACTTGTATTGTTTTCTAGCAACCATGTGAGGAAATTTCCTGCCAAATTGTTGTGAGGGAGACGCATTATTTCTAAATCAAACTGGTAATGAAGGAGTATAGTAACTATTCTACTTGAATTGTTAGATGAGCAGCTTGAACAACCAAAACCCTTTAATTGGAAGCTTGGAATCCATCTTTGAGACAAAGTTTCACCAACTAGTTTGTCACCATCACTTAATATGACCTAAAGCTTTGAGAGATCAAGAAATGAGGAGAATGTGACTGGGTTCATGAAGTAGTTATGTGATAAATGAACGTACTCAAAGTCACTTCAAACTAGGTAGAGTGGAGAGATGAATGCTTCAATTAATGCGATTGGAAGAGATATCAAATATTCGAATTTCTATCATGTTTGCCAAACACGAAGGCAGTATATATCCCTTTAGAATTATTATGACAGAGATCAAACTCTCGTAGATTCATAAGCTCACACCAGCCTGCAAAATGAAATAAGTAATGATTAAGTTCTACGATTAAGAGATTGTTGCTAAGCAATATTTTGCGAAAGGAAGACTTTTTTCTTTGGACGATGGGTAGGCTTCCATTGAGTTTACAGCTTTGCATTGTTAATACATTAAGGGAAGTCATAACTCCAACTTTACAAAGGAAGCTTTTGTCAATGTAGGAACCATCCAAATACAACTCTTTTAGGTTCTTTAGTCTTCCCAACACTAAAATGGCAATGAGTGTTTTAGATATGAAAAATCATTTGCATAGTTTTAAGGTGTGCAAGCTCCGTACACTCGATTTGGAAAAAACTGGCAAATCTGGAACCTATATGAAGAACAAAACTGACATTCTTTTTTTATGGTAGACCTCTTTTTTTTTTTTTTTCAAATGGAGTACATACGGCTTGCACATCCTATAAAACTGGATCTAACATTACTTGATAGATATTCATATATGCGAAAATTATTAAAATGTGTTCAATATAATATAGCATGAAGTATTCAATACTATATATATAGCATATTAAATGGATGTACATTAGACGATCTAACCTTATAGACTAATTTCTTGAGATTGGGATATTGATTGGATGATCTAAGAGGTTGTCTCTCAAATATTGTTTATTGAGCAAGTAAATCTGACTAAGGGGTGACAGGAACTGGAGGAGATATTTAGGCCCCTGGACTTCTAATCCATCTCCAAGGGCCAAGCCCACCCAGAAGTTCCAGAAAACCTATCAAAGGCTTAAAGTTTGTAGTCCCTGGACAAAAGGCCCGAAGCTCGAGGTAGGACATCCCTCAATCTATGGGGATAGGGCCCGTAGTTGGACTCAAGTGTCATGATAAAAAGGGGAATACCTTTTCCAGTTAATGGGGGATCGTGGGATAAAGGCACAAGGGACCATTGACCAAAGTAAATAGCCATTACGTCATGCTCTCCTATAAATAGATCGATAAAGGTAACCACATTCTTCTTGAACTATGAATATACATTCTTTTCATATATTGTTACAAACTTAAGCATCGAAGCTTACGCAGGGCAACAAGTGTCGCCCCATTTTGTGACTGCAAGACATCTGTACCGTTGGTGGTGTAAAACACATCCTCAACAGTGGCATCGTTTGTGGGATATTTATAAACTTCAACGTGATTTTTACAAGCCAATCGTCACATGATCACAAGCCGATCGAGATCTAGGACCGAGCATGACAGAAGCAGAAGGGAGGTTAGCAAAAGTAGAGGAAAGGCTAAGACAAGTCATGGCCATTGTGGAACAATTGCAGAAGGACAACCCCCCGGCCAAGAACAGACAACCTGAAGGTAATGCGCACAGTGCAGGGGGAGTCAGTAGTGAAGAGGTGGAACAGAAAAAGATGCATGATGAATTACAAGGTTTGATAGAAAAGGAAATGGTGAAGAGGATGGCCGGCCCCTCTTCCGTGAAACAACTCCTAACCCGCACGGACCTCCCTTACAGCTCGGAGGTCATGGCGGTCCCCCTACAGGCCAGATTTAAAGTGCCGCAGATCGATCTATACAATGGATCTAAAGATCCCATTGATCACCTTGAGAACTTCAAGGCACACATGACTCTCCACGGCTTTCCAGGGGAGATAGCTTGTCGTGCTTTCCGGCTAATGTTGAACGGAATAGCACAAGGATGGTTCGAGACCCTTCATCTCGAGTCAATTAGCAGCTTTGAAAAGCTTGCTAAGCAGTGTCTTACGCAATTTATGGCAAGCAGGAGATGCTGAAAACCGACTGCCTACCTGCTAACCATAAAGCAGAAGTACGGAGAGAGCCTGAAGGCGTAGCTGACACGTTTCAATAAAGAAAAGCTTACCACTGACGATCAAGATGAAAAAATCATGCTAGCAGCATTGCTGGGTGGAGTTTGGCCCCGAAGCCCGTTCATGGCCAAGCTGGCATGACTAACTCCATCTAGGCTAAGAGATATCATGGACAGAGCCGATGACTTCGTCAACGCGGAGGATACCTTGCAAGCTTTGCTTGAGCCGTGAAAATAGGAGGCAAAATCGGAGAGCAGAAACCAATGCCGCACTAAAGAGAAAGATAAAAGGATGAACGGACGAAGTTCAAACCACGATAGCATGTGAAACCAATACACCAGTCGCCAAGACCAGAGGCCCCTGCCCATACAAAACGCCCTTCATGTGCAGGAAAGTAGTAGAAACTCGAGGAAGGAGGAATCCTTGCCCAGAAGAGACCAGTGTTATTGTACTTTTCATCAAAGCTACTCCCACAGGACCGAGGATTGTGTAAACCTAAAGAGACGGGTCGAAAGAATGACTGGAAGTGGGGAGTTGGAGAAAATGCTGACTGATTACATCAAACCCCAAAGGGAGGAAAATTGTGAGAGGTAAGGAGGGAGCCCCAAGCACCGAAGACAGGTTGAAAGAAGAAGTAATTCCCCATGGCCAAGGAGAAACCAAAGGCAGGCCCCCTAGGAGAAATCAACACAATAATAGGCGGGTTCACTGGGGGGGCCACTACGTTAGGTAGGAAAGTTTACACCCACAGAGCAAGATATCACGAGGTATACATGGCAACAAGCAGTGCAAATACCAAAATTCAGAAGTGACATCGATCATCTTTTTCGGGGAGGAAAACTGTGAAGGAGTCGCATATCCCCACGATGATGCCTTGGTTGTGACACTGATGGTAGCCAATTAAATAACCAGGCGTATATTGGTTGACAATGGGAGCTCTACCGACATCCTCTTCAGGGATGTGTTCACTAGAAAGGGGATCAGTGCTGACAACTTGCGACCATCGCCTTCGCCACTGAAGGGTTCTCAGGGGAAGCAGTCCAACCGGTTAAAGCAATTACACTCCCAGTAACGGCAGGGCAAGGCACCCTTGCAGTCACCACCATGGCGGATTTCTTGGTGGTAAAGGCTCCATCGTCCTACAACGCCATAATAGGGTGCCTAACCCTCAATAACCTCAAGACGGTCGCTTCAACGTATTACCTTAAAATGAAAATCCCAACAGAAGTAGGAGTCGGCGAAGTCCATGGCGAACAAACCTTTGGCTCAAGAATGCTATGTCCAGGAGTTGAGGATGGCGGTGTTGACAACCTTCGTAGCAGGTAGCCCAAGGGGAGGTGCACCATTACAACCACCATCGTTCCCACCACTCACAAGTGGGGAACCAGACATGGATGCCAGGAACAAAAAGGACCTGATACAAGCTAAAGCGAACAAGCCTCTAGAATAGTGCAATTGCACTTGGATCGGCCAGCTGCCATGACAAGAGTTGGTACCAGCCTCCCGTCAGAGTACCAGGAAGCTTTGAAGAGGTTATTGATCGAGTATAGAGATGTGTTCACCTGGAGCCATGAGGATATGCCTAGGATTGATAACTCAATCATAGAGCACAACCTCAACATCTATCTAGAAGCTAAGAGGGTGCGGCAAAAGAGGAGGTCATTCAGCACCGAGAAATGCACAGCCATGGTGGAGGAAATAGATCAACTCTCGGTAGTAGGCTTTGTACATGAGGCACATTACCCAGAATGACTTTCCAATGTTGTACTAGTCAAGAAAGCAAATGGCAAGTGTTAAATGTGTGTGGATTTCACCAACCTTAACAAAGCTTGTCCCAAAGATAGCTGTCCACTTCCCCAAATTTACATCATCGTAGACGCCACAGCCAAACACCAATTTTTGAGCTTTATAGATGCCTACTCCGGATACAACCAGGTAAGGATGAACATGACGGATGAGAAAAAAATTGCGTTCATAACTAACAGGGGACTTTACTACTATCGAGTAATGCCTTTTAGATTGAAGAATGTTGGGGCAACATACCAAAGGTTAGTTAACCGAATGTTCAAGTACCAGATTGGAAAAATTATGGAGGTTTACGTGGACGACCTATTGGTAAAAAGTAAAGATGCCAGTCAACACTTGACAGATCTTGAGGACTCTTTTGCAGTATTGTGGAAGTACAAGATGAAGTTAAAGCCGGCTAAGTGCGCTTTCGGGGTAAGCTCAGACAAGTTCCTGGGATTCATGGTTTCACAAAAGGGAATAAAGGCCAACACTGGAAAAATAGAAGCCATTATGAGGATGGCGCCACCCCGAACCATCACTAACACTTAGCACCTGGTGGGAAGAGTAGCAAGGTTCATGTCATGATCAACGGATAGGTGTCTCCACTTTTTCTGAGTTTTGAAGCAGGTGCACCATTGGAATGAAGATTGTGACCAAGCATTCGAAGAATTGAAGAAAACTAGGCTAGCCCTCCCATGTTAAAACAGCCCAACCAAGGAGATACTTTGTACATATACTTGGCAATATCCCCCCAAGCAGTATCTGCCTTCTTAGTGAATGAAGAAAAAGGAACTCAGGCACTTGTGTATTACACAAGTCACGCTTTACAAGGCGTCGAGGTTAGATACCCGCAAATTGAAATGTTAGCATTTGCATTAATATTAGCCTCCAGAAGACTGCGACCGTACTTCCAGGCTCACCCCATAAAATTTCGACAGAAAACCCTCTTCAAAGGGTACTACAGAAGCCGGACTCGTCCAGGCACCTGGTCGCATAGTCAATAGAACCTAGCGAGTTTGAAATTAGCTATGTGCCCGGAAACGCAATCAAAGGCCAAGCCCTCGTGGATTTCATGGCCAAGTTCAGCGGTTTCCTTGTAGAGGTCGCTGCGCCCCCTCCAAGCCAACCATGGACTGTCTTTTTTGGTGGGTCTGCATGCCGAACAAGAGGTGGTATAGGGGTACACATTGTCAAGGAAGCAAAACAGGAGCATTACTATATGCACACTCACCTTCAAGACCACAAACAAAGAAGCAAAATACAAGGCCTTAGTAGTGGGGTTATCCGCCGCTAGACAAGTAGAAGTGAAAGCAAACTCCCAGATACTGGTGAACCAGGTCACGGGGGCCTACGCCGCTAAAGGAGAAAAGCTTAAGAAATACCACGAGCAGGTCCTGGTACTGCGCGACCAGTTCGAATATTTCTCTATAATGCTGATCCCTAGAGCGAACAATATAATGGCAGATAGGCTAGCAAAGGCAGCATCAGCCAAGGACGTCGTAGTGTTACCATGGGAGGTGTAGAGGAGACTGATCGAGGTACCAGCCATTGGGGTCGAAGTAGCACAGATAGGATCCAGAACGGCAGGATGGGTCGTAGAAGTGGAAGATTACATGGAGAATAGAAAGCTCCCGAAGGAAAGGAGGCGGTAAGAAAAATAAGAAGGAAGGCGACATGGATTGTCAAAGTCAACGAGGTCTTATACAAAAGGGGATTCACAACACCCTTATTAAGGTGCATCTCACCTAAAGAAGCCTAGTACGTGCTTGCATAAATACACGAGGACATTTGTGGCAACCATTCCGACTGGAAGGCGTTGGCAAAGAAAGCCCTAAGGACAAGATGTTATTGGCCCAACGCCATTAGGGATGCTGAACAGTTTGCCAAGAGATGCACCCAGTGCCAAGCATATGCCCTGGTTCCACATGGCCCACCAGAACAATTATCATCCATCATCTCCCCATGGCCATTTGCCCAATGGGGAGTCAACTTGGTCGAACTGTTCCTGCCTAGGAAGGGTGGAGTAAAACATATGATAGTAGCGGTTGATTACTTTACAAAGTGGGCAGAGGCAGAAGCTCTAGCTACCATAACGGCTAAGGTCGTGACATGGTTTTTGTGGAAGAGCATCGTGTCCAGATTCAGAATTCTAAGGGCTATAGTCTCAGACAACGGGAAGTAATTTGAATTCGAGCATTACAGAGCGTGGTGTTAGGAACTGGGGATAAAGGTAAAATATTCATCACCGGGCCACCCACAAGCAAACAGACAAGCAGAGTCAACAAACAAATCTCTATTCGGGATTTTAAAGAAGAAATTTGGAAACCGGTTTGCCAACAATTTTCCACTGAAACTGGTTTGCCAACTTATCGGACCAACCAGTTCGATCAAGTGGAGAGCGATCGGGCTCTTGCTAAACAGTTAGACCTCCTTGAAGAAGTAAGAGAAGAAGCAGAGATCTAGACCATCCTCAGTAAAAGAAAAGTTGAACAATAATTCAACAAGCGAGTCAAGCCGAGGTCATTTAAAGTCGGCGACCAAGTCTTAAGAGAGACGGGGGTCACTACCCAAGATAAAGGGAAGCTCGGTCCACGTTGGGAAGGGCCTTACATAGAACCGCCACGAACTGCCCAAAGTCATATCTGCTAAAACACAGCAAGGGAACAGAATTGCAACACCCCTGGAACGTTGAGCATCTGAGAAGGTTCTATCCTTAAGAAACCCCATATCCTTATGCATTACTTACTTGTATCAGAAACTTTTTCTCCCCTTTTAAGTGCACTGTTGCAATTCAAGAAAATAGAAGCAAATACACCCTCTCCTACATAGCCACAAAGGGCTTCAAAGGGCGCAAAGGTCAAAAGACCTGCGACCCCTCTCCTAATTAGCCACCAAGGGCTTTAATGAGCGCAGAGGTCAAAAGACCCGCAACCCCTCTCCTAAATAGCCACAAACGACTTCAACAGGCATGGAGGTCAAAAGACTCGCGACCCATCTCCTAATTAGCCACCAAGGGTTTCAACTGGCGTAGAGGTCAAAAGACCTATGACCTCTCTCCTAAATAGCCACCTAGGGCTTCAATGGATGCAAAGGTAAAAAAACCCGCGACCTGTTTCCTAATTAGCCACCAAGGGCTTCAATGGGTGCAGAGGTCAAAAGACTCGTGACCCCTATCCTAAACAGCCACAAAGGGCTTCAATAGGCACAGAGTTCAAAAGACCCACGACCCCTCTCCTAAATAGCCACGAAGGGCTTCAATGGGCGTGAGGTCAAAAGACCCGCGACCCCTTTCCAAATTAGCCACCAAAGGCTTCAATGGGCGCAGAGGTCAAAAGACCCGCAATCCCTCTCCTAAGTAGCCACAAAGGGCTTCAATGGGCGCAGAGGTTGAAAGACCCGCGACCCTTCTCCTAACTAGCCACCAAGGGCTTCAATGTGCGCAGAGGTCAAAAGACCCTCCAGCCCTCTCCTAATAAGCCACAAAGGGCTTCAACAAGCACAGAGGTCAAAAGACCCGTGACCCCACTCCTAATTAGCCACTAAGGACGAGTTGCACACTCACAGTGCACTCTCCAAAGTTAACCACTCTCCACGTTAGCCACCATGGGATTCAACTGGAGCGGAGGTCACATGGCCGCGTGACCCTTTAGAAAGTCAACTCCCGGTGTGTAAAGCGAGGCATTTGCGCAGGACAACTAGAACAAGCGCACATGATAAATCTTGGGTTCCTAAGGAAATCGTCAAAGGCAAGGGGATCAAAAGACCCCATAATGCCTCATTTCACAAGTCTACCAGAGGATAAAGACAAGTCCATGGGCGTGAAAGACTAAACAGTGAACAACCCCGCAAAGGAAGGAGAGCAAAAAAACATGAACTAGAACAAATGAGTATGAACCAGTAAACCAAAGTGTTCGTGAAGGTGCAGAATGTACAAATGCCCAAAACAGGGTCCCAACAAATAGGCAATTAACAAATATTAGGATAAAGTTCTCACTATTGAGGTGGAGGCAGAGGATGAGAAAATGCATCTGGCATTATGTCCCGACCCATGGAATCAGCGAATTGACAGGCGATGGCGTCAGGCAGAAAGTTTCCCAAGTTTAGACTTCTCAGATCAGCCTGAGGGTTGGCCAGCAAGTACATCTTCAAACACATCAATCTTGCCATACCTATATGCAAAGGCCCTATCCCAAACACCTCAAGTGGCAGAAAGTTGGGGATGCAGGCAAGCAATCTCATTATTCTCGGCAGTCAACTCAGCATCTAATTTTCCTCGTGCCACCCTTAACTCGTTCACCTTTCAAGACATCCTTTCATAGCCCACTGGATTCTTATCTTAACTGGCGTCAATGTCAGCACGCTCCTTTTTGTACCTGTCAAAAGCAGCCTACACCTCAACCTACTCCCCTTGCAACATGGTGATCCTGGTGTCCTTTTCATGGCGCTCCTTCCAGAATGCCTCATTCTTCCGAGCCAACTCCCTTGCCAACACCTCGCGCTCCTTTTTAGAAGAAGCCAGAGTGGTGGTCGCTTCCTTGAGCTTCCACTCGGCGTCAACCTGAGAATGCTCAGAGGATTCTAACATCCTTTTAAGGAGCATAACTTCTGTCCGAGAGGTGACCTTTTCTAGTTCAGCAGCATGAAGGGCAAAGGAGTCACGGGGGTGGAGGCTCTCCACGTAGAAGAGTCTGGACCGAAGCCCGGACATCTCTTCCAGGAGAGAGTCAAGATCAGCATCCAAGGATTGGACTTGACCGTCAGCCGATTCCAAACAACAACGCAGGTAATTTCTCTCATCCATAAGCCGACTTTTTTCTCGCTTGGCAAAGAAGGAGACCTCCCACCTCTCATGATCATTTTCTCCAGATTGGACCTTTCCTCCACAAATCAAGACGCCAGGGCTTCAACATTCTACACAAACACAAAAGTTAGAATCCTATGAACACAAAGAAAACACCTGTAAGTAAAAACAAACAAGGAGACCGAAGCCTTACTGGACCCAACATTCTTCTCAGGCACCTTGTCCTCTCTACGACCACCTCCGAAGGGGGTAGGGAAGTATGGGGATGGACGTCTTCCTCCTGACTGGCGTCTCCCATCGAACTGGCCTTAGCCTGTGCTGGCCGACTTAGAGTAAAGCCCGAGGTTGCAACAACCTCAGGCGCAGTCAAGGGTAGGCCACCTTCAGCATGGGCATCGAGTGACTCGCTAACAAACTCATCTTGGCAAAGATCCACTCACCCACCAGCACAATCTACGACCTGTGTCTCTACCTTTACTCCCACTTCATATTCAGGTACTTGCCCACCTTTATGCGAACTGGTATCCAGCCCTGTGCCGCCACCTTCAGTTTTGATCTTGGTGTTACTACAGGGGTAGGGATATCGAGTGCTCCTTCCCCAGACAAACCCAAAGCAAAGGTAGCATACATGTCATTCAAGTTACCCCCACCACTAGAATGAGGATCAACAGCAGGAATCAAGGGGAACTCAAAAGAGGCCCCCATAGAATCATTCACCAAAGGGGTCTCGAGGTCATAAGCTAATGAGAGGTCCTCGATAGCCAGCTTCATCAAAGCGCCCAGGTCATCAAGACCTGGGCTCATTAACGAGGAGGTTTTGGAAGGGGACGCCTCCTACGCGGCCTGACTAGAAACCACGACGACCACCCCTTGCATCAACTACTTGGAGGAGACAACAACATTCCTACGCGTTGCCCCCACAGTGCGAGGGCATTTCATTTTTGGCCCCCCAGTCTGGGGAGCACTCTGCTTCGTCGGAGGAGAAACAGGTTTGAGCTTCGCGCCCCTCACATGGGCACAACTGGGCACAGTCAAAAACCTTTCGATGCTCAGATCAGAAAGAAGGTCGTCCGACCACAAGCCATCACGGTCATGGTCCTTCGCCCAATCGCGAACAAGATTCACACAATTTTGTTGGCTACTAGTCAACTCCAACGACAGATATTTGTCCTTGGGGACTCATCCCCATTGAGTAGTAATAGGGTAATCCCTTATGAGCATCTCATCAGCAGGATACTCCTAACCATTACCAGAAATTAAGAAGAACTTATTAGTCCATTGTTTGGCGTTAAAATAACAACCTTCAAAGGCCGCCAGGCATTGCCCACGAACTCAAAAGCTTCAAGCGTTCCCCGCCAACTACAATACCCTGTAGAAAGAAAGGAATTCCTTCACAGTGAGATCTAGATACATCTCCCCAAGGGTCTCCAGAACAGTACGAAAGATGATGCATGCGCACATCAACACATGCCAGGCTTTACTATGAAGCTAGGCTAGAGCAAGCTTCAGAAAATGAAGGACATCGTGCACTTGGCGGATGAAGGGAAAATGGAGCCCGTTGTTTAGAGCACAAATTGTTATGGCTACGTCCCCACCATAACCTTCCTCATCCACGCACCCCCTTTTCGGAATGTTCATATCATCTAACTCGGGGATGCAAAATGACTCCCTCAGTTTGACAAGGTCTTCCACATTTAGAACTGAACGCCATGAATACCTGTTAAAGGAAGTGGATTCACGGGTACAAGAAGATTTGGGCTTTTGACCAGAGGGTACCTTGACGGAACTACGACCAACCATGGAAGAATATTTCAGAGAAAGAAACAAAGGAAAAAGAAAGGAAAATAAAGGGAATCCGAAGAAGGAGAAAGAACAAAGGAGTAAGGGAGAGAAAGAGGAAGATGCAGAGAGGAAGGAGGGAAACCAAAGGATAAAGGGAAGTGATGAAAGCAGTTATGGGAAGTAGATGGTGCGTGAAGCACGCGAAATAGGAAATCATGAAAGCCTTCGGGAATCCCAAGGGTTGGCTGTGCCGGCAGTTGCACTCCTTTTGGGAAATCATTAAGTTAGCGGGAACTGTCTGACGTCAAAAGCCAACAATAAACATTTACAGACTAGCGGGATAAGTAATAAATATTTTGGAATAATTAATTTCCCATGAGTCAGCTCAAGAGAAATTAGCCGCGTAACTGGAGGTGATATTTATGCCCTTGGCTTCAAGCCCACCTCCAAGGGCTAAGCCCACCCATAAGTTCTGGAAAACCTATCAAAGGCTTAAAGTTGGTAGTCCCCTAGACAAAAGGCCCGAAGCTAGAGGTAGGGCATCCCTCATCTTTGGAGATAAGGCCTGCAGCTGGAATCAAGTGTCATGATAAAAAAGGGAATACCTTTTCCGGTTAATGGGGGATAGTGGGATAAAGGCACAAGGGACCATTGACCAAAGTAAATGGCCATTACACCATGCTCTTCTATAAATAGATCGATAAAGGTAACAAACCTTCTTCTTGAACTATGAATATACATTTTTTCCATATATCGTTACTAACTTAAGCATCGGAGCTTACGCAAGGCAACAAATGCCGCCCCATTCTGTGACTGCAGGACATCTGTACGATTGGTGGTGTAAAATACGTCCTCAACAGGAACCTTTTATTGTTGTAATTCAGAGTCATTGGCCACTTCATATACAACACTCAACATATAGATTTCTGGTCAAGATGAATAGATTCATACGCAATGCAAGCTCGCAGCTTGTAACGTACAATTTCAGGGGGAAATTCCTACTACCAAGCAACTTCAATTAAAGTGTATATGATTACCGGCACTGTCAATTGGCTTATCCCTGTTAATAGATGAGCTTAATCCAAATTACTTCAAGCTAATCATAACTCTCAAAGTTGAATTTTTGTTTGTGTTATAGCCCACTTTCTATTATTCAGATATTAAACTTCTATATCATTTAGAAGGCTACTAAAGTCATGCAAATAATTGCACAAATTGAAAGTGTTTTAATTGTTATTATAAGAAATTGTAAAGAGAGATTATAGATTTTTATATTCACGCTCACTTAAAAGCTAAGTACGTGAGACTTATTTTGAAGTCTCTTAATGAGTGGTTTTCTTAACTGCCCTAAAAGTTAATTAAGGAAGAGTCAGAATTCTAACATGGAATTTTCGTTCCTGTCAATGCCAAAATACGCATCACAAGTCGGAAGGGAGGAAATAATTATTTCTGGTCCACGATGGTGATTCAAGTTTTGATATGGTGCTCTTCACATTCATCCATGAAATAAATATTAAATAAGCAAATAAAAATAAATAAAGATAGACACAGAGATTTACGTGATTTGACGTAATGCCTACATCTACAGGTTGTTTGGGGGGTGAAATCTACTATAATGGAAGATTTTACAATCTCTCATGGCCTCACATGTCTCACAATACAATAGAGAAATTTAGGATTTTGGGAGGTTGAAGACAATGCCTCCTTTGAGAGAAGATTCTTTGGAGTCATTGTACGTAGTGAAGCCTGTACATAGGAAGCTTCTTTGGATTTCTAGAGATCTACTCCTTATATAGAGGTCTCTTTCCTTCCTTGGAGTGATTGAGTTTTACTTGCCATACGAAGCCATTTCCTTCTGAAAGTCTGAGTCAACTTGCCTTATCTCCTCTTGGCTTTATCTATGGGCTAGATTCTTGATTTTATCTATTCCCTTATTTTTAGCGATGGGCTGAACTTGGTCAATTCTATCCCAACAATTGCTCACGATTCTTAAGGTTGCTTTGGTCAACAATAAGGCCTTGTGAATCTTCAAGTCAACAATCTGTAGAAAAAATAAACTTCAAAAATTGGTCCAGGGTTTTCTATTTGTTTTGAGCGAAGTAGTGAAGAGCTCAGCTTGGAAAGAAAGGCAAGAGATGTGCTAGAACACGTTGGGTGTGGCACAGAGCTCATCTTGGATGGGAAATATACTCTACCGACTTAGCTGCCAGTGCGGAGCTTAGCTTGGGTGGGAGATGTACTTGACCACACTAGGTGCAAGCGTGGAGCTCCTCTTGGGCAGGAGATGTACTCGACCGCACTGGTTGCAAGCACTGAGCTCAGCTTGGGCGGGAGATGTATTCGACCACACTAGGTGATAGCGCGGAGCTTAACTTGGAAATTTAGGCGAGAGATATACACGACCTCACTAGGTCTGCACGCGAAGCTCGGCTAGAGTGGGAGATGTTCTCAACCGCATTGAGTGCGAGCGCAAAGCTTGGCTTTGAGTTTGTTTATGTGAACATTTGTCTAATTGGTTGCACGAGACTGTTTATTGTCAGCGAGGAGTGCATGATTGTTTATTTTTTGCTATTTGTTTGTAGTAATAGACTTTTGCACCCTTTGTGTATATTGTTGTTTGATGTTCTAATTTTGGTGTTGTGTTAGATTTTTTGGTTGTAACTCGCGCTTAAGTGGTTAGGAAGTCTGTTGACCCGCTCAGTTTATCTTTGGCGGTTGCTGAGCCTATCAACTCGTTTCCGAAGAAAAATTGCACGCTGTGGACGACAGAGGCTCATTCTCGTGGGTAATTTGCTGGTGGCAGTTGTGGCTTGAGTTTCACGTAGTCAAGTACTGCGTGCCATATCATCCAGCCATAGCAAGTCTGAGGACTCAACATTTGTTGGCGAGGATCACATAGTCTGAGGGCTTGGGCGCCATATTTTCCATCAACATCAAGTCTGAAAACTCCACATTAGTGGTCAAGTGTCACACAATCTGAGGGTTATGCACCGTATTATCCATCCACATCGAGTCTAAGAACTCAACATTAGTGGGTGACAATCATGGAGTCTGACGGCTTGCAAGCCCTATTATCCATCCAAGGTGAGTATGACGACTCGACATTAGTGGGAGAGGGTCGCCCAGTCTGAGGTCCTGCACACTCTATTTTCCATCCATAGCGAGTCTAAGGACTCAAATTTAGTGGGCGAGGTTTGCGTAGTCTGAGGGCATGTGCGCCCTATTACCATCCACCGTGAGTCTAAGAACTCGACATTTGTGGGCAATAGTCATGTAGTCTGAGGGCCTACGCATCTTATTATCCATCCACAGCGAGTCTGAGGACTCAACGATTGTCGCACAATGTAAGGCATGTGTGCCCTAGTATCCATCCACATCAAGTTTGAAGTCTCGACGATAGGGGACAAAGGTTGAGCAGTCTAAAGGTGTCCTATTTTCCATCCACAGTGAGTTTGAGGACTCGACATTAGTGGGTGACAGTCGCGCTATCTGAGAGCCTGCACACCTTGTTATCCATCCACGATGAACATTAGTGGGAGATGGTCGCACAGTCTAAGGTCCTGCACACCTTATTATCCATCCATAGTGAGTCTAAGGACTCAAAATTAGTGGGCGAGGGTGGGGCAGTCTAAGGGCATGTGCGCCCTATTATCCATCCACAATGAGTCTGAGAACTCAACATTAGTGGGCGAGATGCTCAACCGCATTGTTGTGGTTGGAGATAGGGTTTGATTGTCCTAAGAGGTTGTCAGTAGAAACCAAATCAATTAGTGTAATACGAATTATAAGTTTGCAATTTGTAAACCTAAGCCATTTTACTAGAGCGTGATGAAGGTCTTGGTTGCCTGTGATACTGAGCAGTCTATTCTAATGCAAACAGATTATGAAGCCCATGTGGTGCCTTAGAAGGGCTTTGTAGCCAGTGTTCCATGCCAGGCAGACAATTTCCCACGATGTATATTTCCGAGTGTGCTGCCCCTGGATTCTTGTGAAACCTTGAAAAGTTATGGGGGCAAAAATCTCCAAAAACCAAATTTGTTAGTAAAAATGAAATTTAAATAGTAAGTGAGGAAGTTACCCCGAGCCATTTGGCTCCGTGCCGCTTGCTTGGCAGATTTCATGTCCAGCTCTTTCTCCAGTGGCTAATTGGTTGCTCATTACCACAAACCGCTGGATTTATTTGTTTACTATTGATCCGTCGGGACGCTACTCGCCGCATGAGAGGTTGGCCACCTTGCATGGTTTGGTGGGACGTTGTTTGCCATGGAGGCCGTGAGATGTATTGCAGTGAATGAAGTACTGCACTAGGCAAGCAAGAAGCTGTCATATGAGCCGTTCAGGGTTAGTGGACTTGCTTCCCGTCACTAGGGGGAGCAACTGTGGACGTGTAAATGGGGAGGTAGTAACCTGTCACGAAAGAAGTGAGCCACAGTACTGGACTGGCAAAGGCATTTCATGCCCACCATATAATTAATCTTCGGCGGGCATGGGAGCGTGGCCACCACACGTTCGGTCCGACGGGAGATGAGTCACTGCCCACCACGGACATGCCCATGAGGGACCGTTGCCCACCATGGGGGTGGTAAGCTGGGCGAGCCCGTGTATGCTCACCCGTGGCTCGATGGTTGTCCGCGCCTAAGGGGGCTTGGAAATTTCGGTGGCGAGCAAAGCTCCAGTGGTCGAGAGCCACCCTGCCGGTGACAGAGAATACCGGAGGATCCAGCGTGGAGGTGGTCATCAGGTGGTCACGTTCGTGGGGATGGCGGGCTGCTCATTTGAGGGCTGGGCAAGCACTTGTTGGGCTGAGAAGGTACCCCATCACAGCCGGGGAGCTTCCCGTGGCGAGGTGGCCCGTGGCTGAGAAGTTGTGGTGGCGAGGGGTTTCCTCCACCCATGAAGTGAGCGGTCCGGAGCAAGGAATGTAGCCATGAACGTCCCGCCGACGACAGAAATTGCCGGTGGTCCTGATGGAGGTTGGTGGTGGGCCCACCAGCTTATGGGCATCGCTGGAGTAAGAACTTCGTGCTCGTATGGCGACGTCTCACCGTGCACGCCTTGCATGGCCCTCGAGGGCGGAGTCAGCCTGCTGGTGGCTGGTGGCTGTCGTTGGCACACTGCTAGTGGGGTGGGCGCCACCCCCGTGGTTGGGACAACTTCCACGGCGACAGAAGGTTCCAGCAGTCCACTCGGTGGCCACCAGTGGTTGTTCCTGGCCCACAGTGGTTGGGCGCCTACTTCGTGGGTGAACGATAGCGTGCACCTGCTGCATGAGGGTCCTTCCGGCCGGGAGCCACCCCAGTGGTGACAGAAGGCACCGGCGACCACAACGAGGGTCCCACGGTGGGCGGGGGATGAGCTCCTGCGTACCCGTGTGGCACCATGCATGGCACTGTGGATGCCATGCACAGTCAGGAGGCAGTCACATGCACTGGCGGGCCTCTACCCACGGGCGGTGTACTGTGCACTTACGTGCACTGTTTACTTCAAAGCATACAGACATGCCCGGGCTTTGGGTTCTCGCCCCTGATCTTTCAACAGTAGTACTTGTGAAAATAAAGATGTAATATTGAGAGCACTTATCTGAGGGAACTCCACCTGGTCGTTCGGGGATGAGTTCCTACGCTAGGAAATTCTCTTTCTCCCACTTTTACTGTTGATGCAAAAACTCGCACCACAGCCTGAAAGAGAGGAGAGAGTTATTCCCGGGCCGCCATGGTGATACGGATTTCAATACGATACTCTTCATATTTATTTATAAAATAAATAGTAAATAAGTAAATAAAAATAAATAAATAGAGATATGGTTCGGTGCCTACGCTAGGGGTTATTTGGGAGTAAAATTCACTATAATAAGTAATTTTATAATCTTTCATAACTTCACATATCTCACAATATAATTGAAGAAATTAAGATTATGAGAGGTTGAATATAATGCTTCCCTTAAGGGAAGATTCTTTAGAGTTATTATAGGTAGTGAATCCTGTAAGTAGAAAGCTTCTCTAGATTTTTAGAGATCTCCAACTTATATAGAGGTTCCTTTCCTTTTTTAGAGTGATTGAACCAACCTAATTGTTATATGAAACCATTTTTTTCTAAAAGTTTGAGTCAATTTAACTTATCTCTTCTTTACTAGATTCTTGATTTTACCTTTTCTTTTATTTTTAGCAATGGTTGGACCCGATCAATTCTATCCCAACAGTTCCATATATAGACTTGCAAATGTACAAATTAACACAAAATATTGCCGGTCTTCAGGCAAAAACTCTTTCACTGTCGCTTGATAAGACTGGCATTGACAATAGGCCCTATAAATCAAAAACTTCTGGAAGGAACTCTATGCAGGCTGTTGGCTGGATTTTCCAACAACTAATTTAACAAAAGAAGGTAGCAAAGTGGACCCGATAAGATAAGGTAACACAAGAAGCCTGTTGTATTTCTTTTAAAATGGAAATACAACTAAAAGGGACAACCCTGAGATCCGATAAGGTGGTCCCTTCCTTTTTTTTATTATATATTTAAGATAAATACATGTTTTATTTGCTATTTTTTTTTAAATGTTGTTTTATTTTAAATAAAAACTCAAAGTTTGATATGTGGCCATATTACGACTCCATTTAGATAGTGAGATGAGATGATATAATTTTAGATGAAAGTTAAAAGTTGAATAAAATATTATTAGAATATTATTTTTTTTTAATATTATTATTATTTTGTGATTTAAAAAGGTTGAATTATTTATTATATTTTATGTTAAAATTTAGAAAAATTGTAATGATGAAATAAGATAAGATAAAACCGTTGCTGTATCCAAACGGGGCCGCATGTTTTGAGCAGCGGTTATTAAAAAGTCATTATTCATGATGCAAAAACATCAAAATATAATTCAAGTCAGAAAAGCTCAAAACACTGAAAAACAAGTATCGAACACATACTCAAACAAGTCATGATCAAAGACCAATGACTACATAGCCCCTATAGGGAGGAAATACAATCCCCTGTTAGACTGGGCCCGATTAAGAGAGATGCTTATGTCCCACTCAGGCTTGACCGAGTCTATACCAAAGTCCCTCCACACATTAACCCCTTTAAGCTTTCTTCACGGGCTGTGTAAAAGATAAAAGGCCTTAGGCGTAGGCAAGAAGAAGCCCAAGGCTCAAGCTTGGAGAGAGACAGATTAATTAAGGTAACGGAGCACCGATATTCCCGACACCACCCTGCACACGCACACAATGATAGGACCTCTACTTCCCCTATAGAGGTCCCTGTAAGGCGACCTATCTCCGATATTGTGCGACGCAACCCCTTGCCACTAACAGAAGCACACTGGAAGTAGTTATGCCCACCAATCCACTACAAGGAATGGATGTAACCCCTGCCTCTTTGACATGGGATATGGGGGACCACCATGACTTAGTATAAAAGCCAACATTCAGGTCAAGACTACCATCATGCTCTCTTGTTCATTGAAATTCTCTAGAAAGATATAACAACGCTAACTTAGGCATCGTAGGTTACCCATAACCCCAAGCCACCATCCTATTTGTGCTGCAGGTTGTTGAGCCTAGTAACCGGTGTAGGAAACACTTCTTTAATAGTGGCGTCGTCTGTGGGATCCTTAGTTTAAAATAATGTATCATTCGTATGCCAACTGCAACGTATTCACAAACAACATGTGGACAAGAAGCATCAACGACAAGCATGGAAGGGAGGTTCACAGAAATGGAGGAATGTGTGAGGAAGATGGTGGAAGAAGTGGAGAATCTTCGTCAGGAAAAGGTATCCTAAAAGAGGAAGAACACTGACGTGCCAGATGACACGGAGCTGAGTCAACACGAACAATAGGAGTCCCAAATGTTGGCGGGGTAGAGTTTAGCGAACAAGAGAGAAAAAAGATGAACCATGAGTTATGCGGCCTTATAGATAAGTACGAGGAAATGGAAAAAAAGGACGACAACTTCATCATCGGTCAACCAGCTGCCCACCAGCATAGATTTACCCTATAGTGCAGAGGTGATGGCCACCCCATTGCCTCCAAAGTTTCGAGTCTCCCAAATGGAGATATATGACAGGTCTAAAGACCACCTCATGTGCATGGAGACCTTCAAGACCCATATGACCATGCACCAGTCCCCTAGGGAAATAGCTTGCAAAGCTTTCCCGTCAACCTTGAAGGGAGTTACGAGAGGCTGGTTCGAGTCATTGCAGCCCCGCTCAATTGACATTTTTGGCAAATTGGCCAGGTTGTTTCTAACACAGTTCATGACAAGTAGAAAGAAGAGACGCTCGATAGCCTATCTCCTGGCGATGAGAGCCTAAAGGATGAAAGCCTGAAGGCCTACCTGGCCAGATTCAACAAAGAGCGCATGACGACAAACGACCAAGATGAGAGGATCAATCTGGCGGCAATTCTTGGGGGCATGTGATCCCAAAATCCATTCATGACGGAGCTGGCAAGAAAGACCCCCATAATGTTGCGGGAGTTCATAGACAAAGCAGATGACTTCATTAACGTTGAGGACACTCTTTGGGCATTGACCGCTTCGAGAAATATCAAGACGGAGCAGACCGACAGGAAGTCCAATGCGTTAGAGTGAACAATTAGGGAGGAAAACACCACCCTCGCAGGCTTTGGATGGCTGTCGGACCCTCCCTTAAAACACGAGACTATTTATAAAGATAATGAATGTGATTGGTTCAAGAAACAGACTTTAGAATTAAAATCATTAAAAATAATTCTTCAAACAAAAGGAAATGAATGGACAATCCAATCTTTTTTTTATTTTTTTGGAAAGTGCTACTTGAATCGATAAAAGTTACCGATAAAAGTGACCGATTAAATTTTTTATTTTTATTTTTATTTTTTACTTGAGTAAGGAAGTGACTATTATAAGTAAATTGGTATTTTTTTATTTTTTAAAAATATTTAAAGATATATAAGAAATGATTGAAATAAAAGGAAAAAATAAAAGTGTATTTACATTTATCGGTCAAACTTCGTCAGTTCATCATCGGTCTCGGTAGCATTACCGTATCTCTTTAGTAATGGGAATACAAATTAATTAGGAAGTGACGTCAGTTGATCATTGAGAAAATATTTCTCTTGAGTTTTGGATCAACATGACATTACCAAGGAGCTGCTGAATTACTGGGGGGTAAGAGAATAGAATAACTAGGTTGTCCCTAATTTGTGGAGTAAGATAGTTATTAACAACCATTCATATGCAACAACGGTTTGTTAAAATCATATCCATGCATCCGTTGTCAGGCCTATTCATATCATATATATCCGCGCGCTAACTGTCCTGCCTTAATAATTTGCAACTGTACGTCAAGAATATTCCCTGAATAGAAACTTCTTTAGCTTCCTTAATTCCCTATATATAATCAACTCCCTCTAGGTCAATTTCTATTCATTCCAACTTGCCTTCCATTTTTCTCGCCCTTTTCTTGTCACATTCTGACATTCTTAACAACATTAATTTGTTCCTCAACCTGCCTGCAGAGCTTTTGCATTTTTCCCTTTCTTCTAATCTTCCTTTTTGTTTCTTCTCACAACTGCAAGATGAAAAAAGGGGCGTTGGTTCTATTTCCTTTCTGGCCGGTGGTGGTCTTTATATGTTGCATGCAACTTCAAGCTGGCGATGGGAAAGTACTACAACCTCGAGTACCTTGTTATTTCATTTTTGGAGACTCACTTGCAGATAATGGCAATAATAACTTGCTTTCAACAACAGCTAAAGTTAATTACGGACCGTATGGCATTGACTTTCCTGGTGGACCAACTGGAAGGTTCAGCAATGGCCGAACCACCGTTGATATAATAGGTTTTACCCCCTTTCTCTCACCATCGATCTAGTCGTCACATTCTCTTTGTTTCTTTTGTTTAGTTTCATTTATGTATAATTAATCCATGTGTTTATTTGTTGCCAAAAGTGTTTCAATCCATGAGAATTGCGCTTTCTTTAAATTTATGCCTCGTTTTTCAAAATATATGTATTGATATTTTTTTTCTTTGTATTTTCTCACAACAGCTGAACTTTTGGGATTCAATAACTATATTCCACCCTTTGCAACTGCTAAGGGAAAAGGGATCATTGGTGGGGTGAATTATGCATCTGGATCCGCAGGGATTCTTAATGAAACTGGGCAACACTTGGTAATTGATCCACTAACTTTCAATACTTGCATGTGTTCGTAAACTTTTCAGGGGGATCCATATATATATGGATGATGATCCAGTTCATCATGCATACGTATGTATAATTTCTCCTTGTATGCATGCAGGGTGTTCACATAAGCATGGATAGACAGTTGAAGAACCACCAAATTACCATCTCACGCATTGCAAAAATATTAGCAACTAATAAGTCAACAACTGAAAAATACCTAAACAAGTGTTTATATTCAGTTGGGATGGGGAGTAATGATTTCATCAACAACTACTTCCAGCCCGAACATTATCCGACAAGCCATCAATATAATCCAGAGCAATACGCAAAACTTCTTGCAGTACAATATTTTAAACAATTAAAGGTTTGTACGTACGTAGTAGTACTACTCCTGCATGCACGGCTTTAATCTATCTTTTCCACGTCCCAGTCATTATCACTGATACATTTCCCTCCCTCAATCCCCGTCTTTGTTCTAGACTTTGCACAGTTATGGAGCAAGGAAGATTGCATTGTTCGGAGTTGGACTCATTGGCTGTGCCCCGAACTCCTTATCTTTGCATGGCGCCACAAATGGCTCGACGTGCGTAGATGCAATGAACAATGCAGCACAAATCTTTAATGAGAAGATGAAATTATTTGTCAATCGTCTGAATAAAGCCAAAACTGATGCAGATTTTATATATGTGGATGGGATGGGGCACGCTGCTGAGGCATTATCTTATGGTAGGGTTCCATGCATGCACTCATGACTACTAATTAATTTATTACTTGGCTTCCTTTCTCCTCTTTTGGCAATCAATATCTTTTTCAGACATAATAATGCGTGCTATGCTATGCTATTTTGGTATATATTTCAGGTTTCAAGGTTTTAGATGCTGGGTGTTGTCAAGTAGGAAGTTCTGGACAATGCATTCCTTACAAAACTCCTTGCCAGAATCGGTCTGAATACGTGTTTTGGGACGCTTTTCATCCTACCGAAGCTGTAAATCGAATTACTGCCAGATTATCATACGATGTTTTGTTCCCATCTAAGACTGATCTTCATCGAGATCATCATGATGTTCTTGGTAGTCACCCAATTGAGCTTTAGGCATAGAGCTCTACCTATTATTGAGAAAAAAAAAATATATCTATACCTATTATTGCTCTCGATGTTGTGTATGGAATTTCTCAAAATCTTTCGATCTACTTCAGGACATTAATTGGGGTTTATCGACCCCAATTATTGGGTAATTGAGATTGTAGATATAGGCCGGATATGAGTACTTATTGGAGATAATATTTCATAAATATCATAGCTGTCAAACAAAACAAGCTGCACAAAGTAACATTTAAGATCATTTATGTTGGCTCTGCCAATTCCTACATTTCACAATTGTTGAACATCGTAATTATCAATCCTGCTACGTACAGTCGGTTGATGCAAACGGTGTGCAGTCGCCTAGGCCACATCAGATAAAATATAAGAAAAAAAAGACAATTAGCTATGTGATGCTTGTCTTCTCTCCCCTGCACTGCCCACGTACTGCCGAACCTCAACTGCCATTCTCCATAGCACCGCTTTCTCCATAGCACCCTTAGCCAACCACCGACGTGCATGACTCACGCCACTGCACCTCCACTCCACCCCACGAAGAACCACAGCACAAAAACATCTCTGTTTTGACCCCCGAAATCAGAGCCCAACTCTTCTGTTTGGCACAACTCCTCTGCAAACAGCCAGCTCCTCCACGCCACTACCACCTGCACAGAGATCATCGCCGAACACCCCAAGCCACCCCAGCCCGTCGCTACTCCTCTCGGTGAGTCCCTTTCACGGTTACTCCCTCCCTCTCTCGGCTTACTTCTTTTCTCCCCCACTCTCTCGCTCATCACCCTCTCTTTCTCTCTCAACCAGTGTCCAACCGCATGCCCTCAGCCAACTTCAGCCGCGCCACCACGATTCATCCAACCCAGCCCCCTCCACGCCTTGCCCCCACCACGGTTCATCCGCTCACTCTCTCGTCCAAATGGCCAGACCCTTTTTGCAGAGAGAGAGGGAAGGTCTTGCAGAGTGAGTCGCGGAGGTCTCGTCCAAACGTTATCACCAGAGAGAGAGGGAAGGTCGCGTGATTTGGGATGGAGGAGAGGGAAGGGTCTTGCCATCTTGCAGCGTCGGTCTAAGGAGAGAGAGGGAAGGATGCAGCGAGATTTGAGATGGAGGAGAGGGAGGCTCTTGTAGCGGGAATGAAAAGTTGGTAAAAATCAAAACGGAGGGTTTTATTTTTGGACAACTCCGCAGCCGTTTGCACGCCGCTTACCCCAGGCACTTGCAAAAAGCATTTCTCCATAATTATATTGTACGTGAAGAATCTAGATCGAATATCTCTCTATTTGCCCTAAAAAATGTATATATTTCACAAGTCTTAAGACCGACTAGCGCACTCGATCGCATCTCTCTTGTGAGGCAAGATCATATTATGTGATAACTTATAAGACGACCAACCCTACTCTAGCAACTAATTAACACTTGTATTGACAAATGAAGTATGTAAAAACGAGGAAAGGGTGCCTTTGGTGTGGCTTAAGTTAGTAGTTTGTTCAAGAGAATATGGATGATCTTTACTCGAGTAATATATATTTATATTGTTAGAAAAACTAGATTAGAATGCACAGCAGAAGCGATATTACCTCGTCGGAAATATCTCGGATCTAGTGTGGTTGTTCCACAGATTTTTCAACATTGTTGTTCGTCCATGATATTCACATTGATGGTGGAGTACTGTGCTGCGTGGTAATACCAGAGCAACACTCACACGTTCCACAACCTAGATGTCGTGACTAGAGAGAACCATTTAAGAAAGAGATCGTTTTTAATGATCCAAGTATATCATCCAAACGGAGAAAGGGCTATTTACATAGCCCCTCTAAGCGTAACCCCCGGCTAGCCCTTAATGGCCAGCCATCAAGTCTCATGAAGTGGTTTAAGAACCACTTCAAAACCTCTAAGAGAAGGTGAAGAGGTGCTCATTATGGGTTCCCATTTCTTACATATATATATATAAATGATTTTTCCATATATGGTTTAGGTTGCATGTGTTTCCCTCCATGTCCAAGGTACATCGACTATGCATGTCGAATTGGTGAGCATTGGTTGACAATTAATTAAGAGGAGGACTTTGTTGTAGATTCTCATGCTTTGGACAAGAATGTTCACATTCCACTTGAGATGGGATACTAACTCATTCGCAGTGTAATATATATACATGTATATATAGATAAATTGGATGCTTTTATAATTAATCTAATTACTTTAAGCACACACCCTAAAATATATCATATATTTACACTACATGGAATGGGTACCATTTTTAATTCTCATACAAATGTGAAATAAATGTGTACAATAAGGACAATTATATAGTGGGTACGGGTGTAAAAAAAAAACCGAAAAACCGACCAAACCAAACCGAACAGCTGGTACGGTTTGGTTGTCAACTAGTTCAGTCGGTTTTGGTTCTTAGAAAATCGGTTCAGTCCCAATTTTTGTGTTTTGAACACCGATTTGAACCAAACTAAAGCGAAATATATATATTATATATTAAGATATTATAAAATTAGTATAATAAGAAATTTTAATCTTATTATTTATATTTTCTTGATATAAGCGTACTTTTAAATATGAATATGAATACTAAGTAATTAATATGTTATTATTTATCCTTATATATTAAGTTACATACTTACATATATAATATGGTATAAGTATAATAATACACTTTGATATACATGTATATATATCAAGGATTTGATAAGTACATAATACATTTGTACACACTTTTTATATAATGTTTTTCATTTGGATAAAAAAATTTAACTAATCCAACAAGAAGTCCAAAATCGAATCACACAAATAAAACCAAACCAAACCAAACCGAACTGAACTAGCTGGTTCAGTTTGGTTCTCAACTAGTTCGGTCGGTTTTGGTTCTTAAAATGTCAGTTCAATCCCAATAATTATATATGTTTTGAACACCAATTTGAACCAAACTGAAGCGAAATATATATTTTAAGATATATATATCCCCTTATACTTAAAAGAGCCTATATTCCATGAACAGTAATGAACAGTTGTTTTGTTTGATAGTTTCCTTCTTCCGCTTATGTCCCTCGGTATATCCTCACATCAATTATCTTCCTCACAGCAACATAAACATAGCACAATCTCCCCGTAACTCATCACAAAATCACAGCCAACCTCACTGTAAATTATCACAAAATCACATCATCACAAAATCACAAAATAATCCTTCACAAAATTACAAAATCTCACCATAAATCATCAAAAAATCACATCATCACAAAATCACAAAATCATCCTAATTGTACAAAATCACCGTAAACTATCACAAAATTACCACACAACAACTCGACTAGGCATGGAGGAGCTGGGGCTGAGCAGCGATGGCGCAGGGGTGGAGAACCCGAGCGCCAATACCCATTCCGGGTTGCTCGCGAGCAGCTGAGGGAGGAACTTCCAAGGGGCACGGCATGAGGGGAACTCAGTGGTGGTGCTTGGTGGAGTTGGGGCTGAGTCGCGGTGGTGCAAGGGTTGAGAACTCGTGCGCCGAGACCTGTTTCGGGTTGCTCGCGTGCAGCTAAGGAAGGAGCTTCCAAGGGCCTTCGATGGTGGGCTTTGATCGCCAGTGTGAAGGGAAGCCGGTGAGGTGGTCGATGATGCCACAAGGTGGTGCATGGTGGCACTGGGCTGCTTGAGGGAGGAGATTGGGTGATAAAGAGGGAAGACGTGCAAAGGGAAGGAGACAGAGGGAGAAAGCGAAAGTGAGGGCAAAAATGAGGTTGGAGCTTTAATTCTCAACCACTAGATTGAATCCCTAGATTGAATCTCCAAATTTAATATAATAGTAGAGATTTAAACACTGATTTCAACTAACTTAAAATAAATAATTAAAATATAAATATCATATTATACATTTAAAATAAACTTTAATTTATAAAATACCAACATTAATGTTTCTTGAGTCCCCAGATTGGATCTAATGATGGAAGTTTGAATACTGATTTAAACTAACTTAAAATAGATAATTCAAATATAAATATCATATTATACATTTAAAATCAACTTTAATTTATAAAATACCAGCAATTTTTCTTGAGTCCCCAGATTGGATCCAAAGATGGAAGTTTAAACACTGATTTAAACTAACTTAAAATAGATAATTAAAATATAAATATCATATTATACATAAACCATCAAATTTAATTTATAAAATACTAATCTAAATGAAATGTTTGGAGATATTGCGATTGGAACAAACTCTTCTTACTAAAATAGAAAAAAATGAAAATTCATAAATGTTCATAAAATACCAACAATTCATAACTCTTCTTATTTAATTTACGCTCCTTTCAACTTTATTTACTGTAAAGAATTTTATTTTATGTGGCAAACGTGCTTTGCACGTTAAGCTACCGCTAGTATATATATTTATATATATATGGCCAAGCTTTCTGAGGTACATAAGCGTACTTTTAAACATGAATATGGATGTTAAGTAATTAATATGTTATTATTTATCCTTATATATTAAGTTAAATATTTACATATATAATATGGTATAAGTATAATAATACACTTTGATAGATATATATATATTTATATATATCAAGGACTTGATAAGTACATAATACATTTCTACACACTTTTTATATAATTTTTTCATTTGGGTAAAAAAAACTAACTAATCCAACAAAAAAGCTCAAATATTGAATCACACCGATAAAACCAAATCGAACTGAACAAAAACCAAAAGTTTTGATTACCTAGATGAACCGATTTGTATCAATTTTCAAAATTCTAAAACCGACTTAGACCGGTTCAATTATAAAATAGGTCAAAAACTGAACCGATTGCACCCCTAATAATGGGCCTTAGTTTTGTTTCTTTAAGGTTGCAATCCCCGAGCTACCAAATGAGCCGAGTTGATGGCACATTTGACACATGAATCTAAGTCTTGTACCCTTATGTATAGTAAAATGTTTTAGTAGAACCTATAATTGTAGCAGAATGTAAGTTTTAAAATTTCTAAATATTAGAGAAAGCTAATAAGCTGGACACTAAATAGTACCCAAATTTGTCACATTATCATCCACAAAACAAACCAACTGTAAAAAAATAAGGGCTAATAGCTACCCAATTATGATAAACATTCCATCTCAAAATCATTTGTCCTACACATGAGACAACAAAACCATACACTACTTAGGCTACTCACTTGGTAAGGCTACTGTGGCGCCCTTGTCCCTTGGTAGCATACTCGGTGAATATATAATGTGCTAGGGGTGCTAGCGGTCAGCAACACCCGAGATCTTCCTCAAGATTAGGCTTGCATTCTCAAGAATTGGACATGGGCCAGTTGAAATAAAGTGCAACTGAATAAGGGATTATCCATAAACTAATACTACATGTACCAAAGAAAATTTGACCTTCAATAGTAATGTCCATATGTCATCATCACCTCTCCCAAATAATATTGCACACTGTCATTATTTAATCACTTACATTAAAGTACAACAAACTATGCATGATCTGTCACCTAACTAAAATATATGTGACACTGCCAATTTTAATGGAGACTGAAGTATCAGGACATGTAACACAAGATTACATACCCCCTTACATGATAGATAATATGCAATGCACCTAGCATTAAGCAATAATCGTAGCCAAAAATGTTTCTTACTATATTTTGTACAAGAATAAACTAAAATCCCAAATCTATTACATAACTTTAACACATACATGCTTGTTCATTATCCATCAAAAGGCATAATTTGTATCATTTGCCTCTATAACACAGACTTAGTTTAATAAACCATAAGCAACTAATAATGTATATACAACAACATTCCACCATTCAAGCCATGATTCTTGTCAATCAACTTCACCCAATTTTGTGATCTCTTCTAGATTACAACCGACTCTTCATATCTTATCACAGATTCTACCATTCTGGGTGGAAATAGTAGTTGGAACTACTACAGTGAAATTTATACAAATCTCAATAAGTAAGGCTAAAAACATACAATAGTATATAAAAGCATGGTTTCTAATAGACATGATATGTGTGTATGACTAACATGAACTTGTGTTTTAAAAACATCATCATCATCAGAACTTCATACTTTCATGACATACTTTCTTTCATAGAACATCTTCATTCATTCTTATTTTTGTTCTTACAGAGGGTGGATGCCTCACAGTTCCCTATAAAGCATGTGCTCCTCCTAGTTATTGCACCACATCATAGTCCATAGATTAACTGTGAATATGTCATCTAGAGATACTTATACAAAGCAGAATGCTACACCATGAGCATTTTATTCATTTTGTCAAAGATACTCAGGTAGAGCAGAATGCCTACACAATGAGTATTTTATTCATTTACGCACGCACCAGCATTAGGTGCTTTCGGCTTCACTCCAACAATATTTTGATCCCATTTGAAGCTTGTTGTTTTTCGTCAACCCAAGGCATTCCACTCCATTATTACACACTCCATAGTGGACAAAGGAGTTCCACTAAGATAAGTCCTCATCCTATCATTTGGATTCATAACAAAATATTTTAATGATTGACTTATGCTTCATGACAAATACGTATGTTTCAGGAGAGATGACAAAATATCATGAGATGAATGTCTTGAATATCAATGAAGTTTAGCATAATCGTTAATCATAGTGCAACGTTTATCATCAATTATACTAACATAACCCATAAGTAAGTTAGAAGTTAACTTATAGACTGTTACTGGTGTGCATTTCGTGTTTGCATTTTTGTGTAATTGTAAATTTAGAGTTAGAACACAAAATTGAAAACTTTTAATTAAAAAGACCGAATAACCTTTTTCAGATCCTTAAATACATTTTGTATGGTCCTTGAACATTTTATATTTGAAGATTGACCCAAACCTTACCCCTTCATAACCTCCATTCTTTCCTAGACAAACATAAGCTTTTACCATCATAATTCTCCTGCACTACTTGTATAACCATCAACGTTAACTTATTACAAACATAAAATAGAATCTAAATCCATCATTCTCTCATAGACTAGCCACCCAAAAATCACGAAACACAAAGTACACATACTCTATTCATTTAAAACTTGAACGCAACACAAAACCATAATTTCATACCGTTCTCTACCCAAGCATTCAAATGAAATACCGTCTAATCCCATAAACCTATTGATCCATATGTCAATCGGATCATCACACAATATACCAACACAACTATGCTTTTCTTTTCCTCCTACCTTCTTTTCATCTTTTCCCATTCCTGACCCAATTAAACTTGGATAAGTTGGTAAGTCAAATCTCAAGGGAACTTTACTAAAAACAAATCACGAAATCATACTCAGAAGAACTAGTGATTGGTGTGGAGGGGAAGATCTGCTTATGATATAGTTCAAGAAAGAGTCATCTTATTTCCTTAATTCTTCGTTCTTTCTAATTCATTCACTCTAAGTCTAGTTTTGAACACAGCGTAACATCACCTTCAACCAACCTAAAAAACTACATCTTTTCAAGTTCACTTTCAACTCCATCATCCAATCCAAACACTTCAAGACGATCCCTCTAAATCCTAGCTTCATAGATTTTTATCAAGCACCTCAATATCAATAACTTAAGTAACATAGCCCAACAATTCAACATAAACCACCAACTTTAATCCACTCCAAACTCAAATATCAATTACAAGTGAGACCAAGAATTTGACTTAAAATCTGTCCAATACATAACCAACTCAAGGAACTCATATGCCATTCATACGTCATCCAAGTTCAACATAATTTCACCACACAACCCTATAATCTCACAAACTCGATCCATACACAATATGTTCATGATAAATCAAATCTGTCTACCATATAAAAACATAACCAATCAAAATATACATGTATCCTATTCATTTCTCACCAAAGATTAACAGGCAATCCTTTCAAGTAACACACTCTATTTCCGACTTCTGCCACCCACAAAATATACTTAGTACATACAATGCTGCCCACCCAACCTTCACAAACACAATCCTCAATCCATACACCATTTAACCACACAATCACATTCCCAATTTACAACACAGTACAAATATATGGTTTCACTCAAAGCCCCGATCTTTCTCTTACCAAACACCAAAACAACAAATTGAACACTTCACATGTCACGTCAAACTACAGCTCCTCGAAACACTTCATATGTCATCCGGCCACTTCATAAGCTCTACAGTTTATCACAACACTTCACACAGTACACAATTAACAACATTAGAGTAAACTTCATAATTTCACAACCCAAATACAATTTAAACACAAAGCCTAATCTCTTCCTCTCAAACAACAAAAACACAACCACTGCACATGTATAGCACTCAGTTAGGCCCTCCCACACACTTGGCCTACATCTAATACCCATTACAAGAGGTTGAGAGAATTGAAGAGAGACAGAGAGAGAGAGAGAGAGAGAGAGAGAGAGAGAGTAAGCTATACCGAGAGTGGAATGCTGGTGACTGGTGGGAGTTAGATTTGGCAGTGATGGGTGGCAGCAACCTAGGCTGGAGATGGTGGCTTATCGCTTGTGGTACGGCAACCTCCATTGGTTGTGGTGGCAAGCATGACAAAGGGGTTGGATGGTTTGGAGACGTGATTAGGGCAACATGATCAGGGTAACAAAGAGAGGAATCGTGCAACTTTGTGTGGTGGAGACGTTGACAGCATTGAGAGAGAGAGAGAGAGAGAGAGAGAGAAAAAAAAGGGAAGTATGTGGTTAGGTGAGAAATTAGGTAAGGGTTAAGTGAGAAATGTGGGAGAGGAGAGTACTTTCTGCACAGGGGGCAAGGACATGCAAGGCATAGGCTTGACTTTCCCTGCACGCAAACTCTCTACAAGGTTTGTACTTGGTTTGACATGTGTAAACTGAAGACAGAAAAAAAGGGTGGAATTTTCACCACATGAAATTGAAGTTCCCCAAGGTTTCCAGCTAGTATTGGGTGTCCTACATGGATGAGTCAGTTGGTTGTTGATGTGGCATAGTAGGTGATATGTGGCGCTCTAATGAATCCAATGGTGCAGTTCTTTTTGTTTAATTATGATCCTAAGCACCTTAAAAAATTCAAGTAGTTACATGTTCTCTTTAAGGATCATAATTTGACTTTACTCTTTGAAATGGAATTCCGACCAATAAAACCCATAATATTCATGTATGTCTTATAAAATCCATGATGGAACATTATTAGGAAATCCTTTCGATCTAGATATTATTTTTGGGATGTCACAATATACATCTTAAAAAATACAAATGTCTACTAATCGGAGATAAGCCTCCATGTCTACACGTTGGGCGGTGCTGGTCCTTCTTCCTTGGGAAACACTTACTGGGCTAAATTTACATCAAGATCTACAGCTCCGGTAAACAAAAGTGCAGGTGGGACCAACACATTGAGACTTTTAATAAATTTCAGTAAGGTAAAACCAATGATAATAATATTAATGAGAGACAATGTAAATGAATATGCATGGCATGAAATCACCTTCTAGGCAGAAACACATGTATTCATAATCATGGCAAGGAACCAACCTTTTCATAGATCTCAATATCCATAGTCATTATTAAGGCGAAGAATCACCCTCTTCATACATCTCATCAAAACCACAACAACTCATTTCATAAGCACCAACTAAAAATCACCCCACCATTTGACACAAAGAATTACTCTATCCAGCTAACATGCAAGCCCATTCACCAAATTCAAAACCATCCAACTCAGACAATCACAATATCCAATCAACATACACAAGGACACCGCGCATGATCAACCGGGACTCTCTCTATATGCGTTATCAATTGAGGCCAATACGAAAACGTTCCACCCCGATAATCATAGGGAATCATTCTACCTATATGAAACTCGTGGAAACATGTTGTAAGAATGGCGAGGGGATTTCTTGTGATGACCCAAACTTACGTAAGCATGACCCATAGATTTTATGCTTAGTAGTCATAACTTTTTAGGAGCTCTAGCTATTTTAGAAAGCTTTAGAATTTTTTAAATGAAAACCTAAGCCCAAAAGAGGACTAACCCTAGAATGCCTTGTGAGATTTGGCCTTGTTTAGAAACCTAGGTCCATTGGCTTTAGGCACATTGGCTTTAGGCCCATGACCCAGACTTTAGTCACAAGTGCCATGTGGCATGAAGGTACTACATTGTGAATCTAGACCTAATAATGGGTTAAGCGGAAGAGAGAAGTGTAGGAAAAAAATACTAAGGAATCGCCTACCACTTGTCACTATGTAAAAAACATTCTAGATGAATCAAGGGACAAAAAGAACCTAGAGAAGATGAAGGGATTTTCGGCTAGACCCAATTTCCCACATGTTTAGACCCTTCGTCATGCACAATTCGAGTTCCAAGGAAGATATCTTGGAAAGGGAAGTTTAGAGAAGTGAAATAAAGTTTTTCTAGGAGATTTGCATGGGAAACAAAAGTAAGGGTTATGGGATTTCGAATTTTAGTTAGATTTTACCAAGTGTCAAGCGTGCATAGAACTACTAGAAGGATATGTGAAGAGACATTTGTATGGGAGGACAAGAATGCCCTTAAGAATTCAGCTAGCACACTCCCAAACACTATGTTCATTTGCCACTTGTTACCTAGGCTATTTGGACCAATAAAACATGAAAGGTCACCTAGGGAAAGAGCATTGGAAGATAAAGTATCATCTTGGGAAGAGAGGAAGGAGGTGGAGGGTAAAACTGTGGCACATGTGAAATGCCACTTGTCATCCATGCAAAAGGTTACTTGTTTGGGAAAAGGAAGAGTCATATGAGATTTTACTATGTTACCTTAAAAGAAACACTCATTTGTTTGAAGAAAGGAAAGGCATAAGAAGAAGGGAAGAGGAATTCGGCTAAGGGAGAGGAACCCCACCCGCCAACCCCAAAAATATACCTTCCCAATGCAATCCACATGGAGAATTACAAGAGGTATTATCGGCTAAAGTGAAAGGAGGAAGAAAACATATGCCACTTGTCTTGCATGCAATGGAATTCAACCACCAATGAGAGAATGAGGAGTTTTCTATAAAAGGGGAGGAAAACTACACGCCCAAGGGCTTTTTTTTGGCAAATTTTGAATTCTTCATGCTCTCACTATCTCCACACAACTCTCTCATATTCTCTTGAAGATTCCCTCACTTTCTTATACTTTTTTTTCAACCAAATAAGAGGATTTTTTTTCAAGAGGAGCTTTCGGTACACTAAGTCTAGTAAAGGTAAGAATCGGTTTTTCATTTAAGTTTCACACACACATCACTTGCTCAACCTAAAAATAAGATTCAAATCTCATTTGGACTATGAGAACACCCACACTTTCTTGTGATTTCTTTGAAATAACTTTGAGTTCTTAAGAAAACTTTGAAGCCGAGTAGAGAGGAGTTCATCCTCCATGTTTTTCGGTCACTACTTGAATCTTTGGTTATCTTAGGGTTTCGCTTTATTTTAAGAGTGAAATGAAGAAGTTTTACCCCAAAAACCTTAGAAGTAGAATGGATATGGATCAGTATTGCCCTAGAAATCCACACACACACTCAAGAACACGAAATAAGGTTTCTAGTTACTTTTCTAATATAGAATGTAAGGATTTACAGATTGCTAGTATTTCTTTACGCAGATTTTTTTGAAAGTATACACTCAACTTGCTCTTGGTTAATACTTGTATATGATTGTGTAAATCTTTTCATTGCCATGTTTGCTTTGTTTGCTATTTCTTGACTATTTGTTTGAATATGTTAATATGATCTTGTATGAATCTATGAAATGAATTATATGCTTGAAATTTGTGATGAAAATGCCATGAAACACTTTCACATGTTTCGGTCTTCATTTGTTTAAGAATGATGGATTATGAATCATGATGTTTCGGCCATACCATGTCTTGAATGATTCGGATCTTAGCCAAATATTATGATTTCATGCTTTGTTTTACTAAGCCTTGATTTCTATATTATATGCTTAAAGATTGGAACATGTTTAAGTGATGAATCTCATGATTTTTACCCCTCAATGTTTCGGCCTAAGCATGTTCCCATGGTTTCATGAAGGTGTTTGGATGTTTCTTGTGTTTCATGTAATCATGCTATGAATTGAACATGTTATGCTTGGTTATTTCATGCATGGCATTTCATATGTCATATGTCAAGTATAAGTACATATGTCTTAAGTTTCATGTCTCATGCATTTGGAGAAATGATTTCAAAGAAAAGTGGTTCTTTTTAAAGAAAATAGTCAAATGTTTTATCATAACCCCAAGTGCTAGGACGAGGGACTGTCCTAGTGAAACTCTTTTGTCCACTCTGGAGTGCTTAAGAATGGAGTGGTAATCCCTAAGTCGACGAAGAATAGTCGACGAGTCTCCAATGGATTCTTTTCAAAGAATGCCAGAGCGAGTGAGCCCCTAATGCTAGTGGGTGCATAAGGCATGTAATTCGACGAAGTAAATTGAGTTATTATGATTCTCTATATATCTCGAACTGTAGGGATGGTGGTAAGTAGGGATGGTGGTAGAGTCTCACCTGTGATTCTCGCCCACAAATCGTTAATGGTACAATGACTAGCGGGAACACGCTATGCAAGGAGGGGAGCCATGTTGTGTCCACCCCATGAATAAGAAAAAGAACTCATGTGATAAGGATCACTCGCTGTAAATATTGTGATATGTTCTGATAATAAAAGGTCTGATTAAGAATCAACATGAAAAGGAAAGCTACGAAAAGTTTTTTTGAAAATGTAAAAGTCTCTGTACAAGTCTTTCGAAAATGGTCAAATGCATATGTCAAGTTTCTGTTTAAGTCAAGTACATGTCTGTGCACGCATTTCATGATGTACCTCTCATATGCTTGCTTTAACTATTGTCTGTTGTGTGATTACTTGCTGAGATTTCTCAAAATTTCATTGTGGTAGTTTACACTACCATTCCCCAACTGGAATGGTAGAAGTTATTACAAGTATTCCTGATTCTCAAGAATTGTGAATATAGATGGTTCCACAACGAAGGACGAGTATTCTATCAGGCTTGTTCCAACTTTTTGAAGTTCGATAGGCTTATAGACCAGATGTCCACTTACCTTGGACAATCCTCGAAGCCCTCACCTCACCCAAAGACAATAGCTAAGGAATTAAAGTCTTCTCTGCCCGGACCTCAAAAGTCTCATGGAGTCTTTTGTTGCTTGACTCCTGATGGGCCTTTAACAATAAAGGAAAAAGAAAGTTAGTTATTTTGATGAAAAGAACTTACGGTTTTTAGGCCTCAGTTTTTTAGAAATAATATTTTTTAGAAGGTCCCGTGTGTTTTGGGAGACAGAATTTTATTACCTGATATTTTGGGGTTATTTTATCTTATGATATAGTTTATGGTTATGGACAAAGTGTTAATGTTTTATAGTATGGTACCATGTACTTTGCAATTGCTATTTGCATTGCTTAGAACTTTCGACTTTACTATTTTTCGATGCAACGATATTGCATACTACTAGTGTACTTAGGTGCATAACATATTATCTGTCATATACGAGGGGTATGTAACCTTGTATTACATGTCCCGGCGTTTCAGCCACCGTCCAATCCCAAGCGGGGGCTGGGGGCGCCACATTTCTCAACTCATCCATGATTCTTGACACACAATAAGAATCAACACTCAAAAATCACATCATCATCAAATCACAACAACAAACTCTTCATCTCAAAATCATAGTGTAAGTATACCTGATAAATATAATGAAGAAACTGTACTTTCATGTAAGAAGGGTGTGAGTTACAGAATATGCAAAACCTTAAGCTTACAACATGCTCGCAAACATTTACTCCACCTTCCTAGTATGATCGTAGGAGCTATCTTTCTGTCACATGCCTTGAAGTTCATTGTTTTCTTGAAGACTGATCGTTGGCTTTGGGATGTCCTGAGAAGAGTATTTGACCTTGGTTCCTAGTTTGACACAGCAATCTCGATAGTGGTTGGAATCGAATCATTACCCGTTGTTCGAGATTATGCCTCGGAATATACCAAATTGGCATATAACAGCTTTCTATAGGAATCTAGTGATGCTACTAGTCGTGATCGTCACTAGGGCCTCTACTTCCACACATTTTGTGAAATAATCAACAATGGCAACGGTGAATTTCACTCGTCCCTTTCTCTAGGGCATATGGGTCTGGGCATATGGGTCCGACTAGCAGGCAGTGCGATACTCGTGCATGTTGTTGGCACTTGGCGCATTTCTTGAGGAATTGTTTTGTGTCCCTGAGGGTGTGTGGGCAGCAATAGCCTACTCTCATTACCTTTTCCCCCAGAGCTCTCCCACTCAAGTGGTTCCCACACACTCCTTCGTGTATTTCCACCATGACGAAATGAGTCTCTTCTATTGAGATGCATCTCAGAAGGGGTGTAGAGAAGTCTCGTCTATACAACACCCCGTTTATCAAGGTGAATCAAGGTGCTTTATTCTTCACATTTCTTGCCTTCTGATTACACCCAGCAAATAATGCAGTAGTTGTAGCACAGCTTTGGGGTGTCGATTCCACAGAGAGACAAATTAAAAAAATAGTAGAAGGATCAAAGAAACTAAAGAAAAATATTAAATGATTAATAGAGAATAAAAATTAATTTTTAAATGCAAGTTAAAGTGAAGTAAAGTAACTAATGGAAAAAGTACTCAAATTTGACAAACAGTACAGCGTCGGGATTCCCTTGCACAAATCTGGTATTTTAATTATTCTTAATTCATTGAATAACTCAATTGGGAACTCAATTCCCAAAATCCTCAATCGGAAGATATAGATTTATAAACCAAGATTAAACCAAATGTAACCCCATGAAGAATCATTCACTACTTTTAAAATACGTAAATTATTATCACTATTGGAAAAATCCAAGGACGACAATATACTTTGCGAGCAATATTGCAGCAAAGAATTAAATCAATATAGATAAATAATTGATCCAAACATAATCAAAGAACTAATCCATTCAATAGAAAAAGCATGACTGAATCCATAAACAAAATAAATTCTATAATTATTCGGAGAAAAAAACATCAATAATGAATTGAGAATGATAAACAAAAGAGTTTTAGTAATTAAAAATAAATTAAAAAAACAAGTTCATCCCTAGCCCTACTTGAGAATTTAATTACCTATAAATATAATAGACAACAAAAATCTCAAGAGAAAAGTAAAGCAAACGGCAGCCATGGTAATTAATTTCCTCTCTTCCTCTTTCTAGCCTAGTCCTCCTTGATTTTGTGCTAATGATATACTTATATATGGTAGGAAAGAAACCCTAATGTCTTCATGATTCCCTCCTAAAAAAATCGCCTAAATGTTAGGACTTATCTTGGCAGCTATGTATGCACTTCAGGAGTTGAAATATGGAAATCCTTGTTAGAGATGAAGTTGTATTCCTTTAAGATAGCTTTCTAACGCATTTAGAATCACATCAATCTGATATGTGATTGGAAAGTTACGATTAAAATACTAAAGTATATCCAGACTGTCTCCTAGAGCGTTTTGGACTCTGATTCTTTCTCTTAATCCGAATTACTCTCAAACCCCATTATTATCCTTATTTGAAGAGTCCTACACTCATTGAAAGTTCTTAGGTTGTTCCAACGTCTTGCCCATTTGAAATTCCTTTGAATTTGACTAGGTTTTGACTTACTCTTTTATAGTCCCTAAAATTAAACATAAAAATCTGCTTAGGAGTATCTCAAAGTAAATAGAAACTCAATTCAAGAATGCACATTAAGTCTTATAATTTCTATTCATATTTTAACATTTTAGTCCAATAATAGGATATTTAGAGTGTACTTTCGTACACTCATCACCTTCCATTTCTCATTGGAAAGTTCCTCAATAGATAGAAACTTGGTCACGTCGAGTGCCTACTTCGGGGTTCCCATTCTCACCTTCGATACCTTGAACCTGACCATTAGGGTTTCTATCATCCTAGCTATCACAGTCCAAGGTAGGGCTATTTTGTTCATGCCTGACATGGCCCGTGCCACCTTGTCTATCTTTTAATTGTCTTCATTGGGGATTTGGCTAATGTGGAAGTATCAAAATTGATCGCGCTTCTCCCATAGTTGCTGCAAATACTTCTCAAGTTTCTTGTCTTTCACCAAGTACTTTCCCGTTACTTGGTTGACCACCACTTGGGAGTCTTCTTTCATGTTAAGTTCTTTTGCTCCTATGGCCTCTGCCACAACGAGTCTTGCCATTACAGCCTTGTATTCTACTTCATTGTTGGTGGTCTTGAACTCGAGTCCCACTGCGTAATAGCTTTCTTCGATGATGTTTGGCACTATATACACACCCACTCCCACAACCGTCGATGTAGACTTGTCATGGCCTCTCGACAGGGCTTGCCTACGCTTCATCGGGGAAGTTGGTGAGTTCAACTGCAAAGTCTGAGCTAATACTTACCCCTTTATAGTAGTCATGGGAAGGTAGTCGATGTTGAACACGCTTAGCTTGGTCAACCAATTCACCAATCGACCACACGTATATGACCACTAAGTATCTTCTTAAGGAGTGCTTTTGTCATTACCTTTAACAAATATGCATGGAAATAAGGTCTCAGTCAACGAGCAGTTATTACCACTGTGAATGCTAACAACTCTATTGTCGGATATCTAGCTTCAACTCCTCTGAGGGCTCAACTTGTATAATGCCTATGTACCTTTTCCTCTTCTCGTACTAGGGGAGCCGACACCTTTTCTAGTGTAGTCAACAAGTATAAGTGTAGGGTTTCTCCATGTTTGGTTTCGCTCAAGAGAGGAGGATTTGAGAGGTACTCCTTTAGTTGCATGAATGCCTTTTCACATTCATTGTCTCAATCATGGATCTTTTGCAACACTTCGAAGAATGAAAGGCACCTTTCCATCAATCTGGACACGAACCTTTGAGCATTGCTACCTTTCCCGTTAACTTTTGAACTTAGTTCACATTCTAGGGTGAGTCCATATCGATGATCGCTCGAGTTTTCTTCGAATTGGCTTTAATCCCCCTCTCTGAAACCATGAAGCGGAGGAATTTCCCTGATCCCACACCAAATGCACATTTTTTGAGGTTGAGTTTCATCTTATATCTCCTTGTCAGTTGAAGACATCCTTGTGCTCGACGAGCAATTGCCTTAACTATTGTCTTAGCTCGAGCTTCATTTTAATACCAATCCTTACCATTGCTTCTCGGCAAGCCTTATCCAGGGTGACCAGCTCGAAAGGTTCATCAACATCACCCTGCTTCAGATTTCACTCATCTCGAGTTTCAACCTCACGTTCGATGAGCTCAAGGGCCAGGGGTGGCGACCATTCATCAAGTTTGGATGATTATGCTACCTTCACCTCTATTTCCTTGATTTTGAGTTGAGGCACGTAGCATTCCCTTGCTAACGCTTGTTCGCTGCACACTTTTCCAATACATACCTCCTTTGGGAATTTCATTTTCAAGTGGTATGTGGAGGTGATGGCCTTTAGGGCATTCATTGTTGGTTGCCCAATGATGGCGTTGTAAGAGGATTGGGTCTTGACCACTAACATATCGGTCCCGGTGGTGGCTTTGTGCGAGCCTGCTCTCGCAAACACTGGTAGGGTGATGGAGTTGATTGGTTGCACTGTTTCCACTGAGAGCCCCTTCAACTGTGTTGGCGATGGGCTCAACCAGCTTTGGTCAATCCTCATCTTCACAACCATCATTGGTTGAACTGTCGTTGTCGATGAATATTCTTTTTTGGGTGAAGTTGGCAACCATCATTGTCACTACTAGCGCATCGTCGTGTGGGTATATATTACTCTTTCACAGTCATTGTTGTTAAATGAGATGGTGACTATCTTATGAGTTCTTGCTTGCTTAGCTAGTCTCTCGATACTGAAGACTTGTTCATACCTCGCCTTCATTGCATAGGCCTTCCTACCAGAGGATGTCGAATCTCCCTAGGGGAATCCCCTTACGATTGTGCAGATCTCACCAAGGGGGCATTGTTGTTGTTTAGGCTTTGGCAGAGGGCTCTCACATGGTCACCCTTCTGTTTGGGCTTTCACTCCTGCATGATCCTTGCCCTCGCTCTTGCCACCTTTCCTCTGCTCACCTTGGTGGCAAGGAATTCTAGGCAACTAACCGCTCCAATTCTCCATTTTATTGAATTTCTTCAATCCTTCACTTCTGGAGGTGACAATCCTTTGTCCAGTGCCTTTCAATGTTGTGGTACGTGCAATGTTGATAAGTTCTTTGGGTACATCTACTATCACCATGAATCTGTTCCCTGTCCCTAGTTTGCACATTCATGCTGGAATACGCTGCCTTAGTGCTCAGATTACTTGAGGACACACTTGATGAGGTCATCATCTCAGTCCATAAACTCTCGGTCCATCTCGCCAAGGGTGGTTTGCAATAATTTTTTCCGTTGCCTTATTAATTAATGATGTTTGTGATGGCCACGCCAAAATCTTACACAGGCACATCTGTCCTTTTTTATCTTGGCTCTGTGTTAGGTGGGCTTCTGATCTTGAATTCATGGACCTTTAGGATGTGGGGGCTTGGCCTATTTCCCAGGGGAGGATATTTGTCCCTCCATGGTGTTTGAAGCTGGTTTGGGAAGGATTGGGGCTCGGAGGGAGAGATATAGTGGGGGAACTAAAGCAAGCCGTATACATCTAAGAAACGGGACATTTCTTTAAGAGTGGACTCTATGCTAGTTTTATGCTCTCTTCCATGAACACTATCATGTGTACATCTTAGAAAGTTCTTTCATTGTTACATCTCAAAGATACACGGGTAGCAAATGTCAAGCCTCCATCAATAACTCACAAGTGGTCCAAACCTGAGGAGAACTGGTTTAAGGTCAATTGGGACGCGGCTATAAAACCTGGGGAGGGTAAAATTGGGATAGGAGTCCTTATCAGAGATCACTTTGGCCAAGTAATGGGTACCCTTCGTGCTACCAGGTCCTTCACGGGTAGCCCTTTTGATGCTAAAGCTTATAGATTGCTACTAGCAACTGTTTTCTGCAAGGAACTAGGCTTGCACCAGATATGTTTTGAGGGGGATTCAAAACAAGCTGTGGATCTTAACAAAATCTGGCCTTGAACTGGAGCTTGGGAGGCTGCCTCATAGGAGATACCAGACAAATCTTGGATTCTATTGCAACCTGGATAGTAATGCATGCCTATAGTGAGGCAAACATGGCAGCTCATCAACTTGCCAAAGCTGCTTTTGACTGTGTAGAGGATGTGTATGACATCGAAAAGTGCCCTGCATTTGTTTTGTCTATTGTAGCAAAAGAAATGGTGTAATATCCTAGCTCTAAGTCACATGTTGAGCCTTGTAAACTCTTGTTTCTGATTAATGGAATCAGGATTTCTTCAAAAAAAAAAAACCATGTAGTTTGCCATTCTCAATGGTTACATCTTCTCTAACTTCATTTTAATTAATTTCTATGCTTTTTTTATTTGAAATCAACACATTTTAGAAAGTTTATATTTGCATTCTTAAGATATGCATGTCTCGCACACTCACTTTGAAAAACCAAAGGAAATGGGAAGGGAAGGTGGGGCTCGACTGGGCATGGAGGAGCATGGGAAAGCTTCGGCGGAAGGGCTAGCGGCATTGCGGCATGGTGTGGTGGTGGCAGCAGCTGCAGGCAACGGCGGATCTAAAGGAATCTGAGAGGCCAGATTCTAGGGGAGGAAAAGAGAGAGGGAGCGACGTGGGGTTGGCTGGGGGAGGAGGAAAAGGTGGCTGGGGAGGTTAAAATGGTGACACTGGGAGGAGCCGAAGGAAGAGAGGGATTCAAGGAGAGAGAGTGTCAGCTGGAGGGGAGGAGAGAGAGAGAAGAAATAAATGAAGGGATCTAAAGTTTCCCTTGGGGATTTAATCCTAGCCCTTCATCTAGGGGTCCCTAATTTTAATTTAACGGTGGATATTTAAACACTTAAAGGGATGAAAATAAACTAAGTAAAATAGGTAGAAAATGAAATGAGACTTTATTTAAAATCAAACTTTATTTTCTTAGTTCCAAAAATAATACTTTTCATCATAAAATAAATAATGAAGCTTACTAAATACTTTTATAAGAAATAAAACCATCTAAATAAATAGAGTTTTTAATATAAAATAAAATAAGGAATATTCAATAATAATCTTAAAGACTAAAATCATTTAAATAAAATGATTTGTTAAAACTATATCATTTTCAGGGCTTCACAATATAAAAAGGCTTACTTGAAAATTAAGTTTGGTCCAATAATACTAAAAATACCCCATTTAAAATAATTTTGGACATTAAAATATTTCGAAAACTTTAAAACAATGGGCTCCATTTAAAAATTTATCAGCTAAATTAAAAGCATGACTCCGGGAATTAAAATGCAAAAGCGAGACTTGTGACCAATCGAGATAAAAAATGAGTTGCTGGTCACATGGGGATCATGATCAAAGAGGAGGAGGGAAAGGCTTTGGTTGTTGTCTGTGATCAAAGGCATAATGTGCATAATCCAGTAGTAGCAGAATGTTATGCACTCTAGGACCTAGAGTTGTGCAGTGTTCTTAATATAGATATTGACAGATCACTTCCATACATCAGGCCAAGATCTCCTCCTTTTTAAACACCAGGATAATTAGCCTTTAATTTTGTAAATGTAAATTCATACCATAATCAATTAGTTACCTTAGATAGAGTTGTTCCTTGTATCTATTTTTTTAGACCACTCTCAATGTACAATTCAAGAAACTGAAATACAAAAGGATTGAGTTCTTAACATGGTATTAGCCTAAATACGATCCCTACCCTACCCAAAACCCCCATGGCCTCTTCTTCCTCTTCCTCTTCTTCTTCCTCTTCCTCTTCCTCTTCCACTATCCTCTCTTCATATATCTTCCATCCCTCTGACTGTCCTAGCCTCACCCTTGTTTCCGGTCTTCTCACCGGTGACAATTTTCTCAAATGGCAAAAAGCCATGACCCCTGCTCTTAATGCCAAAAACAAACTAGTTTTTGTCGATGGCACTCTTATCCCACCCGAAATTACTTCTCCAGATTATAGACAATGGAACCAAACTAAAGACATGGTCCTTACCTATCTCCTAAATTCCATCAGTCCCTCCATAGCCAACTCTCTTGAATTTCACACTGATCCCCAAACCGTATAGCTGGATCTCCAGTCCCAATTTTGCCATGGCAGCAATGCCAGGATTTATCACCTTAAGCGTGAGTTATCCTCCCTGCAGCAACACAATCACTCTGTCCATGATTATTACAACCAAATCAAGCAGAGTTGGGATGAACTCAATCACTTACAACAAACCCACGATCTCAAACAATTGCAGCAACAAGCTGAAGATGAGAGAGTTTACCAATTTCTCTTTGGCCTTAATGACTCCTTTTCCCAACTCAGAACCCAAATATTAGCCATGGAAACCTTTCCCCCCATCACAAAAATTCGTGACCGCTGTTGGCGTGTAATTGGGTACCCAGCAGGTCGCAACACCCATGGCAAACCGCAGCCGTCCCTCCTAGGCAAACTACCACCGAACTCAGCACCGATGGCTCATCAAGTTTCCACCTCTTCCCCACTCCTTGGTTTGACCCATGACATGTATCAAAAACTCCTTGACCTGCTTCAACCGAGCCCTCCACCTGCAAACTTCATGGGTAATGTCTATTCTCCTCCTCCCTTTGATAGCCGCTCCGATTGGGTGGTGGATAGAGGTGCCACCGATCACCTCTGCCATGACCGACGCCTATTCTCCACTCTGTCTCCCCTCTCGCATGACTAGAATGTCACTTTACCAAATGGGCATACAATAAACATTGAGGGTGTCGGCACTTGTCATTTGGCCAAACACCTCATTTTGCATAATGTCTTTTTTGTTCCCTAATTCTGATTTAATCTCCTTCTGTTCCCAAACCGACAAATACTAATTCTTGTACTATTTCTTTTTCCTCTTCTACTATTTCTTTTCAGGACCCACAGTCGACGAGACTGATTGGAGCGGGTGAGCTCTACAATGGACTTTATGTGTATCGGTCCCAACCCATTACTGCCTTTTCCACTCAGACTACTGCAAATAAGATCTTATGGCACCAACGCCTAGATCATCCTTCCCGCTTAGTTATTTCTTTTCAATAATCCATGTGTTATCTCTGATTGTGATATTTGTGCTCGTTCTAAGCTACTAGACTACCTTTTTCCATTCCTACTAATAAAAGTACTATGATTTTTAATAGAATTTTTTACGATATCTAGGGTGGCTATCATACTTCTTCTATTTGTGGTGCTCATTATTTTCTTACCATTGTTGACGATTTCTCTTGCACTACTTGGATCTATCTCATGCGCTATAAATCTGAAGCATACACTTATCTCATGCAATTTTTTACCCTTATCAAAAATCAATTTAAAACCACGGTTAAAATTCTTAGAATTGATAATGGCCAAGAATTTCTTTCCCACAAATTTCAAAACTATCTTCATGAACACAGCATCCTTCATGAACGTACTTGTGTTGAAACTCCACAACAAAATGGTATTGCGGAATGTAAACATCGGCACCTCCTAAATGTTGCTCGTAGTCTGCATTTTCAAGCTCACTTACCCTTTAAATTTTGGGGTGAATGTGAACTCACTGCTGCATATCTCATCAATCGCACTCCCAGTCGACTTCTTCAAAATAAATCTCCTTTTGAACTTCCATTTGCTATCCCTCCAACTAATGCCCATTTACGCGTCTTTGGCTGCCTTTGTTATGCCCAAACCCTCCATGCTTCTCGTGACAAATTTTCTCCCCGTGCCTCTAAATGTCTATTCCTCAGTTATCCTAGCACTCATAAAGCTTACAAACTCTATAATCTAGACACTCAGGTTGTTTTTTATTCTCGTGATGTCACTTTTCATGAACATAAGTTCCCTTTCCAGGATGTTTCTACTCCTTCCCCTACACCTCTTCCTATTCTTCCCCTTCCCATCCCTGAACCCATCTTACCACCCTCTCTTCCTACCTCAACTATTTCTGACTCCTTTCCTTCTCCTCCTCCTCCTCCTCCCCCTCATTCTCGTCGCACCACTACTTAACCCGCATATCTTCAAGACTATATATGCCTGACCATACACACCGAGCTCACTGTATTCTCACCTGCTGCATCGACCTTAGGTACTGCTCACCCTCTATCTGCTTTTCTTTCTTATTCTCATTTCTCACCTTTTCATCTTATTTTTTTTAAATGCTCTCACTGTTTCTACTGACCCTACCTCTTATTCCACTGCTACTCGTCATGCCCATTGGTGAGACACCATGTCTGCTGAACCTCACGCTCTTGAAGATAATTTCACTTGGACGCTTGAGTCCCTTCCCCAGGAAAGAAATCTATTGGCTGCAAATGGGTGTTCAAAACCAAACTCAAAGCAGATGGCTACGTTGAAAGATACAAAGCTCGGTTAGTCGCCAAAGGCTATACTCAAGTTGAAGGCCTCGACTACCATGAGACTTTTGCTCCTATTGCCAAAATGACTACCGTTCGGTGTTTGTTAGCTATTATTGCTTCTCGCCAGTGGATCATTCACCAACTTGATGTCAATAATGCCTTCTTACATGGCAACCTTGATGAGGAAGTCTACATGACTCCTCCTAGCTATTGTTCAAAAGGAGAGACTCGCGTTTGTCGCCTCCGCAAATCCCTTTACAGCCTGAAACAAGCCTCCCACAACTGGTTTTTTAAACTAACTATTATGCTTCTTGATGCAGGTTTTTCTCAATCTCAGGCGGACCATTCTTTATTCACCTTGGTTACTTCTACCAATATCACTCTTGTTCTTGTATATGTCAACAATATTCTGGTGGCCGACAATGATCGCTCACAAATTAAGGTCTTCAAACGTGTTCTCTCCACATACTTCACAACCAAAGATCTCAGTCCACTAAATATTTATTTGGTCTCGAAGTTGCTCGATTACCTCAAGGCATCTTTCTCAACCAACGCAAATGTGCTCTTGAAATCTTATCTGATAGTGGACAACTCGGTGCTTGGACCGCTTACTTCTCCATGGAAAAAAACTTAAAGCTCACCAATCATGACAACTTTCTCCTTTCAAATCCTTCTCCCTATCGTCACCTTGTTGGCCGTCTCATATACTTGACTATCACTCGTCCTGACGTTTTTGCAGTGAACATTCTTAGTCAATTCATGCACGCTACTTGTGCTCCTCACATGCAGGCTGCCACTCGAGTTCTTCATTATTCAAAGGCAGTCACAGACAAGGCATTTTCTTCCCCTCCTCCAACACTCTTCATTTTACTGCATATACTGATTCCGACTAGGCCAGTTGCCCCACCACTCGTCGCTCTACCACAGGCTACTTTGTTCAACTTGGCAACAGTCCCATTTCCTGGCATACCAAAAAACAGACCATTATGGCCCAGTCCTCCGCTAAAACTAATATCACACCATGGTCGTCACCACCTACGAACTCACTTGGTTGAAACAACTCCTCACTAATCTTGGTGTCTCTCACCCCAAGCCTATTAGCCTTTATTGTGACAATTAATCTACTTTACACATTGCTCACAATCCTGTTAAGCTCACTAAACATATTGAGATTGATTGTCACCTTATTCGTGATAAAATTTGGTCTGGACTTCTTACCGTTGTTCACACCTGCTCCCATGAGCAAGTTGCTGCCATCTTCACCAAAGCATTGGGTCATGATCTCTTCTACCACTTTTTATGCAAGTTGGGTATTATGAATCTCCATGCGCCACCTTGCGGGGGCGTATTGACAGATCACTTCCATACATCAAGCCAAGATCTCCTCCTTTTTTAAACACTATGATTTTAGGATAATTAGCCTTTAATTTTGTAATTGTAAATTCATACCATACCTAATTAGTTACCTTAGATAGATTTGTTCCTTGTATCTATTATTTAGACCACTCTCAATGTACAATTCAAGTCAATGAAATACAAAGGATTGAGTTCTTAACAATAGAGAAGGAAATTTTCCAAGGGGATGCTAAGGCTGTTGTAGTGGCAGCCAAAAGTGTTGAGACTAATTTGCCTTTTTTTTTGTTTTTTAGTTGAAAAAATTATAATTGTATTAAAAAATAGATTAGATTGAAATTTATAGTTTGCATATAGAGATAAGAATATAGTGGCTCATATTTTAGCTAAAGAAGCTTTAAATTAGGAGAAAAAAATGTGTGGATAGAAGAAGTTTCAAATTTCATTGCAAATTATCGGAAAAAAGACAAATTTTGTATTGTTTGAAGCTTGATAATGAGCTACCTAGGTTTTATTTAATGCTTTTTTTAAAAAAGGATAAATATAATTTTTTAAAAAATTAAAAAGCGCAATTACAGGAAACCCGTATGAAAGGAAGGGCAGAGAATATGCGTTTCAAGATCCGACGCTTGGTATCAATCGCGTCCCATTCTTTCCATAAATATGACCCATACTTCACGAAAAATTAGACATGTATGGTTGTTGACTTCGAGTTCTTCGCCCCTTCTTCTTAGCTCATGATGGAGTTTCATTTCCATTCTTGGGTTTGTTGGTTATTAATTTTAGAGGAATTTTATGTATTAATTACTATTTATTTTCATATTTTATATTTATAGATTTTTTTTAATAGGATGTTGATGTGTTTTTTATAGAGTGTGAGAATATTTTTCATAGAACGTAGAGTATGGAGTAGTAAATAATAACTAATGAAAAAAAATTTTATTTTATTTTATATCATAATATTCTCTTCACGTGTAAATTAAACTTCTTTTAATAAATTAATTCACATATTTAATAATATGTGATGAAGAGTATAATTAAGATTAATAATTAAAACTTCAATTTTGATATCATGGAAAATGATCATTTATTTAAAAAAAGTAAGGAGATTAAAAGAGGTAACTTTTATTGCATAACTTCGTGAGAATGACGATTAAAATGGACTCCAAGAAACTTGAAAGAATGGATCATTTCTCTCTTACATAGACTTCATACATGCTTGGAGTCATGCTGCAACGCACGACACAATTTCCACGGTCCTTCTGCGTGTTTGACATGATCAGAGACGCGATTTTCCACAGCTTGGAAAATTATACGCAACGCCCGGTCGGCACGGCACTAAAGTTACTTCTTATATATACATCCCTCGTGCCAGAAACAGAGATCGAAAACCATTTCCTTTTGAGTATCAGCCATGGCTGTACGTGCCAAACATCATGTGCTTCTCATTGCAGCTCTCGTGGTTGTGGCCATGATCTGCACCGCAGATGCCTTTAAACCCAAACGTATCCGTATACAATTCTACATGCACGATATCGTCGGCGGCCCGAACCCGACTGCCGTCCGGGTTGCCGGCCGGCTGACCAACTACACAGGTTTGGACCCAATTGCAGCCATGTTTGGGTCTGTTTCCGTTATGGACAACCCTCTGACAGTCACACCGGACCCGAATTCAACCGTGATGGGACGCGCACAAGGGATCTATGCTGCGTCCTCACAGCACAAAGAGTTCAGCCTTCTCATGACGCTCACATATGTGTTCATCAGTGGACCGTACAACGGCAGCTCGTTTAGCGTGGTTGGCCGGAATCCGGTGATGAGCGAGGTCAGAGAAATGCCAGTTGTTGGAGGCACAGGGATTTTCCGGCTTGCTCGTGGGTATTGCTTTGCTAGGACTTACTCTCTGGACCAGATGGACGCAATTATTGGATACAATGTGACACTTTATACAAAACCAAAATCCCATAATCATTATGGCTAATAATGGAGAGTTGAATCTGATCGATAATTTTGTATCTCTAATTAAAATTATTATCAATTAGAACGTAAGTACATGTCCATTTCTTTTATAATTAAGAGGTGAATTGCTATAATTTCTGTATTTGGTTCAGCAAGCCTTTTTTTTTATTATTGTTTATTTGGGGGAGGGGGTTTCAAAGTCCAGACCTCTATTTTAGAGGTTGAGAGTTATGTCAATCAGGTCAAAAGGCTTTGACGGTTCTGTATTAAACTAGCTTGTGTTTTCCAGTTTATTAGAGAATAAATAAGATCAGAATTTAGAGCTATTATTATTTGCAACAATCAAGAACGAAATTGTGGGCAGTTGCCAACTGTGACTCCCCAATATTCTCGCCTTTTAACCATGTTTAGAAAACACAACCGACTCATTACTCATCATGCGTTAATACTGTAACTCTCCCTTGGTCATTGCAGTCCTTTTTTCAAATTCAAATGGTCATTTCCCTCTCTCATACAACCCATTTCCTCTCTGTCTCTCACTCTATGATATGATCTCACACTGTACTTCAGCAGAGAAAAATAGGATCGCAAAGAGGCAGATATATACAAAATGTGCACACCATGGACAATTCCAAAGCTTGTCAGATGGAGGGTGAGGGACTGGGTATCTTGTTTCTTGGCTTGCAGGTTTCCTTTAGGTAACCAGTTATATACATCAACTTTCTCATTTTTCTTTTTCCTTCATTCTTCTTTTGTTTTATTTTCTTCTCAGTTTTCTTTCTTGCTAATTAAACCATTTTCTGGGTAATGAGCTTTACGCCAACAGAATGGAAAATTCTGTCATCAAATTTTAGCATATTTCTTCACGCCATTCTGGCATTTATATATTTATTCTGTGTGTCGTTTCCAGATGATGAATCGAATGATACATATCGATCTTCTGCACCTCAAAAACTGACAAGAAAAAACATGGGTTTCGACACAAAGGGTACTGATCAGAGTAGAGTCATGAATCAAACTAGCAAAAAGAAGTCACGGCACAAAAGTCGACGTAGTAAAGAGAGACAATCAAAACTCAGTTCCGCACAAACTAGAGACGACATTACAGTAGAAAATGGCTCTGTCGACGATTCTTGCTGGCCACATTTTTCAGATGAAGACTACATAGTCTTCTGCTTTAGGGAGGATGGAGCATTCGACGTAGTCAAGGATGGAAAGCCAGAAACTTCCAACCGCTTTGACTGCATGTCCAGAAGTTCCAGAACTGTAAACCGAAAGGTTAGCCAAAGTGCTGTTTGTCTACTATATCTTTAAAAGCTGAGACAGGAAAAAGCAGAATGAGAAATAGGAAGAAAATTCTTTTTGATTGGTAGCTTTTATTTTCTTTTGGGTTTGGACAAACAGCTTAATTATGGTGAGGAAGCAAAAACAGTACTGGTAGAAAGGTGCAGTAATGTTGGGGAAAAGTTGAATAATAATAATAAAGATGGAAATGATATCTGCCCAACAAATGATGGAGATGGTATGATCTCTGACCAAAAGGTAAGAGTGCTGCCTTTTTCTGTTGAATTCCCTTCGGAAAAAGGTCTTTTTAGAAGCTCGTACAACCAAAAGATTCGGAAGAGTTTACCACTTTTGACCATGTTTTTCTTCTCTTTTCTCACAAATATGAGTGGTTAAAACGATGTGTCCTTGGTTGTGGTTATTGATAGGATGATGAAGAAGAAGACTGCATATATTGGGATACAGAATCGCCTAGAAACAGCATCAGAAGGAGATCATCTCTAATGGAGGATCAGGTTGAAGACCGTGGCTTGGTTTCAGTTGGATCAAGTGAATCCAATCAATCAGATCGCAGCACAGGCTCTTTTGCCTTCCCTGTGTAAGTTGAAGATCCTTTCTGTTACATCAAATTGAAGTTTAAGAACATTAAAAACTGAAGTTGAATTGGCAACATGTCTAGAAATTGTTGTAAACTTTGTAAAAATCATGCATGCAGGTTGGGTTGGGAGTGGATGGGTAGTCCAGTGCAAATGCCAAAATCAGAGGGCCTGCAGTTAAGGAAGCACAAGGCTCGTTGTGTGGGCTTTCAGTGTTTTAGAAACTGAAAGTTTAGCAACATTTCTGTCTCTGTTCTTCCTCAAGTTTCCCCTCCCCACCCCCCAATATATGTATAGGACTGGCTTGAACATGAAGAAATTTAACTAGTGATTATCATTCATTATTCCAAGAACTACGAAATGTTCTTCAGATTTTCCAAACATACATGAAATTAATCCCACTCGGATAGTACTATTCAGATTCTTGGATATGTTTTTCCTGTCTTTGTAATAGTAATCAGCCCCATCAGCCAAATAAGGAATTAGTGCCTTTTAAATGCTAAGAAAAGTAGTTCCACATGCAATCCAAGCCAAAGAATATGGCATTCACTCAAAACTTATAAACCATGGTCCTTAACTAGATCAACGTGATCTACAGTCCAGCACCCAGCCCCCAAGCGAAATTGACATTTTTGCCAAGTATGCCAAACTAGCTTGTACAAATATATTGTTTTGGGGTATTCCAAAAGAATTTAAGTTAATTGCATGGCTATTATTGCATAGCATGAGCGGCACGTGAGTTACACGCGTATTGATCTTTTGATGACAATGTTGTTTGTTTAATTTTTGAAGATCAACAGCGGGAGAGTACAATAGTGTGATACGTGTGAGCGGAAGGTTGCCAAAAATGCGTAAATCGGGTCGAATCCAATTCTTAGGCTAAAAGCATATTACAAAAATGTCATATATATATATATATATATGTATTGTTTCTTTAAAAAAAAAATAACAAATAAATGGTGAAAAACTAAATGCATTAGTCGATATTATCCTTTATTTATACAGAAACATA
>QEOT01003366.1:122313-198133 GCA_003123785.1 Pterocarya stenoptera | reverse complement strand
AGAGAGAGAGAGAGAGAGAGAGAGAGAGCCACTAGTTGTATATGTCTGTATATTTGTAGAGATTCTCTCTTTTTATAGGGGTATATTTCTTCCTTTGGAGTAGCTAAGTACTAGTTGCCTTATCTCATTTTCACCTTTTATATGTTAGTCAACTACTTTTAATTTTATCTCTTCTTTTCTTATATGTTCTGTTTATCCTAAAAATAGGCTTTTAATGAGCTGGACACTATTTCATTTTATATCCAATATCTTCCATTACCCAACCAAATAGGACAGTCCAATAAGAGAGAGAGAGAGAGATGAACTCGACAATAAATGCTTATATAGGGCTCATATTGTACAAAAATCTTATACCCACATCATTAAATATTGTAAGAGCCACATAATGTTTTATCTCCATTGTAAATTGTTTACTTAAAGTTAAGAAGAACATAATGTTTTTTACAATTAAGTAATAAGGTGGGGAATTGAAACATAGTTCTTCTCCCACTGAGAAATTAGGGTCTCTGACATTTGGTCCAAAAGCCACAGGCGTAAGAGGATTTAATTAGATTATGATGAGAGGTTGTGGTCGTGTACAACTGCCAAAAATTAAAGGGAAAACTGGCCTGACGAGGATCTTCAATGTCAAAGGACCACTACCATGTGCCAAACTCTTTATGAGTGAGTAATTGTCAATCAAAATCAATGCTGCTCGGCCGCACCAATATTGGTCCGCTGCCTGCAACTCTTGCCTCATTGCGTAGACCACAAAATTGGTTACAAGGCCCCTCATCATGCCAAATAACTTACAAAGGTCATGCTCCTCAGCTTGCACATATGCCCAATATTTGTTTGCTAGTTTTCGGACAAGTAGGATTTTTAAGCAAAAAAATATATATCGATTTTTAAGCAAAAAAATATATATCCTAGAGTTGTTTAGGGGGACAACTATTTCAAAGTGAAAAGAGCACGTAGGACTAGTTCCTATTCAAATATGAGTTTAGTAGTTCGAAAAGTATTTTTAACCCTAACATCCTCCTAGGCTCCTTCCTTCCCCGAGATCGAAGAGCCCACAGTTGTTATGGTGACTTCCCCGGCTGAGCGCCCCCCCCCAAAAGTTACTGTTGTAGCCTCGCCGCTCAACGATCCCTCCTTGAGACCCGATAGGAACTACCACCCCTTTATGGACGAACCTCTCACCCGATGCGGCTCTAGAGGGGAGGTCAAGAGGGCCCCCTCCACGTCTGGAACAGCCTCCCACTCAACATGCACTGGATCCCCAATAACAGAATGGAAAGATAGCGATTCCTCCTCGGAGATGATGGACGGGAGGGAAGGAAGGGCAACCACCCTCCCCCGACCCTCCCAAGGATTCAACAGGAACTCCAGCCGAAATGACCTCCTCCATGAGCTCGAAGGGCATGCCTACGTTAGTCGAGGCCTTCGGCATTTCTTCCAAAAAGGTCACAAAGAAAGCCAGATCAAGCTCTTGGTCATTGCCATCTAGTCCCACGGGCAAACCCAAACTACCCGATGAGATTGGAGCTGGCATTTGAGAGCATACGGAAGCTGCCTGCGAGCCTGAGGCAAATTGTCCGACACCTACGGCGGCCACATAATCCACCTCTGCCTGCTCAATGAGGATTCGGACATCTTCGAGCGGGGAAGGGTCGTGGTGCCCCACCGCACTCCTTCCCTTCAAGCAAAGGTCGTAGACTAAGGCCCGGGTGGGCGGGATGTGCTCCCATGTTGGGAAGAGGTCCCCAACCCTTTAGAGTTGTCTCCGAGGCCTATAGAGGACTGCATGGATGTGGTACGACTCCTATTACTTGGCTCCCCCACCCATGGGCTACGAGGCCTTTTCTCCCCTCAGGAATCGGATAGGCCCCTCAGGAAGTCATGGCTAGAAACCCCAGATTGGTTCAACATCACCACAAACTTCTCAATATTCACTCGGGTCAACAAAGCTTCACTCCATACGTCATTCTGGTGCCCTTCCACCCAAGCATAAACTCACCCAAAGTGTGCCAGCTCCTGAGCGGATAGAGTTATCGCGAAGTCCCGGTCGTCAGGAACTACCCCAAATAGCCTAGATGGGAAACTCGTGGCAAATCATCTCCTAGGGAGGGAATTCCCAACTCTATCTCGACACGAAGAAGAATTACTTTGACCAATCCTTGACACAGTTATACTGGGGCTCTAGGCAAGAAACTCAAAATCTTGCGCGGGATTTGAAACTGCACACTTTACCCTCACGACGCTAGATCTAGTGGGTGTGAAAGAACTCTCTTGCAGTTAGGTCAAGGTACTCCTCATCCATAGCGCACAGCACCTGATGCCAAACAACATAGCACGACATTAGGATTCTCCAGGAGTTGGGCTAAAGCTGTGCGAGAGCAAACCCCGACAAAGTCAGAACGTCCCACTTTGGACAACAAAAGGAAAGTTGTGACCCATAGGCAAACATCATGTGGGTAAAGGGCCACCTTCGCTGCGAACCCTGCTGTGTCTACAACCCCCTGCCATGGTCCCGGTCTCTCCAAATCATACTGCATACGCCATACACTTGTTAAAGAAAAAAATAAAATAAAAAAGAAAAAAGAAAAAATTGATATGTGGTGTAGAGATTATGAGTAGGACCATCACTATGGCGTGTTGGTGGGATTTTTCTTATGCAATTGTAGGCTTGCCCATCTCTACGTTGGTGAGGTTGAGCCACTTTTCCATTATTTTTCAAGTTTAGCTTTTTCTATTTTACGAGAGAAGAATAATATCAAAATTTTCACCTTGTCTCAGCATGACTATATATAATAACATACTTAATCAATTATAATTACAATTACTAGGTGCTGACTAAACGGGTATGGCTATGTCACTCATTTAATTCAACTTAGTAAGTATGGACCGACATCACTATAAGAGCATTAGGGAGTTTGAAATATGGACTGCCTACCTGGGGGAGCATTAGAAACTGGGAAGTAGGTTACTTTCTAAGATATTAGTATTATATGATGAGTCAAGTTTAATTTGAATGATCAAGATTCGGTGAAGTTTGTATTTGAACTGGAAAGTTTCAAGTCGGAGAGAAATATATGCATGAAGTGGATCTGATAACATTTATTGATCATGTTGATGCATTTACCTCATGATGGGGTCGGAGCCCAACAATACGGTTAAATGGCCAACAATGATGGTTTGGGCATTTATACGATTCTCACGTACTCATCCATAAAATAAATAGCGAATAAAGTATATAAAATGTATATAAGGAGAGAGCCGTAGATTTACATGGTTCGGCATAAAATCTTATGTCCATGAGTCTTCTGGAGTGAAATCCACTATATTCAATGATGTTACAATCTCTCATGACTTCTTGTTAGAAAAGCCAACCTTTTAAGAATTGCTAGCATCTATTGGCTATGAAATAAATTATGGGTTTCTTGGCTCCTACCTTAAACTCTGAAGCTCGCCTTTTTTATAGCTCAAGTGAGTTGTGTATGACTTGTGTGAACTCCACTAGTTGCCTAGATCATTGCTCGAGCAAGCTCATTGCTGGAGCGAAACTCTCCATGTGCAGGTCTAGTTGATTGCCAACCATGCTTGCCTTTGCTAATTCTTGCGAATGCAGGCTACGCATTTAGAGCCCAAGCAAGCTTCATGATTCCTCACCTTGTGCATTGCTCGGAGGGGCTCATTGCTTGCCAAAGATTCTCTATGTGCAGGCGGGTTAAGTGCCCGTCTAGTCTTGTTTGTCTTCCGAGCCTCGCCAAGGACATTTCGAGTGCTAGTAGGTTAAGTGCCCACCAGGCTTCCTTCCCAGGCAAGCAACGGAGCTCACTTGAGATGTTTTGAGTGCTCTTGACCAGTGTTAGACAGACATAGATAGTGGCATTTCAACGTAATCTTTTCATTGATCATTTGATATATTTATACACAGTGTGTAAGACAAATAAAAGAATATTTTCTATTACAAGAACTTGAGAGAAGTGTAACTAATTTCTCTACTGTTTTATTCTAGAATCATTGGTCTGTTGTTTGTACATTGAGTGAAGTCTGCTGTTGATTGCCTTTGGTTGGTGTAGTACCCTAGGTGTCCTCTTTATGTTTGTGAATTTGCTGCATAGGATCATTGATTCTAATACGCCCCCTCGAGTCCAGTGGGGTATCAACCACAGTGAGACTCAATCGAAAAAGGATGAACTTGTCTGAAACAAGTGGCTTTGTAAGAACATCTGCGATTTGGTCATTTGAGCTGCAAAACCGAACATGGAGAGTATGTGCAGCAACACGATCTCTGATGAAGTAAAAGTCTATATCCATGTGTTTGGTCTTGGAGTGATAAATTGGATTGGTTGAGAGGAAGGTTGCACCAATGTTATCACACCACAGAATTGGAGCTTTAGCTAGAGATACACCCAATTCTCGAAGAACAGTTTGAAGCCAAATCACTTCTGCAGCTGAAGTTGCCAGTGACTTATACTCAGCCTCTGTTGAGAAGCAGGCTACCGTTCTTTGCTTTTTTGAGCTCCAAGAGATGAGGTGATGACCAAGGTATACACAGAATCCTCCTGTTGATCTGCGATCATCTGGCAGCCCCCCCAATTCGCATCGAAGTATGCTTGAAGAGTAAAATGAGACTGTTTCTTGAAGAGAAGACCATGGTTTATTGTGGCTTTTAGATACCTGAGGACTCTTTTGACAGCAACCCAATGAGAGGATTTTGGAGCATGCATGAATTGGCATATTTTGTTGACAGCAAATGCAATGTCGGGCCGAGTGAGAGATAAATATTGGAGACCACCTACAAAGCTACGGTATAATATTGGATCATCAAAGTCTAGAAAGTCAAACTTTGAGAGCTTCAAGGATGCAGCCATGGGGGAAGAAATGGGCTTGACATGAACCACTTTACTGCGTACAAGCAGAGAATGGATATATTTGCGTTGAGTTACTAAAACACCTGCAGATGTGTAGTCGACTTCTAAGCCAAGAAAGTAGGATAATTTGCCCAAGTCTTTGACTGGAAAGGCACGACTTAACTCCTCTAACAGACCATCAATTGCTAAAGGCTTAGAGGAGGTGATGACTATATCATCAACATAGACAAGGAGGTATATATGAAGATCACCATGATTTAAAATGAAGAGTGAGGGATCTGCCCTTGATTCAAGAAAACCATACCCGAGAAGCCAGGAACTGAGTTGAGCAAACCATGCTCTTGGTGCTTGCTTGAGGCCGTATATAGCTATGTGAAGCTTGCATACATGCGTGGGCTTGTGAGGATCAATGAACCCCTGAGATTGCTACATATAGACATTATCAGTTAAGGTGCCATGCAAAAATGCGTTTTGAATGTCAATTTGTCGTAATGGCCATGAACGGGTGACAGCAAGAGACATAATTAATCATATAGTAGATGGCTTCACCACAGGACTAAAGGTCTCATTATAGTCCAGACCATGTAGTTGATGATACCCTTTAGCTACTAGGCGTGCTTTTTTGCATTAGAAGGAGCCATCTGCATTTGTCTTTGTACGAAAAACCAATCTGCATCCAAGAAGGTTAGTCGTAGAAGATAAGGGAACTAAAGTCCAGGTGTTATTTTCTTACAGGGGCCATAAACTCTAAGACATCACATCCTTCCATTTAGCAAACTTTGAAGCCATGGAGTAACTGGACGGTTCATCTGGGACAATAGCAGAGATGGTGAGACAAAAACGTGAAGAATATGGAACGGTGCCATCCATGAAAACACAAGGTCTGGAAGAGTGTGTTTCGGCTCAGGTGATTATGGGTGACCGTGGTGGAGCTAAGTTTGGTGGAGAGTTACTTGAATGAGAGGGAGACTCAACTTGAGGCAAGATATCAGTCGGAGGAACAGAGGAGCGAGAGGTTGAAGAAGATCGAGTTTCGGATGGGGGAGATGTAGGTGGTGGGCTTGGGCCAGGTCCAAGTATTGATGGTTGAAGAATGGGTAAATGGGCTAAATCAGAATGTTGGGTGATTAAGGGAGGGCTGGATCGAGAATTGAAAGAAGGAAATAAAGCCTCATTAAACACTACATCTCTTGAGATGTACATTCTTTTTTCTTTTTTTTTTCTTTTTTTTTTTTTTTTTTTTTTTTTTTTTTTGTATCTAACATTTATAGCCCTTTTGAGAAGAGCCACGTTGAGGTTCTAGACAAGGAACTGAGCGGAAATTCAATTTATTTGTAAGATAAGGTCGAATGTTAGGCCAACATTGACATCCGAATACTTTTAAAAAAGTATAATCAGGATTCAAGTTATAAACACGAAAATGAGGTGTTTGATTTTGAATAATTGGAGAGGGAAGAATATTGATGAGATAAACAGTACACTCGAAGGCATCGGCCCAATATGAAAAAGGAAGAGAAGAATGGGCTAAGAGAGCAAACCCGGTTTCAACATTGTGCCTATGTTTTCTTTCAACTATGCCATTTTGTTGATGCGTGTGAGGACAAGAGAAACGGTGAGTTATACCCAATTTTTGACACATTGGAATTAAGGGTTTAAATTCCCCTCTACCATCAGTTTGTAATGTGACAATTTTGGTGAACCATTCAACATAAGGTAAAAAAGTAGTAAAAACAGCACTAACATCATATTTGAGTTTTAGAGGAAAAAATCAAGTGTAACGCGTGTAATTCAACAAATGAAAGATAATATTTGTATCCAAGTCTTGAGGTATAAGAGGCTGGACCCCAAAGATCGGCACAAATTAACTCTAAAGGACTAGTATAATGGGCCCGACTATTACAAAAAGGAAGTTGATGATATTTTGCAAGAGGACATTTAGAACAATAAAAATTAGACTCTGCGGAAGACTTTGGCAAGCAGTTGGTGCGCGGAATACAGGAGACAAGTGTGAGAGACGGATGGCCTAGCCTTCAGTGCCATTGTGCTAGAGTAGTACGTTCACCAACATGTGTGGAAAGAGAGGAGGCTGGAGACAGATTTTTTGGAAAGGTATAGAGTCCATTACGCGTAGGTCCTATGAGGAAGAGTTTCCCCTTGTGTTTGTCCTTCACAGAAAAATGGGAAATGTGAAACTCAAAGAAGCAAGAGTTGTCTACGCAAAACTGAAGAACAGAGACTAAGTTTTTAGTAATGGAAGGCACATGAAGTAAATTGTTAAGAGTAAAGGAAGTAGAACCAGAGGAAAAACTGGATTGACCATGGTGCTGGATAGGAAGACCAGCTCCATCGCCTACACGTATTGTGTCACCACCTTAATACTGCTCAAAAGAAATAGTCAGATTACTTAGATCATTAGTAATGTGATGTGTTGCTGCAGAATATGGATACCAAGTAGAGTCCAAAAAGGAGGCTGGTGCAGTGTAGTTTGCTGAAAAGGAGCCCGGAGGGTCAATTTGATAGGAATGATCAAACCTATGATGGCATTGAAGGGCAACATGCCCTGTTTTGTTGCAGACCTGGCACGTCAGTCTCTGAGCTGTGTAGTGTTGGGCATGATTCTGAGAAAAGAATGATTGACCACCACGAGAAGAGTTAAAGTTTCGACCCCTACCTCTACCTTGACGTCCACCCCGAGGAGACCCAAGACTTTGATCACATCCTCCAAAGGCACTAAAATTTGCAGAGGGCTCAATAGGAGAGACAACATTCGGAGTTAAATGTGACATGCGAGTTTCATGAATAAGAAGGAATTAGTACAACTCTTGAGAGGAAAGGGGGTCTGCCCTTGTAGTAACAGATGTTATAAACGACTCATAAGAAGAGCCGAGGCCATTGAGCAAATAAGTGACTATTTCTTTGTCAAGGAGAGGAGTTCCCTTAGCGGCTAGAGAATCAACAAGAAAACTTACCTTGCCAAAGTATGAAGAGATTGTTTCATCACCTTTGGAGAGATTAGTAAGCTGAAATCTAACCTGAAACTCCTTTGCTTCAGAGTGAGAAGCAAACATTGAAGCCAGGGAAGTCCAAAGCTCTTGTGATGTTGTGGAGGAAAGAACATGGCCAAGGATAGAGTCAGACGGTGAGGAGAACAGGACACTCAAGACCAACTGATTCGTTCGGCGCCATGTAGTGAAGTCTGGATTTGATTTGAGTATGGAGTCTATAGAGCTAGGTAAAAACATATAAGGTTTGGCTTGAGTCCCGTCGATGTAGCCAAAGAGGTCTTAACCTCTTAAATAAGCTGATATCTGAACCTTCCATAGAAGGTAGTTATCGGTTTTGAGTTTGGTGGTGACAATATAAGAGAAGGAAGAGAGATTTGAGGAAAAAGAAGGTGGGGTAGCCATGAATCAAGGTGACGTTAGTCCTTGCAGGCTCGTGATACCATGTTAGACAAACACAGATAGTGGCATTTCAACGTAATCTTTCATTGATCATTTGATATATTTATACACAGTGCGTAAGACAAATAAAAGAATACTTTCTGTTACAAGAACTTGAGAGAAGTGTAACTACTTTCTCTACTGTTGTATTCTAGAATCATTGGTCTGTTGTTTGTACATTGAGTGAAGTCTGCTGTTGATTGCCCTCCATTGGTGCAGTACCGTAGGTGCCCTCTTTATGTTTGTGAATTTGCTGCATAGGATCATTGATTTTAATAACCAGGATGTCTTAGCGCAGACATGATTGATGCTCGCCAGTCATTTGTCCTGAGCGCTATGCATTGCTCACACAAGATTTCTCAAGTGTTGACGAGGTTGGTGCCCACCAAGTTCTTGTCCTTTGCGAGCTGCATTGCCTGCTTTGGATTTTCCTAGCGCTGACGTGGTCGGTGCCCCCCAAGCTTTTGTGCCATGCCAATTGCATTGCTCGTTCAGGATTTTTCAAGCCCTGCCTTACTCAATTCTCTCCAAGCTTTTTGTCCCGAGCATGCTGCATTGCTTGGCTGGGATTTCTTTAGTGCTGACATGGTCGGTGCCTGCTAGGCTTTTGTCCTGTGCGAGCTGTATTTCTTGCTTGGGATTTTTCGAGCGCTAACATGGTCGGTACCCGAAAGGTTTCTGTCCCAAGCAAGCTCATTGCTCAAGCAGGATTTATTGAGTAGTCTCACAGGTGTTCCGACTGATGGGTCGAGATTCCACGATATTTCCAATGAATGAAAGATAAAGAGAAACAAGAAGCTTATTTAATTTTGTCGTGTAAAATAATGATTGTGGTGCGACTAGCTTTGAGGTGTTGCGATGCAGGGAGCTTCCTAGCCGAAGGTAAACGGTGTGGACTGTGCCGCATCCACAGTGGAGGACGTCTAGGACCGTTTTTCCAATGGTTTCAACTTGCTATGTTTCGGGTGTTTAAAACAGGGATTGTTGTGACTTTCACTAGTGGCCACGAGGAACTCCTGAGCAATGAACGAAGTTTATTGAAAGTGGCCCTGGCTCCTGGTCGTATGTGGTGCAGTCTCTCTCTAGTGGACGAGCTTGGCATCGGTTGGGACTTTATTTCTCCTCTCTCGTGGAAACATTCAATTGAGTGCAATGCCTGCTTCGTGTTGAACTTGATTTTGTTGGGTCATGCAACCTATTATTCTAAGACTGATTTTTCAGTTTCTACAGATAGCGCCAAACCCTGGATGCATTTTTTTGACGCGGTCAGAGCTCAACAATACAGTTGAATGGTCCATGATAATGGCTTAACGTTTGTACGATTCTTGCATACTTATCCATGTAATAAATAATGAATAAAGCATATAAAGTATAAACAAAGAGAGAGATACAAAGATTTATGTAGTTCGGCATAAAAGCCTACGTCCACGGTTCATTTGGGGGTGAGATCCTCTATATTAAGTATTTTACAATCTCTCACGAAGTCTCACAACTCTCAATGCAATGGAGGAAATATAGTTTCTAAGAGGTTGAAGAAGATTAAGGGTTGAAAAAAAATGGTGAATTGGTAAACCAGACTGAACCGGTTATAAGTACAATCCGATTCTAAATCGGTTTAGTCCAATACCGGTTCCATTTTTTTCAAAACCGGTCAAAATTGGTCCATGTTTGATTTTCTTTTTTCTAACACTGGACTGGGGATCGATTCATATAAATATATATTTTAATTTTTTATATTATATAAAATATTTTTTATATTATATATAATTAAGAAACTATGAATGACTCATATCTGGTACTTGGTATAGCATAAATCTAGACCCGGCCATAATATAGTCATAACAGGTGAAAACAAATTCAGAATCAACAAGTCATTTAGAAGTAAAGGGGTTGGTATCCCATAATATATATAATTATATATAAAATAATCTTGTATTATATGCTAAATTACTAATTAAAATAACATTAAATTTTAAAATCTTATATAAATAACTATATATTATCACTATAGTCTATTATATTTATACTAATACAATATCACTACATATTATTTAAGATTCAACATATTATACAATATCCTTTCTGGAGGAAGTCCCCCGAGATGGTAAGGAAGCATGTCCTTGTAGAGCTAGCCTCTTCCCCCCCGCCCCCTCTTCCGCCCACGCCCCCGGGGGGGGGGGGCCACGTTGAGGTTCCTTTCATTTTTTGGAGTGGCTGAGTCCTAGTTGGCTTATATCACTTTCATCATCAACTTTACTTGTCTTTTATCTTTTCTTTTAATTCCTGCTAATGGGCTGAACCCTAGTATCCAACAGAGCATTTAACGTTATCTGAAAACTTCATACAGACACAATAAATACCTTAAAGTCTACTTCACATGTTTATCTCTTCCTACCATAGTCGCTTCAAAACTTGAGAAGATCCATTTCCATTTAATTCACCTTATTCGCAACAGTGTGTTTAGCCAGGCTCTAATCCATGAGCAATGGCTAAACAACCGTGTTGATATCATGAACAGTAACATACTATATGTCTCCATTTTTTTCTCCACTCTGATTTTACCCGTGCATCAATAATTTTTTATGGCTAAAATACATGCGTGTTGAGCGGGTTTGAAGTGGTCGAGTCAAGTACTACAGAATCATGCAGCAGATTCTGGAATCAAAATCTTTAGATAAGAGACAACCATATCATTTACAATACCTGTTCAGATAGGCTTTCATTCACTTCACTGGCAAGCAATACCAAACTTCATATTGAAGGCAAAGATTGAGTGGATGCCATGTTCTAGCAGCCTCAGCATATGTTAGGTTGTTGTGTGGGAAATTTTGGAGCTTTGCTAACGCATACGAGTTGGCTTAGATCCAGGTGCCCAAAAAACTCAGACTCCAGAAACTTCAAGCACTGCTGGCAGTGTGTTTGCCATTATAAAAAAGAGAACAATGAGTTTTGACATCATTCAGCTTCCTCCTAAATCCCATGGGCATTACCATTAACTGTTCTCCATGCTAAACCCACCAACGCTTCGAGAAAAAATCAAATTATTTTTTCAAAAGAAAATTTTATGTACAGTTATTTTATCTACACTCTACTAATATAATTGGTTGCGCTATTTTTTTTAATATAAAATAATTACTCTAATCAATCACATTAATAGAATACGAAAAAAGTACGTAAAAGTAACTGTATGTAGCAGAACTCTTTCAAAAATTACCATAATATTTTTAATATCATTACTAAATTATCAAAGCTATAGTTTAGTCCAATCTAAAACTCAAAATAAGAGAAAGGGATTCCTCCAAACCCACACGGGGTGTTCTTGGCTCTTTCACACCCACCAATAGACATGACACGTCCGTCACCCATGTTGTACAAGGGAAATGTTATATTCAGTCTTATAATATATAAATCTATATTTGAAAAAAATGGGATTCATTATTCTTGAAAAGTTGATTTTTGTATGTGAGTTAATATTTGCACATTTTTTTTAAATAGAGAATAAGAGTTTGCACACTCTACTGTATAAATCATTTATCATTTTTAATATTAATGCTAGATACAATTATAAAGTATGGAAAGCTCGCAGCCTCGCACATTTCCTTTAAAAAAAAAAGGTAGTGTCCACTATTTAAAAGTAAATATTTTTATATATAAGTTTTAGATTTGCTCACCTTTTTCAATTAGTATGCGAGACTTACATACTCTAGAACTATCCAAATAACTTTTCATTCTACTTCAACGTCTTCTCACTAGCGCCGATGTCATAATCTCAGTCGCCTTGCAACAACCCAACACCGGTAAGATCCCTCAATCTCGTTTGTTTTTATAATTATTCTCAATTCATCTCATTTAATTTAATCATTACAATTTTTTTAAATTTTCACATAAAATAAAATAAACAATTCAAACTTTTTCAAATTACAAAATAAAAATAATATTAAAAAATATATTCTGATAATATTTTATTTAACTTTTAATTTTAATCTCAACTCATTTCATCTCATTTATAAAAACAAACGCGACAACGTCTCATTCGCTCTCTCACATATTTTGATCTTGTACCGACAATGGCTTTTTTATTTCAGTTTTGAACCTATTTATTTTCTCCTTAGAACTGAAAATTTGAGAGCTCGTTATCGCTTACAATGGCCTCTAACCCACAAAAACAAACACTTTAAAATCATCCCTTTTTCCAAAAGGTTCACGCCTTCAAAACCTCCCGTCTATACATATGCACACTTTAATTTGCTTTTTATTTGTTGTTTGTAATTTTTTTTTTTTTGTCATAAATGGATGATGTTGAAGGCTTGTGTATTGTCTCCTTCATTTGTTCTATTTATCGATGCTTGTGAAATGCTTCAAACTCTTTGCCTGGTTTAAAATGAGCGAGCTTCGTGTCTACAATATGGCCGTCGTTTATTATTATTGTATTTTTTATTTTTTAATGAGATTTGCGTACATAAAAAGAGCAAAAGACGAAAGAAAATATAGTAATGAAAAGTAGTGCCCAGTGTCTATTTGAATTGGCTCCGTTTGAATTGAGAAGTGATCTCAATTCTTTTCATCTCATTATTATAATTTTTTTAAATTTTTATACAAAATATAATAAATAATTCTATTTTTTATAATTTTAAATAATAATAATAATAATAAATAATATTTTATTCAAATTTTAACTCATCTTATCTCAACTCACAATTCAAATGGGCAGGACGGAAACGAGACTAAACCTCATTTGTTTTTAGAGATGAGATGAGATGAGATGAGTTAAGATTAAAATTAAAAAGTTGAATAAAATATTATTAGAATATATTTTTTAATATTATATTTATTTTAAAAATTAAAAAAGTTAAATTGTTTATTTTATTTTATATAGAAATTTAAAAAAATTATAATAATGAGATTGAACGTTTTTAAAATTTTAAATTTTAGTCTTAAAAACAAACAGGCCTTATATCCACATTTTTAAACAGAATCCACATTTTTACCAAAAAAAAAAAAACTACAAAATTTGTTTATTTTAAAATTTTTACCAACGTTACTCATAAATATATATCCATCTATATACTATAAAAATAAATTTATATATATATAATTTCCCACTGGTGTCACAGTGATGTATTCGGAAACTACGTGAAAACAGAGGCAATGTGTGAAGCCTGCATCTGTACGGAATATTGGAACCCCATCCCGACGCGGACGCTGGCGCGGGATCTAATCCAAAGACCAGACCAGACCCAACACACGCACTTAACACGTTATGTGGGGAGGCAGACCAGTTCAATTCTCCACATGTCAGTAGGCCCCACCCCACCCACCCAACCACGTCCACCTAATATGAACCCCACTCACTCCTAGTGCACGTCATCATCACCACGATCACGTCGTCAGCAACTGGCGTGGGGAAAAACAGAGTGATCCAGAGCATGAGCCAGGACAAACCGACCTCTCACACCCCCCACCCTATAACGTAAGCGCACGTGGCCCCTACCCCCACACTTACCAAAGCACGATCCCTTATCGTTCGCCACGTGTATTCATGATCACGCATGCCACTGCTCACTACGCTCGTTGGTCCCACCAATCCAACTAACAAACGGACCTTAACTGTCCGTACAACACAAAGGACCCCTTAAAAAATTATCATCATCAGTATTATTTTACAAGCAATTAAGGAGTTTAATATAAGTGTTTTGACTGTTGTTTTCAGCCCCTACTTATCCGTACATTAAACAGATCTTACTGATATTAAATTTATCTCATCAATTAAAATAAAAAATATTATGTTCAAAAACTTTTATAGCAGCATACATTATTTGTCAATTTATCAATAAAATAAAAATAATTTTCTTGACCATCTAAAATTTATCTTATCTAAAACTTTTATATTAAAATAATATTACAATAATTTTTTATTTAATTTTTATCTAAAATTATCTTATCAATTATTCTGTAAATAGTAATAAAAAATAATAAAATATTAAATAATAATAAAATATTAAATAATAATAACATATTCTGAGTTAAGTCCAATACGTTAGTATTTTTTTTTTTTTATGTTTTTATATTGTCGGACGTTATTTTAAATATATTTTTTATTTTTTTTAATAACTCAACCTGTGCAAGGTGAAGTAGATCATCTGAATAAATAAAATTTCAGATAATCCAAGAAATAAATGGAAAAGACGAAAGAGATTGCAAAGTGGAACACAAGCTGACTTTAATCATTAATCAGAATACCAAAAGAAGCCACGATCCTATACACCGTCCCCATTAATATCTTTGATAAATTAGTAGGCATCACATCAAATATATGATCAAACACCTTCCGGATTCATCAAAATTAATGAACCCAGAAACGAAATTCCCAAAAAAACAAACAAACAACAATTTACATAGCAAAAACAGTCACCATTATGCATAATTCCCAATTTAACTCTCTCAGATTACTTGTTTTTCTTTTCCTCCTTCATCTTTCTTTGATTTTGTTTCATTCTTTTTATCTGAATATGTAGTTAAATGTGAGAGAGATAAAACGAGACAGAGATTTACGGGAGATAGAGACTTGGGTGGTCTTGATCAGCCCATTGACTCTGGCTCCAGTATGCTTGATCGACTGTGTTAGGTAGATCGAACAAATCTTGGTCCCCACTTACTTGCCAATCCAACGATCCGAAACCTCCACCGCCCGATCTATCCTGCAAGGATGATAGATCGAGCTGGACCGTCTGATCCACTAGCTCCCCTGTGATCTCCTGCTGTATCTCCGATTCCTCTCCAACCATTCCTCTCATCATCGCCTTACACTGCTGCTGCTCCTCCTGTTGCCACTGCTGCTGTTGATTGGGATCATGGTTTTGGTGATTCAACCTGAACGGCGTCGTCTCCGAAACTCCATTGAATCCAAACGGCAATGCCTCGTTCGACGCCGTTATCAGGCTCGTGAAGCTCCCTATCTCCGAGAATATTCCACAGTCGGAACCTTGTTCCAGTAACCCCGTCTCGAAACTAGGGTTGGAGATGAACAATTTGGAGTCCTGGACGTTCAACAGACTCGAATATGAGTTCAAAGAAGGAACCTCCGTTGAAACCGCCTCCGTGGCCACGTTGGTGTTTGTGGCGGTGAGACTGGAGCTCTCGCTGCTAGAATTAGAGTTGGACTTGCGCTCTCGCTGCCGCTGCGGCTGCGGAGTTGACGTGTCGGAGGAAGCAGGCTTAGGCTTGGAGCGCTTGGCCTTGCGGCAGCCACCGCCGACGGGTACGTTGCGGAGGACGCCACCTTTGGTCCAGTAGCGACGGCAGCTCTTGCAGAAGTGGCGGGGCTGGGACTGGTTATAGTTGTTGTAGTAGCAGAACTTGGTGTTGAGCGAGTCGCACCGGGGGCACTTGAGCGCCTGGTGATGGTTCTGCTGCTGGTGGTTGTGGTGTTGATGATGCAGCCGAAGCCTCCGATCGGCTCCTCCTCCACCGACACCTCCGAACAGTCGACCTCCCCCTCCGATCGAATGGATTTCCTGCATTTCTGTAACCTCACCTCGTCTCAATCTCACGAGAGAATCTTAAATCTTTTTTTCCCAGTGCGCAAATTCCAAAATCTCGTTGAAAAGAAGAACTCTGGAGTCTGCAAATTTTCTCGTAGGATTTTATTTTATTTTTCCCTGGAAAGTGCTTTGCGCCCACTTGATGACTGTGACTGCGAAAGTTCTCTCTCGCAGTTTTATGTGTGTGTGAGAAAGCACAGCAACACAGCTTCCTTCTGACAAATATCCTCTGTGCATATCTTCCAACTCTTTCATCATCTATTTTCGTGCTTTCCTATCAAAATTACTGGACAGTCCCTTGAAACCGAAGAAATGACAACGGTACTCTAATATGAGAAATTATCCCATTCATTTACTATTGAGTCATTAGTCAACTTTAGACTCATTTATTTTTATAAAATTTTTCATTTTAACTTATCTTATTTAATTATTATAATTTTTTTTAATTTTTATATAAAATAAAATAAATAATTTAATTTTTTTAAAATCTCAAAATAAAAATAATATTAAAAAAATATATTCTAATAATATTTCTTTTAACTTTTATTTCAACCCATCTCATCTATAAAAAAAAAAAAAAAAACACACAAGACCTTAAGGTCAATTATTAGCTAATCTCATAAATAGATAAAACCATGTTCTATTATAGTATTACACCATATCATATTATTAAATTTGTTTAGATAACCACAATGTTTAAATAAATTAGTAATGATACATATAGTTTTAAGATATATAAATCTGGCGTACTCATTTTGAAAAAAAAAAATCACTATTAAAAAACAACTTTTTTTATGTGCATTCCAGATTTAGGACCACCTCAAATAGGTTTCAAGGCCTAAGGTTAAAGTTTTGATTGAAGTTTTTTTATTTTTAAAATTAAATAAATTTATTTATATTTATATTTTTACATTATATTTTTATTTAAAAATAACTCTTATATTTTTGTAAAGTAAAATTACTGAATAGATTTTACACCACCTTTTCAACTAATACCTGACTTAATATTTATTAAAAAAAATTGATTTAGAGATGATTTTATTAAATCTAGCTTTACAATACGTGTTTTAGACTTTTAGGGTTTCTTTGGGAACAAAATTGTTCTTAATTATTCTCAAATTTAACTTTTTTTTCTCTTTTATCAAAATCTAATAAAATATTTTAACTTAAATTATTTCACTACTATTCACAAATATTTAAGATATTCTTACAAATGAACCCTAAAAGCTATTATAATCATTATTGTCAATAAAATTCTATAAATAATTTATACATTTGGAAAAAGAAAAAAACTACTTTGCCTCTCAAGTGTACCACTCAATTTGACTACTTGAATTTTTTTTTTTTTTTAACTTAATGATTAAGAAAGTGATTTTAAGTGTATTGGGGCATTTTTTTAAGTTTTCAAAATATTTAAATATATTAAAAAAGTGTGAAAAACAAAATGAAAAAAAAAAGGTTAAAAAATAACAAGCGGTCAACTTGAGCGGGCTACTTTAGACAGTAGAGTAGACCGACTCTTGAAAAAAAGTGAGTCTTGCCTATTCAAAGGATTATACAAAAGTTTTGTTATGAACACTCAAAATTATATTTTGTTATTTATAATTTTCACAAAATATATTAAACTAATAGTGATAAAAGAAAAGTATATTATTAGAATGAGAGTACTTGAAATAATTATTATGTAGAATACTTTTAAAATTAATATGATATAATATTTAATACTTTTGATATTCTCTCACCGAGTTAATTAGTTTTTTTTTTAATTAGGTATTTCTTTTCTTTCTAAAAAATTCTACTTAGATTTTTTTTTTCTTTCTTTTTGGAACCTTCTTCCACAAGGGCCTCAAGGCAATTGCCTAATTTGCTTAATGAAAGAGCCGGTCTATCAAGATTTATTCAATTTTTTAGAAAGTAGTTTGTGAAATTTACATATTCTAGAATCATAAATAATATTTAGAAAAGTAATATAATCATTTACATCAAATCCAAAATACTAGCTATACATACTACGTCGTAAATACTTATCGAGATGGAGTTATTTAAGAAATAAATTAGATCGAGAAAAATTTTAGAAGCGTGGCGGAGGATTGGACCCATGTGGACAGAGGAGAGAAATGGAGTAGTCCACAAAGTTGGATTCGGCCTCGGCAGCGACATTAACTTTATGTGTTAAAACAACTTGGACACCAAATTCCACGATACATCTTCACCTGTAGAGAATAAGGTTATGTTTGGGGGGAGGGATGAGATTTCTCATCTTTATCTCATCTCATCTCATCATTACATCTTTTTCAAATCCCCATATAAAATATAATAAACAATTCAATTTTTTCAAATTTTAATTTAACTTTTTCAAATCCCAAAACAATCATAATATTAAAAAATAATATTTTAAACTTTCATCTTAACACTATTCATAAAATTTTCAAAACTTCTCATCTTATCTCAACATCCAAACATAATATAAGAGAGGAGCTGGATGGTCCCGACTCCAGGCTTAAGTAAAAATAAAGGTACGTGTAGGGGTCAAATCAGCATCATATAATTTAGCTTCGATATAAGGTCGAAAATTAAATTAAGAGATAAAGTCAAGAAGAAATATGACAAGTTGACTCAGATTCTTGAAAATAAAGAGACTATAACTTCTAAAAGGAAAATGCTTCATAGGACAAGTTGGGCTCAATCACCCCAAGGAAATAAACCTTTATATAATGAGGACATCTCTCACAAATCTGACCAACTCTTGACAAACACTCTACACAAAAAATCTCTCCATAGAAACTCTCTATGCCAAAGGATATTCCCTAAATTTTTATATTATATTATGAGATATGTGAGGTCATGAGAGATTGTAAAAACACTCATTATAGTGGATTTCATCTCCAAACAACCCATGGACGTAAATATTATGCTGAATCACTAAATCCCTATCTCTCTTAATTTTTGCTTATTTACTATTTATTTTATGGATGAACGCGAAAAACACTATATCGAAACCCAAACCATCTCGTGGGTTAGGGATGATTCTTCCCTCTCTTTCGGTCTGTTGTGCAAATTAAGGCATTAACAGTTAGCGCCGTATGTGGGATTGACTAATCTTCTACACCAAAATTGAGAGAAGGATATTATCTGACTCACGAGATCATCTACAAAAGTTCATGTAAGTTTTTCAACTTTTTCCTTGTTATTTTTATTTTACTAACACCAACAAAAAATAAGGAAAAAGAAAAAGAAAAACTTGCAGATACATAGAATGTGCGTAGGAGCTTACTCGCCTCCGAGTGAAGCCACCAGTAACCGCCTTCAGGGTCTTCGGTGGGTTCTGTCACTACCATGACACTCCAAGACCCAGAAACCGCCGAGGAGCTCAACCACACCATCCATGCTGCCAAAGGCAGGCATTCGTGGGCCAACAGGATCGTCGCCAGCTGCCACCTAACTAGTTGGTGCTTTCTGTCGCCTTCAACGAAGAACTTGACCACATAAGTTCTTCCACCAAAATCGTCGCTATCAAAAGTCCCAATAGTAGATGGGCAAAGCCACAACAAGAAGTTTGTGAACTGGCAGAGAACCAGCAGCCGCCACCTGACCAACCGGCATTTTTTGCCTCTGGCAAGAAGGTCCCGACCATGGAGGCTTGCTCCCAGTCACCCCTCACCGCTATCACCAAAGCTTTACTACAAGAGGTGCCCGACACCAACACCACAACATGCTCGCCAGCCCATCCTAACCCAACCGTGAGCTCGTGGAACCACTCACGGCTATGCTGTGAACCTTCGGCATGTTTTGCCACCACTATGGCATCACCGAGCCTAGGGAGTTCTAAACTGTTGCATCTAACCTTTACGACAGCTCCAAATCAAAACCATGCAAATCCGTCGCAGCTCACACCACCACAGCACCTCCTAGCAAACAACTGTTCCCCAACACCTCGACACCCTCATGGTGACCAACGTCTCGCTAGCCTCGCTTGGGGCAACATCTCGCAATCCCCATGGCAAGACCACCTCATGGCGGGCAACATCTTGCCAACCTCACATTAGTACAGACAACATCTCCCTTCTGTTAGCTACGTGACAGGCAATGAAAGCAGTTTCGTTATTGCCAAACCAAACAAATACCTTGGGCAAGGAACCAAACCAAAGCCTTGGACTAGCAACAAGACCAACGCCTCCCAGCAAGCAAAAATCCAGCAGTCCACCATGCAAGACCAACACTTTGGGCTAGCAACCAAACCAATTTCTCTAGGTGAGCAACAAGACCAAAGCCTCTCGGTGAGCAGAAATTTAGCAATCTCAATTGTACAAGATTATTGCTACAAAATCACTCAAGAATGAACAATATCTCCATGCAAAAATCATTCAGCAACGAACAATCTCTGTAGGGAAAAATAGAAAGCAATAGCAAAATTGTGGGCATCTCGAGCCTTCATCAATTTTGTTATATACCATGTAAATCTTTGTGTCTTTCTTTATTTATGCTTATTTGCTATTTATTATATGGATGAATGCGAAAAACACTATATCGAAGCCCGAGTTATTTCGTGGGTCGGGAATGATTATTTCCTCCCTTCCGGTATATTATGCAAATTAAGTCAAATTAAGTCATTAACAATATGAAAATGAGAATGACTTCAATAGTGCATGACCTTTTTGCATGGGATATGTCGAGTGTGACATTTTTTTCTTGAGATCTATGGAGTGTTAATGGAGTGAGCTTCCTTATTGTGTAAACGTTGTGCATTTCTTTTCAAAATAGAATTAATTATTAAAAAAATTATTTTTTATATGAATTATATATTTATTTATTTTTAAAATAAATACACATCGTGTATTATAACTACAAATATTATTTTTCCGTATTGCTATCATGATATGCTCTGCTGTATGACTATCAGTTGGCCTTAGGCGTAGTTTGGATAGTGAGAAAAGATGAGATGGTTTTATATGAAAGTTAAAAGTTGAATAAAATATTGTTAAAATATTATTTTTAATATTATTATTGCTTTGAGATTTTAAAATGTTGAATTGTTTATTTTTGTGTGGAAATTTAAGAAAGTTGTAATGATGAGATGATACACTTTCACTATTTAAACGGAGCCTTACTCTCATTAATGATGCAACACTCCTTCATCGCATCGTGGTTAATGCTAACCTGCTTTATTTTTCACTCTTCCAAGGTTTAGGTTGCGTTTAAATAGTGAGGTGATCTCAGATATTCTATAAATAATAATAAAAAAATAATGATAAAATATTAAATAGTAATGAATAGTAGTGAAAAATAGATAAAAATAATAATAAATAAAATAATGAGTGATAGTTAAATGTTGCGAGTAATATCTTTCCTCAGGATGGTATATCTTCCGGAAAGGATTTTTCGCCTCCTCACTATTCATCTCGTTTTTTACTCTTGCTCAATGATGATCTCCCGTCTTCCAACAATATGCATATTAAAGCATAGCAAGACACCATGCTACAATTCCTATAAACCTTTGAATTTGACTGTGGTCAAATATCCCCTTTGCAAATCTTCCAACTCTACACATGATCTATTTCCGAGCTTTCCTCAAGAAATTATCAGACAATTCCTATATATAAACCAATAAAATGACACTTCTAAATATAAGAAATTACCCGCTTGAGTTTTTCATAATAGAGCTTTAGTACTGTCGATGCAATCAAATGCACTTTGTACAGGACTACCTAGGAATCAATCAAGAGTTTTGTTATGTACAAGTAAATTTGTGTACCAATCTACATATTAATATTATTGCCTTCATATTCTAAATTCAAATTAGTACTGTTTTTAATAAAATTTACTTTCTGACTAATCATATTAAATAGGTGCGCGTATTAGTACGCAGAATCGCTTATAACTAGATTTTTTTTTTTTTGTTAATTCCTCCAAAAAAATAATAATTTTGGTAACAAATAACTAATAAAAAATAAGCGTTTTTCTTATAGTATAATGTGTAGCATAGTTTCAACGATTTGACAAAAACCATGAACTGTGACATGGTATATATAATTATCACTAAAAGAGAGATGTGCTCTTTCTCTCAGAATTCTTGGGAAAAATTGGGCATGCAATGAAAGTCTACCGAAAGTGAAAGACAAGCCATAAAATGATTGAAGCTAATTTTTTTNCACTCAAAATAAGAAAAGAACAACAACGTTTGGAGTTGATTATGATGGGTTGAGTGAACAGGTAATTTGATGGATAAACATGTTCACATGCACATGGGACGGTGGTGGGGATGCCTCTAGATATATTAGGTCTTCTGGTATTTGTCCACATCTCTCTCTCTCTCTCTCTCTTCCAAACATCTATATAATTTTGGAATGGGAAGCAAAATATGCCATATGCATGGGCTATTATATACGTCAACAAGTTGAGCCACCAGCTTTCACAATCTCTAAGATTGCAAAAAGATTATGTTGTTCGATGGGTCTTCTTGGCTGTACTCTTTAATGGCTGTCACTATCCTAAAGCCACACCAGCTTTGGGCTCACTCCTACGGCCCAGTCGGTTGGCATCGGGACATCTCTCTTCACTTCTGACCCCACCTGCATCCTCCCCCGCCAAGCCAACCATTCATGGAAGAATGGGTGAAAAAACAAAAGCAAAACTCAAAGCTATGCCTATAAAATGGGTGTTAAGAATTGCAAAAGATAATGGAGATTTTTTTTTTATTTTTTTATTTTTTAAGAACAATGCAATTCGGCATCTTTTTTCTAATCATTATCCTTATATCATCTCCTGATTTACCATTATGTTTGGTAAATCATAACTATAATATTGGTGGGGTTAAATAACAACATGAGCTAAAGAATCAATGATGTTTGGTTTGCATCATAGGGTAAAGTTCAATCAATACTCATGTATTTATCCTTATAATAACTATAAAATAACGATTGAGATAATTAATTAATGAGTATTGTTCTTATTTACCTAATTAGATCATGTTATCTTCAATTATATTTGATGATATTATACATTTCAAATGACTGTCATTTAAATAGTTTATTAAAGAAACCACTTGAAATACACCACACCATGATGAGTGTGGCAGGAGATAACCAGATTTAGAGTCATTTGGATTGAGAAACACTCTCAATCCATCTCATCTCATCATAACAACTTTTTCAAATTTTCACACAAAATATAATAAACAATTCAACATTTTCAAATCTCAAAACAATAATAATATTAAAAAATAATATTCTAACAATATTTTATTCAACTTACAACTTTCATCTAAAACCATCACATCTCATCTCGCTCATCTCACTATCCAAACAACTCCTTGTAATAAATAACATCATTTTTTATGATTAATAATTCATGTTTCTATAAGCAAATAGTCATATATAGGATGAGTAAGCATATCATATTAATTAACAGTTAGACATACAATTACACTGGAGGGCTATCCCCACAAAATAGTAGTATAAATAAAGGGATATGTAGAAAAATTTGAACGATGGAAGTGTAGTCAGTGCCCACTTGAGACATATGGAAGTGACTCAACGCAACTGTGGGGATCTTCATCGTGGTATATGACAAAAAACATAACCACCAAAACCTACGTACATACAATACAAACCATTGTCTTTTGTCTCTGCATGTGTGTGTGGAATGGATGGTCATGATGATACGATTCTGATCATGACCTCAATATTTGGCCTCTGCTGCTTCTCTTTCACCGTCTACTTCACTCTTCTTCTATGGACTTTACATTGCCACATAATTTGTAGGATAATTTGGTTTTAAGTTTTCTTTTTTTACAAATCAAATTATGCCATGTTATCAGTTTGAAAGATGCGTCATGTCATGTTCATCAGTATATAAATATAATTTTTCTACTTTTAAAAAGTCACAAGGTACATATTTCCATAAATTAAAATTGAATACTAGAAAATTACCGTTGTAGAATCAAATTGCTAGATAGTGAAAAATAAACTTCAAATAGTGAACTTAATTAGTGAGATATATGTGTGTAGGTATCATAATATTGCAATATTTTCTAATTGATGTATTTGACTTGCTTATATTTTCTAGTTAGACTTAGTTCCAACGTAACGATAGATATTTCTTTTGGTTTTGTAAACAGTATATATACCCTTGTATTATTTTACAGAGGTAATTAATCAAAAAGTATTTTTTTTTCCAATTACTTTCTTGATATGGCATCAGATTTCTAAAACTTCTACACGCTTCTACAAGTTTCCTTCACTTTCTCATGGCGCCGACGCATTCTTCCTCTTCAATGGAAGAACCAGCTAACCCCTTCTTCCTTCACCTAGGTGATAGTCCTGGTATTGTTCTCGTCACTTAGTCCCCTTGCTGGTGACAATTATCACTCTTGGTCCCGATCGATGCAAATGGCCTTGTCTACAAAGAACAAATTAGGGTTTGTTGATGGAACCATCCTCGAGCATTCAAATCCGACAAATCCGACGCTTGCTTCGTGGATGTGCTGCAACAATATGATAAGAAAAATGTTACTTTGCCCACTCATTTTGCCCCCTCATGTATTTTAATTTTTTTTTTTTTACTTAATAGTCAAGGAAGTGACTATTTGTATATTGATATATTTTTTATATTTTTTTAAAATATTTTAAAATGATAAAAAAATGTGAATTAAAAAATTGAAAAAAATGTTGAATTTGGCCTAGCGGTCAGATTGAGCGGGCTACTCTGGGCAAAAGAGTAGCCCGATTCATATGATAATATACTGGATTCTCGTCTAAATTTCTGCTAGCATCCTTTATATCAACACTGCACCGAGATTTGCAATGACCTCAAGGAACGATTCTCCCAAAAGAATGATCCACGCATTTTTCAGTTACAAAAATTTATCTCTGTACTTTCTCGAAGGCAATTGTATGTTAATGCCTATTTTACAAGGTTGAAGGCACTCTAGGACGAATTAATCAATGACAAGCCGATCCCCATTTTTTCTTGTGGTGTTGTTCATACCTAAACACCTATGTTCAACAGGAATGAATTATTCATTCCTTGTTGGTTTAAATGAGTCATATTCTTCTGTTAGGGCTCAAATCCTTTTAATGGAGCCTTGACCTCCTCTTAACAGGGTTTTTAGCCTTGTTTTACAAGAAGAGCAACAACATGAGATTTCGATCCTCCTTATTTCCTCATCTGAGAATCATGATTTTGCTATAAAAGCTGACACTGCTTGTCCTGCAAGATCCATGTCCAAGAGAGAACATCCTGTATGTAAACATTGTGGAGCCACTGACCATGTTGTTGAGAAGTGCTTCAAGCTCCATGGATTTCCATCGGGATATAAGTTTAAGCCAAGGCAGTAGTCCATGGAAAATCAGGTTGTTCTGACAACATTTCTTTCAGTTGCATCTCCCATTTCTTTGAATGAATCTTAGTATCAGCAACTATTGGTTTTGCTCCAACCATCCAATTATGCTCCTTCCTTTGAAGGTCCACAGCACACTGCTGATACACTCGCTTCTATTTCCTCTCCATTTGCTGGTATATTTTCCTTTTCTCATAACCCAAATCATCACATTCCCTCAGTTTTTTCCTCTACTAGCATTAATACTACTAATCTTGATTCTCTTTCTTGGATTTTTGAATCGAGAGCCATAAATCATATGGTTCCTTCTATTTCATTTTTTTCTTCTTTCACTCCAATTGTCAACACTACAGTCAAACTTCTGAATGACCAATGTGTCTCTCTCACACACATTGGCACTGTCCATATTTCTAACACTCTCATTCTTAGAGATGTTCTTTGTGTTCCAGTTTTTTCTTTCAATTTAATCTTTGTTAGCAAGTTAAATTCGTCTCTAACTTGCTACTTGTTCTTTCTTTCTGATCTTGTTTTCATACAGGACTTGACTCACTAGAAGCTTATAGGAGTGGGTAGACAAAAAGGAAGGCTTTACGTACTGCAACAATCAGGCTCTTTCCTCAGTGATTTATACAAATCTCAATCTTTGTCTGTATTTTCTTTAAATTTAGCAAAACAATTTTTTGTTTGTTCAAATTCATCAAAATGTACATTGTTTGAACTTTGACACTATAGATTAGGTCATTCTTTTGTTTTAACGATGAAATTTCTCAATAAACTTGCTCCTGACAAGTTAAATTCTCATCATCAATATTTTGTTTACACTTTGTCCAAACAAAAGAAGCTGCCATTTACCAATAATCCTCATTTTTCTGAGTTTCCTTTTGACCTCATTCACTGTGATGTTTGGGAGGCCTTTCTCTACTCCCACTGTTGAAGGTCACAAATATTTTTTAACTATTGTTGATCATTGTATACAGGCCACATGGGTATCTCTTTTGCGATGCAAATATGAAGTTTTAGTTATAATTTCTCAATTCTTCAAATTAATCAAACCCCAACTCCATACCAAAATCAAGAAAATTCATACTAATCATGGTACTGAATTTTCATTATCATCTTTTCTCAATTCCAAAGGTATCCTACATCAGTTTAGTTGTGTTGAAACTCCTCAACAGAACTATATTGTTGAATGTAAACCAACATATCTTAAACACAGCTTGGGCCTAAATGTTTCAATCCCATCTACCTCTTCCATTTTAGGGTGATGCGATTTTGACAGCCACTCACATCATAAATAGATTACCAACACCTATATTAGGTCATAAATCTCCTTGTGAGTTAATTTTTCATTCCCCTCCTAGTTATGATCATCTTAGAACCTTTGGGTGTCTTTGTTTTGCATCTTCTTTACTCAAATCATGGTATAAGTTTGATCCTAGAGCACGACAGTGTATTTTTCTTGGTTATCCCTTTGGTATAAAGGGTTACAAACTCTTAGATCTTGCTACAAAAGTCACCTTTACTTTAAGACATGTTGTCCTTCATGAGCATGTCTTCCCTTACAAAGTTTCTCTTTCCTTACCTTTTGTGTGTCCATCTGAATCCACTTAGGTACAATTACCGATTGTTCCATTGCCATTTCCAAGTCAATCATCAACATCTAAACAATTTCATGTGCCTTCAACAATCACTTTACCCAACCTTGGAGTTTTTTCTTCTGCAGATATAACCATAAACACAACCTCACCTGCAACTAAAAATCATTCATCTTCCAATTCACATACAAGTTCTTCATCCACAAATTCCCATACAATTTCATTACCAGTCTATAAGTCATCTCGAATTCGAGGAGCTCCTGGTTATTTGCAGCATTATTATTGTAACTCTTTTACTACACGCTGCTTCAAATTCCACAAGTTCTGTTTATGTTCCAGCAAGTAATCAATATGCTCTCAATCATTTTTTTCTTCTTCTTATCATTGTTTATCTCCTAAACATAGATGTTTTGCTTCAGCAATTACTGCAGATATTGAGCCTGAGTTATATCATTAAGCAGTCAAGCACTCTCATTGGAGAGATGCTATGGCCTCAAAGATTGCAGCTCTAGAAACCAATAATACCTGGACTGTTATCGCTCTACCCTCGGGGAAACGACCCATTGGATGTAAATAGGTCTATAAAATTATATATAGAGATGATGGCTCTATTGAACAATACAATGCGAGATTGGTTGCTAAGGGTTATGCTCAATGTGAAGGTTTGGACTACTCAGAAACTTTTTCGCCTGTGGCAAAAATGGTTATTGTTCGCACAACACTTGCTATAGCTATTGTTCAGAATTGGTTTTTTATACAACTTAATGCAAATAACACTTTTTTACATGGTGATTTTCTATAGGAAGTATACATAATTTTACCTCTTGGTTTTCATACTAAGGGGGAGTCTAAGGTGTGCAAATTAAACAAGTCTCTTTATGGCTTGAAGCAAGCATCACGTCAATGGTTTTCCAAGTTTTTCACTACAGTTCTTGAACTTGATTTTACTCAATCCAAAGCTGATTATTCATTTTTTACACGTTCCAATGGTGATTCTTTTATTACTCTTTTTATGTATGTCAATGATATCTTGATTGCTAGTAATGATTCAAGTTCTATTGATGAATTGAAATTGTTGCTGGACACAAAATTCAGGCTGAAGGATCTTGGACAGTTTAAATACTTCCTTGGTTCGGAAGTTGCTCGATCTCCTCAAGGTATTTCCTTGTGCCAATGAAAAAATGCACTTTAAATACTTCAAGATGTTGGGTTTCTTGGTGCTAAACCAGCATCATTTCCTATGAAGAAGAATTTGAAACTTACTCAAGATAGTGGTGCTTTGTTGGGTGATCCTTCAGTTTTTCGAAAACTTATTGTTAGACTTTTATATCTTACAATTACAAGACTTGATCTTACTTTTTCTGTACAAAGGCTTAGTCAATATATGGATAAGCCACGTGAGTCTCATTCGCAAGCAACCTATTGCATTTTACAATATGTAAAATCTACTCTAGGTCCTGGTCTGTTCTTTCCAATTGACAATCATCTTTAAATTAAAGTTTTTACAGATTCTTATTGGGGTTCATGTCCTGATACTCAAAGATCTATCATTGGTTATTGTATTTTTCTTGGAGGTTCATTGGTTTCTGAGAAATCCAAGAAATAACAAACAGTTTCTCATTGTTCAGCAGAGACTGAATACCGATCGATGGCAACTACCACTTGTGAAATTTTTTGGCTTCTTACTTTACTTTCAGATTTTCGGGTTTCTCATACTGATAATGCTCACCTGTTTTGTGATAATACATTTGCTCTACACATTGCTGCCAATCCTGTTTTTTGTGAGCATATAAAACACATTGAGCATGATTGTTATTTTGTACGAGACAAGCTCCAAGCTGGAGTTATCAAGACATTTCATGTTGCATCTCAACATCAGTTTTATGATGTTCTCGCTAAGGCTTTGGTTAGTTAGCAGTTATTATTTTGATACGTAAGATGGGAGTTCATTCCATTTACTCTCCATCTTGAGGGGGAGTATTACAATTTCTAAATGATATATTTGACTTGTTTATATTTTCTAGTTAGACTTAGTTCCAACGTGTATTTAGAATGTAACAAACTGCAGATATTTCTTTTGGTATTGTAAACAATATATATACCTTTGTATTATTTTACTGAGGTGATTAATCAAAAAGTATTGTTTCCAATTACTTTCTTGATTCATAACATACTACCTTACCTATGAAAGATATAATATTAAATCTTAGTAAATATTTAAAGAAAAAAGGATATTATTCAAATTATATTTATAATTTTTCTATTAAGATATAGCCTAGTTTCAACTGTGGAACTCTAATCCCTTCTATTCATCATTTGTTGATTAAGAGATCGTTGATGAATTCATGAGTTCTATTGGAGTGACAATGTCAACCGAAGATTTATTTAGAGAGAGAATGCAATAGCTTCTAAAAAAATCACTTAAAGTACCCAACCCCAACCTAAAAATTCACAATAGAAGATAATTGCTAGCAATCCATTTAGACACTCATAAAACCTTTGTTGATTCTATACCAGCCTTACCTCCATTTGTGTTTCACTCGATCTTTGGACTTGACCTTACACCCTTGTTATCCTCACTACAAAAGTCAATCCCATCTTTACTTGTGCAACATGCTCCGACTTGACACTCTTTATCTCCTCAAGGACTTGGCAATTCACTATTGTCTAGCCCTGTCATGTCCTCACCAAGTACAACTCCATCACATAGTGTTGCATGGCCATCGCGATTGGTCTTGCCCCCCACAATAGATAATGCTCTTCCTCAACCCCATCCGATGCAGACATGATTCCAAAACAACATTGTTAAACCCAAGCAGTACCATGATGGTTGTGTTCGATAACCCCTACCTAAAGCTCTTGTGGCTAACTCCGACCTACCCTAGTTGAACCATCTTCATATACTAATACTTCCAAACACCCTGAGTGGTGACATGCCATGACTACTGAGTTCAACCCCTTCGTTAAAAATGAGACCTAGTCTCTTGTCAAGCCACACATCAAATAAAAAAAAGTGGGGTGTCGCTAGGTTTACAAAATTAAGCATCAGTTGGACGATACTTTTGATCTGTATAAGGCCCTTCTCATGGCCAAGGGTTACCATCAACAAGCAGGCCTTGAATTCCAAGACACATTCAGTCCAGTGATTAAACCAACTACTATCCGACTTATGCTAACCCATGTCATTAGTCATCATTGGTGCGTCAAACAACTAGGCATAAACAACGCATTCTTCCATAGACTTCTCAATAAGGAAGTGTACATGCACCAACCTCCTGACTTTGTACACCCTCAATATTCAAATTATGTATGTCGCCTTCATAAGGCTCTTTATGATCTGAAATAAACACCCATGTCCTAGTATTCATCGCCAAATTGCTAGCATTTGGTTTTGTTCAATGCTACATCATATGTATCCCTACTTTTCTACTTTTGTTCAGAAATGGCCAAGTAACTATATATATTTTGGTAATTGTGGATGACATATACCAAAACATATAATATGTTCATATATTGAGCATATAACGAGGGGTGTTAAAAAAGCTCGGAAAACCGGTTAAACCGGACCAAACCGGTGGGCTCAATCCAGTTTCTAAGCAGTCCGGTGCGGTACCGATTCTTTAGAAGCAAAACCGGTCCTAAACCGATGCGGTACCGATTTTCATATTTTGAAAACCGATTTAAACCGAACTAAACAGGTATATATATTTATAATTTTATATATTATGTCATATATATTATATATTAAATTTCTAATTCATATAACATGAAATTTTAATCTTATTATTCAAGTCAATTAAACTTATAACATAAAATTAGTATAACATGTGATATAACATAAAATTAATCTTAATTTTTAATATAACATTTGATATAACATATAAATTTTAATGTTATAATATAAAATTAATATAACATAAAATTTTAATCTTAAACATAAACATAAACATTAACATTAAGTTATTAATATAAACTTACTTTTGATGTGTATATATATATTTATATATATATCAATCATAAATACATTTTTGGCATAATAAATTATAATATATATTTATATTCTTTTTGTAAATATATTTTTACACATTTGATCGTATATACTCATATAAGAAGTCTAGAACTTATATAAACTATAGTTAAATTTAATGCTATACTAATATGTGTTAATTATTATAAAATAATGTACTTATACTATAATGTAAATAGACTAATAGTAAGTTTATTATATATAAATATCATATTATTACTAACATAGATAATCCATAAAATCTAAAAAATTGAACCGGATCGGATCGAAATTGGAAAAACTGAAAGTTTTGATTTTGGAATTGAATAGGTTCGGACTAAACCAGACCGATTTCACCCCTACATATAGTAGACTTATAATTTCAAGTCTGAGTTAAAAAAATTTCACATGCCAATTCATTAAAATAACATATACTTATTACATGCTCAAGGGACACATGATAGTTTTTTAAATAGGTTGAAGGAATTTTCCTCAACCCAATTTGGAGAAAACCCTGTCTAAAGTTTTTGACAATTTATGATTAACAATAAAAGTAAAGCCCCTTTAGTGTAGGTTGGACCAGCATCTAGCCGAGAGAGGGCAGTCCCTTTAGTGATTGTGATCATGAGTAGACACTAATATACCCTAACTCCTATAAGTACATAATCAAAATAAATGTATTAATATATCTTTATCACCCAAGAGGAATGCTATAACAGTGATATCTCTAGTGCCAAGTTACATAATCATGTACATGGAATAATATATATATATATATATGTGTGTGTGTGTGTGTGTGTGAGTATTGCTACACATATGTTCTGAATGAAAACTCCATTTTATCAGCATTTTCTTTTTTAATTTAGATTTTTAATTTTGAATTTTGAATTTTTTGAATCTTTCATTATGTAAGTAAAATTGTAAATATAAATAACATTTTCCTTATCACTCAAATACATGCTAATAGAACATACAAAATATGGATAGGGATATGACTTCGGCCCTAATTAACAACCTTGTGCATAGGGAACTCTACAATTTATGGTCCCCATTCTAGCATGACATGAAACAAGAAAAGAAGCAATATATTGTTTTTCTTTTTTCCCTTTTTTGCCTTATTAATATATACAGGTTGCTTAATGTTAACCGAACATAAACCCTACCTAGTATCTAATTGATATTACATATATAGATAGCTAATATCTTTGTAATCATGTCCAATGATGCTTAGTCTTTTTTGAAAAATTGCTATATATATATGTATAGATTTATATTTTAAATAGATTAGTCAATATTATAATAAAAGTATTTTAATAAAATGAGAAATGTTTTAGTTACAAAAGAATCCTACAAAAGTAAACTCACTAACGGACGTGGCTGGATGTGTCATGTTAGATTATAAAGTAGATCTAACGTATTATATAAAATCATATGTCACTTTGTGAGTTTATTTTTGTATGATTCTTTTTTAGTTGTAGCACTTCTCAGTAAAATTGAGTGCAAATGGTAATAACTTCTCCTTAAACAGCATGATTACATAATCTCATAAGTTAATTTTCTATCCACAAGATATTAAGGACCAATAGTATTACTAGGAGTAGGAAAATATTTAGTATGTTTAAACGAAAGCTAAAAATCAGAGATGGGACCTGATTTGTGAGCATAGGGGGTGGCCTATTCTGATATGGTCGGTGAATTTTATCGGGCTATATCAGAGATGGGGCTAATGAGGACTTATTAACGTTTGATATTCGAGAAGTCAGAATTACTATCTCAGCAAACAATATCGTTGAGTTTTTAGGGCTCCCACGTGAGATGGATGCATACCCTGCACAACAACCGACTATAAAGATAGACGGTGGCGATGCCATCGAGGATGAGGGTCAAGCAGATGATGGTCCAGCGCATGATGAGATTGTCAGTTGATGCATGACGATTTGGCTCCTCGATATGATGCAGCAAGGTCATCAAATAGTTTGATTGTCGAGCTTTCTTTTGCATACTAAATTTGATTGTCTCATACAATATTGATTCGAGAAAATATAAGACAAATTTCGGTATCGAATGGACTCGATTTATGTTACGGATAGCACGAGGAGAGCCGATTGATCTACCTTTATACTTCGTCATTTGCATCCAATCTGAGTCACGGTATTTGACTGGAGGTAGTCTACCGTATGTATTGATGATCTCCAACCTCTTAGTTAATCCGGGGGTTGATGTGCTATTGACATGGCGGAGGCAACCATAGATTAGACCCCTTAACAAGCACTTTTAGTAAGAGCAAGGGCCACTTGTAGAAAACTCGCATTAATGTTGCAGTGGCACGCGGTGGCACAGAGCATAATCTAGCTCCTACGGATGTCGGTGCTGATAAAAGGCTGCAAGGGCTACTACCAAGAAGATGTGATCCTTGCTCGAGGAGCATCACGCACTTTTGATCTAGGATGTGGAGAGGATAGTGGAGAGAATCACTGCGGCCATCATGGTTCAACTGCGAGAGATTGAGGGTGCCTTATTGTGATATAGGAAGACCTAGATAATCTTACACAGTAGTTTTATTTTGTATCAATCCTTTTATTTTGTATCAAACATTGTCAATTTAATTTTTATATTGTTTTTATTTTTTATACATAGCTAGCTTGTTTGTTATAAAAAAATCAGTTTTCTTATTTTTCTTACCATTTGGCAATATAAAAAATGAGTTTTCCTAGAAGGAAAACTTTTTTTTATTTGTAAATTGTTATTTACCATTAAAAAAAACCATTAATTAATTTATCAATTAATTATATTAATTTTTCAATTCATTATATTAATTTTCTAGGACGGCATATATGATACATTTTAATTTACCATAAATAATGTATAGGTAGATTTCTTATCTTTTAAAAATGATAATTAATAGATTTCATTTGAAAGTGAAATATCAAACCGTTTGAACCGATTACAAGATGTTCGAATGGTTTTTTTTTTTTTTTTTTCTCTCTCCTTTGGGACGCTATATTTCATCCTAGAAACTCTCGTTCGAATAGATAATTTTTCTGTTTGAATGCGTAAAAATCGCTTTAAAATTTTTGAACGAATATTTAATTTCATATGAAATAACTACTTTTAAGACAAATTTAATTCGTCCCTAAAAATCGGACTTCTTGTAGTGCATACAAAATATGGATGAGGATATGACTTCGAGCCTAATTAACGACCTTCTCCATAGGGAACTCTACAATTTATGGTCCCCATTCCAGCATGACATGAAACCTGAAGGGAAGCAATATATTGTTTTTCTTTCTCTCTTTTTTGCCTTATTAATATATACAAGCTACGTACTCGACGTTAACCGAACATAAACCCTACCTAATATCTAATTGATATTGCATATATAGATAGCTAATATCTTTGTAATCAAGTCCAATGATGCTTAGTCTTTTTTGAAAAATTGCTGCACATATTTATATATATATATATATTATACTCGTGGGATTGATGATTATAGTTATACTCGTGGGATTAGAGCAAATTTACAATTCCTATGTGTGCTAACATGGTTACTTCCAATTAAATGCATACGTCTAAAAACAAGAAGATTTGTAATGGCTCACGGAATGCTTAAGGCTTGGTTTGGGTAGAGAGCTGATGCTTCCATCTCATCTCATCTTATATATCTTATCTCATCTCAATATCCAAATATCACAAATACAAATACTATTTTTCAATTTCAAATTTTCAATTTTTTCATCTGATCATTATCTAATTTTTACAAAATTTCCAAACTTCCAAACAAAATACAAAAAAAAAAAAAATGATATTAAAAAATTAGATTCTAATAATATTTTAATTTTATAGTATTTTTATTTAAATTTTTTCTTTCCCTTTCCAAAATCATGTAAAATATTTTAATTCAAATTGTTTCTAACTCCTCTCATCTCAATTCAAATATCTCACTATTATTCACAAACACTCTAACTTATTTCATCTCAACTCACTATTCAAACCAAGTCTAAGGCATTCATAGATTTATATTTTAAAAAGACTAGTTAACACTTCAATTGAAGTCTCTCAAATTTATTATAACGGGTGAGAACTTCTATTTCTCTTTCTTAAATGACAATGGGATTACTTTGACAACCTTTCTTATTATAATGTTTCTCCCAATGTGATTTCTTGTGACGCGAGGAATGTCCAAACTAATGTGAAATTATATTTCAAATAAACTAGTCAAGATTATAAATAAATTCTCTTAACAAAATGAGAAATGTTTTAACCAAAGAGAAATCTTATAAAATAAACCTATAAATTAATATGACATAATATATTATGTTAAATTATAAAATCATTTTTATTATAAAATAGAATTAATAAATAACGTGAATTCATATTAATTTATAAATTTATTTTTATATTTTGTGAGTGGAGCAATTGATAACAAATGACAATAACTTCTCCTTAAACAACACTACGTGTCCTTAAACGTCAATTTTCTATCCACAAGATATTAGAGGACCAATAAAGTATTATGGGAGTAGGAAACTATTTAGTACGTTGTCTTGAACGAAAGATAAAAATCAGATTACAGGGAGACATGGTTGTCATGGAGTCAGAAATACAAGCAAGGACATCTGGCCGTTTGGAGAGACCACAGAGACAGAAAAGGAGTCATCAATGTCAGCAAATGCCGATAGGCTAGGAGACGTGAAATGCTGCCTTTCTAATCACAATCCCTCAATAGATTATCATATGGGTGTCAGCCATGGCAACAAAAGCACCACCATTCAATCCAAACAGGGAGGGACCCTACCACATCGCCATATCTTGACGTGATACCCACTTTTGAACCCAACCGGCCCATTTGCAACTGTCCATACAAGAAAGAAATGCAGGGATCTAGCACCAAACTTGTGAGAGATATTATCTAAACAATTGCTCTGGTTTCTTAATTAAATTATCTAGAGAAATAATATATAAGTTAATATTATTGTACAAACTATTAGGTAAAATGGATAAAGTAGATTCTGACTAGCTATTAGATAAGGTTTTGGACCAATCACAATCTTCTATAATTTTTTTACTCAAATACTTTTTTTAACAATTTGGAGAGAGATAGACACATCAATGTATATGGCAGTAAATAAACAATACTATTCAACAAGCCAGTAGAGATCATCAGGTTACGTTTGGATGTCAAGTTGAGTTGAGATAAGTTGCGTTCTTTATAAATAGTAATGAGTTGAGATGGAGGAATAAGTTTTGTAAGGCTCATTTAAGATAAGTTTAGATGTATTTATATATTAAAATTAGTTTAAATATATTTATAAGAATTTGAAAAAAGTTGTGAGTCTGGCGTATAAATGGATATTGAATTGAAAAAGGTTATGGGTCCCACGTGCAAATAAATGGGTTTAAGAGTTGTCTGTTTGGATATTAGACTCAACTTAAAATTAGACAAAATTAAAATAATCTTAATGCAGTCCAACAACCAAACTGGACCTTAGTCAAACACATACTTAGCGATTCATTTACTTGAATCATTATAAATCTACTAATTGATATATATAAATATATATATATATAAAGTATATAAACTTTATAAAGATATTAGCTAAAAGTTAATTAATTCTTTTTTTCAAAATTTGTAGACAAAAGTATAAAATGAAACATAAATAATCAATTTGATCTAAATAAAGTAACTCGTTAACAAGCTCGAATTAGCCCAAATATTAAATGAGTTAGTTTGTGAATAAAACAACCAACTCGAAGAAAAGCTCGAGTTTGACTCATGTTCGAGTAAAACTTAAAACAAACGAGATTTGACCACCCACTGCTCGTTCGAACTCGACTCATTTACACCCCATATCATGTGGATTATACTATATTAAATGTTCTCTCTCTCTCTCTCTCTCTCTCTCTCTCACAGAAAATATTTGAATTATAAAATTGAAAAAAATGAAAAATCACAATCCAGTTTGAATATACCATTAAAAATGATCTTTTAATAGCCGACCCGACCCAACACAACATAATTGTCATCCATCAATAAAATTCGTAGATATGTCAGCCCAAATAGCGTTGAGAATGGACACTTGTTGAAGAAGGAGCCCACTGCCCTGCAGTCAAGGATGATATGGTCACTTTTGTGGCGTTGGCAATGTCACACCCACGTTTATAGGGCCACCATCTCTTGGCCCATAGCCAGTTAATGGCTCGAAATAACATGATCCAAATAATCAACACTGGCTCCAAATTAGCATTTCTTCCGCTCATGAAATGTGAACGGAGGTGAGTCCAAAAGATTAGCACGAGAAATTTGTAGTTATAGTGGCGAGATCGAAATTCGAATGGTTGTCTTCTCTCCATCTTGAGTCTCCATCAACATTTGGTGATCCCCCAACTCATCCAATACAGAATTTATAATTCTCTATGATTTTATTTAAAAAAGCTCACTAGTCCCCATGCTTTTTATCAGTTAATACAATAATTTGGTCAGGAGATTTCTTTTATCTCTCTTTCTGAGTCTTAAAAGTTTGGTGAAAAACTTTAGAAAATTCAAATCTCAATAACTAGTAGCAATAAATGATGGGTTTTTAAAATATTATATGCCACGAAATGAAATTGGATTTCAACGGAGAATAGCATTAATTTGGTTCTATTGGATTGCTATAAAACCTACAGCGTTTAAGCGACCCGCCGGGGGGGGTCCCATACAAACCTTAACTGGTCGAGGGATTTATGAGCAATAGGGCTTTGCATTTATTACATCGGATCTCTGGACCAACTTGAAATAGGGCTTGACATTTATTACAAGCACAAAGGATCTATTCATTGGTAAGCTAGCTAATATTGAACCTTCACAGTCTCTTATTACAACTCCAAATCCATTTTTGAAAAGGTTTAAAGGGGGAGGTTCCCATTTTTGAACCAGGTTGCTAGATGATGCAGTAGTAGTGGCCGTCTTTGAGTGAGCTTCATGTAGCTCATTTAAGACTTCTTTAGATTGCTAAGCAACCACTCTGGGATGCTGACTTCGAAGAGGGAGGAAGAGAAGAAGTTAAGGAGATGAAGGGTTTGTGTGTGTGTGTGTGTGTGTGTGTGGTATACCTTAGCAGACAGTTTGATAGATTGGCTAGGGTCCTTAAACGGCGTGGCTCAAATAAAGAGGAAGGAAAATGACGTAGCTTAGACTTGTGGGTATTAGAATGTTAAAGGTTGAAATGCACCGTGTATTCTATAAACGGTGTAGTTTTGGCTCTGGATTCTAGAAGGTTTATTAAAGGGTTATCTTTGTAATTCTACATGTAAGGTTGTAAAGTCCTACGCCAGGGGTGGGGTTTTGATATTCTGAACATTGCTGAGTTCGATTATTTTCTTTCATGTAGGAATTAGGTGGCGTCGAACTCACCCCTACGTATGAATGCTGGTTTCCTTTCCATCATCTTCTCGTGTTCATCAATATTGCCTCATCTCCCTTACAGATTTAGGGGTTGTTTCGAAGATAGATGGTTTCATTTCATCCCATTTGATCTCGTCTAGTCTCATTTCATCTCATTTTTTTCTCAAACATCATTCAAACATAAATATTTTTTAAATTTAAATTTTTAATTTTTTTCATCTAATCATTACAGTTTTTTCAAACTTCCAAACAAAACACAAAAAAATAATTTAACTTTTTCAAATCTCAAAATAAAAATAATATTAAAAAATCACATTATAATAATATTTTAACTTTATAATAGTGTTACTCAACTTTTTCCTCTCATTTCTCAAAACCCCATAAAACATCATAATTCAAACTCTTTTACTACTATTCACAAATCATTTCATTATTATTTATAAATTTTTTATCTCATCTTATTTTCCAAAAATTCCCTCGTGTAATAGTTTTGTAGGACATAGAAGGAGCAATTCTAAATTTTAGTGGGCTGATGGCAATCAGCATGCATGAAGTGCAATCCAACCCTATATACTATTAATTCAGGCCTTCCTAGTAATTAATGAGCTGTGACTATTTTGCTAACTTGGCCTCCACGAAAAAACTCAGGCTCTCATGGAGATCAAGAGCTTCCCATGTTACATGGGGATCTATCCTTGGGAAATGGGACTTTGCTTGTCCTTCAAGTTCTATTGTTTCCAAGAAGAAGACTGGATCCTTCTAATCCCAGATGCTCCAATATGCTTTCATTTCAAGCCATTAGTTTTTAAACTGGATTCTTTTTATTAATACCTGGATTAAACGATCCTTATTTGAGATACAACCTGAAACCCTAGATTTTATTTCTGGTCATTATAAAAATCATGATGAACATGCCATAAATATACTCCTTTTGTGTTCTTTCTTTGTTTCTAAGGCTGAATGGACATGTGTCAAGTAGGACTTTCCATTAAACATAAAGTAAAATGCAGATAGGTCGGAGTGAAAGAGTACATCATACAATTATGGAATAAAAAATTACTGTGCAAGTCGATTTTGAGACTGATAGACTTTCCACACTTTTAAATCATGTAATGTCAACTATTTCATAATCTAAATAATCAATAATGATATACTTACAATTTATTTCTATAATTATGTTATTTTATAATATTATTTTAAAAGTTATTTTATAAAAAAATATCACTTATTTAAAGCATGATTATATAAGAAATTGTGAGAATTATACCTATATCATGATTTTTCATATTTTTGGATGGGATATTTCAATAAATGATTGTTGACTAGTAATTTTGATTTTATTTGGTCGTGTATTAATTAAAGGCTTGCCGACTTGGCTGTGTACGTATATACAATTCTCCCTTGTGTAATTATATCTTAGGTAGAATTTGCGCGCACCTGAGTCCTTTCATATCATGATTTTGCATATCTTTTTTTTTACAATACCCTTAAATTATTTTACTTGCATTCTTCTTTCCACATTATCTAGTGGCCTGATGGCACTGAGCCTACATGAAATGCAATTCAACCCTATACTGTGATTCAGGCCTTCCCAGTAATGAGGTTTAACTATTTTGCTATTTGGCTTCCATTTAAAAAAAAAAAAAAAAAAAACTTTGAGAGTCGTTTGGATATTTAAAATATCTCAATATATCTGTAAATAGTAGTGAAATAGTTTGAGATAAGATATTTTATTGGATTTTGAAAAATGAGAGAGAAAAAGATGAATACAAATATTATAAAATTAAAAAATTATTTGAATATGATTTTTAATATTATTTTTATTTTAAAATTTGAAAGATTAGTATTTTTTTTTCTTGTATTTTGGTTGAAAGTTTAAAAAAATTGTAATGATTAGATTAAAAAATTAAAAATTAAAAATTAAAAAATATTTTATATTTTACTGATATTTGAAAAAATTTTAAAAAATACTTGAGAATAATTGTGTTACCAAGAAGCCCTCGGGCTTCCACGAACCAGAGCTTCCCATATTACATCATGGGGATTTATCCTTGGGATTGGGACTTTGCCTGTCCTTCAAATTCTATTGTTTCGAAGAAGAAGATCAAGAAGATCGATATTCCTTCTAATCTCAGATTATGCGGCTCCAATATCTTTTATTTTAAGCCGTCACCTTTCAAACTGGATTCTTTTTTATTAATAGCTAGATTAATTAAATCCTCATTTGAGGTACAATCTGAAACCCTAAATCTTATTTCTTGTTATGATAAATGCATCATGATGAACATGCCCCATAAATATACTCCTTTAATTTCTGTTCTTTCTTTGTTTCTTTATTTCCAAAATTTGGTATTTCGATATAGAGTAATATAATTACAAGTCAGTGTGTATGACACACATTACACGTCATTGATATGTTATGGTTTGATTTGCAAGAGAATTTAGTTTTAAACTTATATATCCTACAAATCAAATCATGTAATTTTAGCCGTATGAAATTTCATATTTTGATGCACCTTCAAGAAGTTTGTTTCGTGGCGAGTTCTGGTAAATACAGTCATTTTTGTGTACTTCTTGCGCACTCCACTGATATGATTGGCCAAAGCAATTATTTAATATTAAAAAGGTAGCGCAGTCAATCACATTAATTGAGTACGCAAAGAGTATGCAAAAGTGACTGCACATAAAATTTTTGATTACTTTATCATCCAAATAATCAGTAATAAGAACCAGTCGGTGGCTGAAATTTCATGGCCATTATCTGTGCCAAGAAAAATGTATTGGCTTGCTTAATTTAATTTAAATTTCATGACCATTTTAAGCTGAATGGTTCATGACATGAACTTGTGGAGGTTGAAATGAGAGTTATCTGACTCTAATTTTCATCAAATTCCAAAAACTGAAGGGTCAACTTGACTCATTCCAAATTTCCAATATTCACCACAGACCCATAGACCAAAAGTAAGTTGGTACATATAAATAATTCTTAGAGAACCTTTCAAATGTGCATAGACAGAGGCATTTTTATGAGTGATGCTATTTTAAAGCTATTACGTACACCACATGCCGTCCACATGGCATAATAATTAAATAATTAATACGTCTTGAATTATTCTCTGTCTAAATACGCAAGAGTTATACTATTGTTAAAAATATAATACAAATAATTAAATATACTTATTCTCATCAATTTAAATTTTTAGAACAAGTACTGATTTCTCAAGACATGAGAGAAGAGGTTTTCAGCTTAAATTTTGTCTCTGACTCTCTATACTTTATTTCATTAATTAAATATTCTATACGCAAGAGGTTTTAATGCACAACTTCAACATGAATATATGGATAAGTATATTGGAGGAGATGGTTTGAGAGCTAATTGGGGCACTAGAAAGAGAATAAAATGCATGTGAGTTGAAGTTGGCAAAAACTTGTGAATATCGTCCTTTCTATGTGACCCAACAGATACATATACGCCAATAGATATGCTAAGTCCCATTACATGTATGTGAACTCTCTAACACGTAAAGAGCAGATACAGACAATCCTCGTGATCACCCCTTGCTTCCAGATTCCACAATGAAAGGGACCCTATATATATATATATATATATATAGAGAGAGAGAGAGAGAGAGAGAGAGAGAGAGAGAGAGAGAGAGGGAATCCTCCTATTGGCAAAGCCTCCACATGCTCATTTTCCTCTTCTTGTGTTTCATTGCTATCACGATTTAGCTTCATTGGAGGGTGAAAACAAAGACTTAGGGATGCATTTTTTTTTGTTGGTTTGTGTCTTCTAACTTTTGCAGGGCTCCTCTTCTCGTGATTTACCTGTCAAAATGTCTCACAATCACTAAAACTTAACCTTGTTTGACAAGTGAAAATGACACTTTCTATCATATACTCTCCCAATTTAATGGGATTCCCCCCATAAGAGAGAATTACATTCTTTTTATCCAAGATGAAAATTTTGGTACACCCGTGCTAACGTATACGGTATACGATACACGTACGAGTTCATAAAGGCCAGGGGATCAAACATCCACCAACAACGCCAGAAACATACCCACTTGCCAGTCGAGACAATCCCGAATTTCGATCGCCACATTTTTTAGAGGACTTATAAGTACATTAGTATTCTAGCTTTGAAGGTGCTAGTGAATTCATGAGTTGTTGATAAGTAAGTTTAATTACCTGGCTTGTAGAAGATGAATATAACGTTTGACCTACCATTATTTTGATTATGATTAGTCAACTACCGAAATCTCCCAACAGCTTTAGATAATGGCTGAAGATGTTGACATTATTCATCCAAGTTCATATTGCATTAAGTTGTACATGCAATATGACTTTCCAGTAAATTCTTATATTCTGGAGTTGTAGAAATGTTCTCCAACAACACATGATCTCATATATGGTTGACCATTTCTGGATACCTTACGCCACAACTGGAAAAAGAAAATGTCTTCCATATACTTTATTACAAACTACTAGTCTTTCCCTTTCATGGATAGAAAGAGTCACATTCTCTACATTTGGAGGACGAGTGGTTGGGTCTCGTTTTTTTTTTTTTTACAATTATTTTCATCTCATCTTATCTAGTCATTACGACTTTTTCAAATTTCCATACAAAATAAAATAAACAATTCAACTGTTTCAAATTTTTTTTAAAAATAATATTAAAAAAATATATTATAATAATATTTTATTCAACTTTCAATTTTTATCTTAACTCATCTACGAAAACAAACGAATAAGCTAATGAGATCAGTTCACTTTCAATGTTTCCAACTTTTCTTATTTTACTAACTTTTTATGTTTTTAATTTACTTTCGACTTGAAGTGAGAGAGATAAATAAAGTCCGTGCTAGGTTATTTATTATTGTTCATACGAGTTTCTTGAGAGGATGTCATATGATTTATTATAATGTTATCCAAAAAATTCACAGAGACTATAGAGAGACGAGTTGTACTTTGACAGCAAAAGCTAATAAGATCAGTTTAATTTCATTGTCTCCTATTTTCCTCATTTCACCAACTCTATTTTTTACTTGTCTCTTATCTTATATTGAGATCAAAACCAATTTCTTGAACCTAGAATGAGAGAAACATAAATAAATTGCATGCACTATAAGAAAATTGTTTATTTGTATCAACTTATTTGCTACAAAAATGACTATTTCCTTCTAAAAATAGTCTATTTTTGTCGTAAATAATCTATCATAAATGCTTATTTTTCTTATAGTTATGCTATAGTATTTATTATCGTCCATGCGAATTTTCCGAGAGGATGTCCTATGATTTGTAATGCAACCTGATCAGAAACTTGCACAATCTTGACTCTAGCTAGATCCGAAATTTCAAAGAGAAGTTCTATAAATTTATAATCCCCTATTTTTACCCTTTTTTTCAATGTACAAACTATTGAACGAGTCTAATTATTGAATTTATTTAGTCAAGTCATTTTCAGGTACGGCAAAGCTCAACATCCATAAATTTGAAACGCTCAAACTAAATTTCTTTTCAAATCAAAACTATGGGTATTAAGTCATTATTATGGACCCCATTAAGAGCATCTATTACAGAGACATAAATCAATCGACCTTAAAGAAAACAGACACATTTGAAGGAATTGTTCAATTACAAGGGCTTGGCTTGGCTTGTACATTTTGTCAAATAGGAAGGAGTCAAAATATAATGAAACAATTAAAGTATTGCCAAATACTTAGTCTATGTTATGTTCATAATATATTATCATTATCTTAATTCTTTTCCCCCATTGGATATGCTTTCTCAACATATTATTGAGATGCTTCATATTATTTTGTTGATGCTTTACCTATTAAAATAGATAGTGCATTATTTTTTTAGACTATGAACTAAATTTAGAAGTCGGCCTTGTTTGAATATACAGAAGGTTTCATCTCATCTCATTATTACAACTTTTTTAAGTTTCCATACAAAATATAATAAATTATTCAACTTTTTCAAATCTTAAAACAATAATAATATTAAAAAATAATATTATAACAATATTTTATTCAATTCATATAAAATCATCTCATCTCATCTCACTATTTAAACGAGCCTAGGTTTTTCATTCATAACCTAGCAAGAAAGGATCATCATAGGAGAAAATGATAGGAATATATTTTATTTTGGATTAGTGGATTTAAACAATCCCTATAGAGTAATTCATCTGAAATTTCTTATCTTAATTTTTTTCCTGAAAGATGCATATATCAAACCCAAAAATAATGTTGGATGATATTTCATGTCTCTATCTCTTTAGAGTAATGCTAGGCATAAGTCTTAAATAAATAAGTCTTGCATAAACCCTCCGTAAAAATGGAGGTCTTACTAAAAAGAATAGTTTTTTTTTTTTTTACACTTTTTCAAGGTGAGATCTACTTTTTTATAAAAGATCTGGGCGGAACTTGTTTATTTGGGATTTGTCCAAATAATTTATCCTTCATAAAATGCCATCCTTTTTAATTCCATTAATCTAAACTAGGAATCAGTTTTGGACAATATTGATCATAAAAAGCCAACCAAATAAGTCATATATCTTCGATGTATGGATAAATATAAAAATCTGAGTTGTCTTTCTCTGCAAACATCAATTAAGGATTCGAATCCCATGAACAATGTGGCATAAACACAATATAATGAGTTATAATTCTCTCTAATTATAATTAGAGAAATTCTATTTATCATCACTACATCAAACACCAATATTATTGATGTGTAAATATGTGTGTTTAAAATAAAAATAAAAAAATGACAAATCACATATTGGTGTGTAGTGTAAGAATGATGAGTAGCATTTCTATTATAATTATATAGAGTAATTTAAAAAGATAAATAATACTCATCATCCCCACGCCACGTACCAACATGTGATTTGTCATTTTTATTTTTTTTATTTTAAAATTCATGTTTATACATTAATATATGTGTATTTAAATATAAGAATAAAAAAGATAAATTACATATTAATATATGATAAAGTGAATAATAAACAGATTTCTTCGTTAAAAAAATATAATAACTAGTCGTGATTTATACAAATAATATTAAATATCATAAAATTAAAATAATAATAATAGAAGAAAATGATCTTGTGGCATCCACGGATGTCCCAACGAAATTCAACTCTGGATGACTAGAAAAACACAACCACCACCATACGTACTTAGCGCGTACCACAATACTCAAACCTTAATCATGAGCGCAGTGTCGGCGCGTGTGAAATCGAATGTCACGCTAATCTGTCTCCTGTCCGCAGTTTACTCACAAATCAGAAATTTACGTGGATCCCACATTAGATTTGGAGCGAGTGGAGGTCTGTCGCAGTGTCCTGATTCTGACACTGTTCTCGTCCCCACCGTTACTACGCTTGGAACCATCGCAGCTTTCCTGTCACTTGACCGTTCTAGCACCGTCAGCGCTATCACGGTGCAACCGACACTTCGACGGAGAATCGCACGGCGAGCCAGTTGTCGCTCTTGCCTTGTTTTCGCTAAAATATCGTCACATCTCGGAATCTTTTCCCTCTAATATTGAACTTAAACAGGAACAAAAACCAAAAAATAAAAAAAAAGACGTGTCATTTTTTTTAATGAAATGAAAAAAATTATTAAAATAAAGGAAAATATCGATTGCCAAAAAACTAAATGAGAGGACAATCTATCCATTATTTTAAAAGGAAGGGACATTGATTTTGTCAATATTTACTATTTACCATTTAGAAAATATTTTGTAATGCAAACATGAAAATTATTAATATAAAGTTATAAATTACTTAAGGTCTGTTTGGAATTGGTGTAGAAAATAAAGTTTTTCATAGCAAAACTTTTAATTATAAAGTTTTAATGAAAAGCTCTATTATTAAGAAGTTGTTTACTGTTTGATAAACCTGCACCTAGATTGATTTTAAAATTAGTTTCGGTGGTTTTTTTAAATGTAGTCTTAAGGCCTGTTTGGATAGTTAGATGAGATGAGGTGATGAGTTGAATAAAATATTATTATAATATTATTTTTTAATATTATTATTATTTTGTAAATTGAAAAAATTGAATTATTTATCATATTTTGTGTGAGAATTTGAAAAAGTTGTAATGATGAGATAAAATGATATCGTTTCTTTATCCAAACAAGCCCTTAGGCTTAGTTTGTTTTCACAAATCGTCTTATCTCATTTCATTTCATATAATCATTACAATTTTTTCAAACTCTCAAATACAATACAAAAAATAATCAATTTTTTAAATTTTAAAATAAAAATATTATTAAAAATTATATTCTAACAATATTTTATTTAACTTTAAACTTTTATCGCATCTTCTCTGTGTAACCAAATGAGACCTTATTTGTATGATCTTTTCAAAAAAAAAAAAAAAACTTCAATATGATGCTTTTTTAAAATGTGCGTTTTCAATTTTTTTAGGCACTCGAAGTACTTTCTATAAATTTTCCTAAGCATACTAATTTTTTTCTTTAAAAGAGTTTTTAGGCAAGTAAAAGTACTTTGTAAGCTTCCAAATGCAATCCCAAAGATGGACTAAGAAGCTTAACAAATGTACAACGCACTAGTTTCTAATATTATAGGGAAAAACATGACCATTTACAAGGTGATCATAAGATTTTAATAATATTCAGTTGAGTTGAGATCATTCAAATTTGTGTTGGATTACTCATATTCATGTAGGATTAGCTTTCTTTTCATCTATTAAGAACGTGTTTCGCATCACCAACTACACAGATTACCTACAACAAATGAAGGAGCGGCACTGTTTGCCGTCTCTGATGTCAAAGTTAGTATAGCAATATAAGAGTAAATGTATAAAGTAACAAATAAATCAAGTATTTGTTACCTCTTGTAAGCTATTTATAGAGGTTATTTCCTTGGAGTGATAGAGCACAATTTACCTTGTGAAACATTTTCCTTTTAGAAGTCTAAGTCATCTCCCTCTTAGGAGTTTGAGTCCCTTCTTCTTAAGAGTTTGAGTCCCTTCTTGACTTTATCTCTTAGCTAAAATTGTGGGAGCTCAAATATCTCTTCCAGTTACCCGACTAATTTTCTTTGTGTTGGCACATAGAAAATTAAATACTTTGCATTCTTTGTACCTGCCTTTTACTCCGTTGGCTCGTGGGCGCTTGCTTGCTTTTGTTTTCCCATACCCCCCTGAGGATCTATGCTAGTTAGTGCGTGTGAGTGTCTTCAAATCCTTTTGGTTGTCTTGGGAATCTTAAGTCAACCGTGATTGAGGTAACTTGCAGAAAAAACAATTTTGGTAGCTGTGCTCAGCGATCATTTTTTATTTTTAGTGGCCTTAGAGGATTTTGCCTCGTGTTGTGATTTTTTGTTTGCGTTTTTCTATTTTGATGTGGATGTAAGAGTTTGTGTATTTGTGTGGATGTTTTCCTGAAAGATTATTTATTGTCGGCAATGAGTGACTATTTTTGTTTATTAGTTTTTTGTGTGTATTTTTGTGATCATATTTGCTTTTGTTGGTAGTAATATGCCCCTTGGTGTAAATTGTTGTTGTGTTTTTACTTTTATTGGTAGTAGTGGATTTTGTCCCTTGGTGTAAATTGTTATTATGTTCTTGTTTTGTTGTTATATTTGTTGGTAGTAACTCGTGCTTAAGTGATCAGGGTGCCCATCGACTCCCTGAATCCACATTAGGCGGTTGTTGAGCCCGTCAACTCGTTCCCGAAGGAAATCTGCGCGAGGCGATTATGGAGCTCAGTGGCTCATTCCAGAAGGTAACTCTGGAGATGGTCGTGTGGTATTCTGGCTTCCACGCCCATTTGATGGCGATTTTTGGAGAGGGTAATGTGGCCTTCTAACCTCCAAGCCCGTTCGATGGCGATTTATGGAGAGGTTGTGTGGTACCCCTATGGGCTGGGCCTAGGAAATTCAATGGGCCGGGGGAAAAATCCCTCCACAAGCCTAAAAGGTTGCCTTATCCCTCTTGCAGAGGAGTGCGGATTGGTCATTGGCCACCCGAAGACAAAAATTTACATTCCTCGTTAAGCGTCAACAGGTGGGAGTGGGTTTAATAGCAAACTGTCCGAACGACTTACTAATTAGGCAATGTGGATGCTATATTCTATACACCGTGTTAATGTTGTGTTTCGCACGCATTTGGGCCAGGTTCTGGTAACTCTGGCCTTCAGAGTTGGGTCTTGATCGGTGTTGTGAGGAGCTCCGGCAATGGTCTGGTGTAGCTGTACGGTGTCAGTGCGTACATCTATGGCGATGAACAATATTTAAATGCAGAGAAAATAAAGAGAGAAAGACATACAGATTTACGTGGTTTAGCACTAGGCTTACGTCCACAGAGTTTGGGAATGGGAGATTCCACTATAATAAGCGTGTTTACAGTCTCTCATAGCCTTTCATTTCTCCTAGTGGGTCCCCCCAATGGGTTGGGCCTAGGAAATTCAATGGGTCAAGGGAAGAAAAATCCTCTCACAGGGCAAAAATCTTCTCATAGGTTTAAAATGTTGCATTATCCCTCTAGCAGAGAATTACGGGTCAATCCTTAGCCACCTGAAGACAAAAACTTACCTTCCTAGTTAAGTGTCAACAGGCGGGATCGGGTTCAGCAATAGATTACCCGAACGACTTACCTCCCTGCGATATACTAAAGGGAGAGGTAGGCTTAAATGTTGCCTTGTCCCTCCCGCAGTGGAGAGCGGGATCAACCTCATGGCTCCCTGAATGAATTACCCCAACTTTCGCTGCGACGAAGTGTGGGATCAATGCTAGCATGACCCAAACCTACAATTTCTTGTGATGTCAACGGGCGGGAACGGGTTTAGAACGAACTATTCGAAATCCTACCTCCCCACGAAGGAAGATAGGTGAGCAGGTGACTCAACCTCATCGTCCGGGAGAGCGGGAGTAGCCCCCACAGTGGCCCGAATAACTTACCCTGACACCCATTACGGTGAAAGAGCAGATCAGCCATATCGCTGTCCGAATTACCTTCCCGCGGGATAACAGAGAGAAAGGGAAGTCTAAAGGTTACCTTATCTTTCCTGCGGTGGAGTGCGGATCAGTCTTCAGCTACCTGAAGGAAAATGCTTACCTTCCTCGTCAACGTCAATAGGCGGGAGCGGGTTCAGTAGCAAACTGCCCGAACGACTTACCTTCCTGCAGGATACCATAGGAAAAATGTAGGCTTTAAGGTTGTTTTATCCCTCCCACAGTGGAGAGCGGGATTAGCCTTACGGCTACCCGAATAACTTACCTCGGCTCTCGCTACGACGAAGTGTGGGATCAACATGAGCCTAATCCAAACTTACCCTTTCCTGTAGTATCAACGGGTGGGAGCGGGTCCAGAACAGACTGCCCGAGCAACTTACTTCCTACAGGGAACAAATGGATGAGATAAGCCAAAGGCTGTCTTGTTTCTCCCATGAAGGAGAGCGGGTTTAGCCCTAAGGCTGCCTTAATACTTACCCCGACTCCTACTACGATGAATGAGTGGACCAGCCACATTGCTGTCTGAATTACCTCCTCGGGGGAGAAATAGGCGATTTGGCAAGAGGCATTCCAACCTTTCCCGGACAGAGAGCGGGTCGAGTCTATGGATCGCTTGAATAATGAAGGGAAAGACACAGACATCATCAACAGAATCTCAAACCAAAATCCACATCAACGAAATCGCCATTAGCAACTTACCTCTCTGAGTGGCAAAAAGGGAAAAGTAGGCTTAAAAGATTGCATTATCCCTCTCTCGGAGGAGTGTGGGTCGGCCATTGGCCATTTGAAGACAGAATCTCCATCAACATAATCTCCATCAGTAAAATCTCCACCAACGAAATCTCCATCAGCGAAATCTCCATTAACAAAATCTTCAATAACAGAATTTTCAGTAACGGAATCTCCATCAAAAGAATCCTCACAAACAGAAACTAGCACTCTGACAATGCAGGAATGAGCAAATGAAGAGGACAACAAGAGGGAAGAAAAAAGGCCTGAAGGGGTAAAGCAATATGAGCAGAAGGAACGAAGCTAAAGGAAATAGGAAATGGAAGAAAAATATAGCTAAAGGAAATAGCTAAGGGAAAGGCAGCTAAAGGAAATATGAAAGGAAAATAAGATTAAAGAAAATCGATAGGACAAATCGACGACAAGAAGGCTCAGCAGGGTAGAACCCTGCCTAAAAATCAACAAGCAGAAAAACTGACGACCAAACAGAATGAGGCGAGGCGAATGAAAAACAGGCTGAAAAATCCCTATCGGACAGATCTGATAGGAATTGGCAAGATAACTGTGAGGGAATTTTTTTCTCGGTCCATGGAATTTCCTAGGCCCAGTCCATTGGGGAGACCCGCTAAGAGAAATGAGAGGTTATGAGAGACTGTAAATAAGCTTATTATAATGAAATCTCCCATTTGCAAACCTCCGTGGACATAAGGCTAGTGCCGAACTACGTAAATTTGTATGTCTTTCTCTCTTTATTTTCTCTGCATTTAAATATTGTTCATCGCCATGGATGTACGCACTGACATCATACACCCTCACCGGATCACTGCTGGAGGCTCTTCACAACACCGATCAAGGTCCAGGTATGAAGACCCGAGTTGTCGGAGTCTGGCCCAAAGGCGTGTGAAACATGACGTTAACACGATGTATAGAATATAACATTCACATTACCTAATTAGTAAGATTTGATGTATAAGACTCAAATTTTAAAATTTTTAAATTAAATTGTCATATAAATATTTTAATAAATATGTTATTTAGTACTTATTTGCACGTATTAAAATCTTTTATAAGTTTTAAAGAAAATGTTAAATGTATTTAAGAATAATTTAAAAGAAAAACTTACTTTCCCATATATCAGTTGTTGATATGATGAAAATCTTAAGATCTAAGATTTAAATTTTAAATTTTAAAGAAAAATAACAAAATAAATTTTATGAATAAAATTATAAATACATATTACACTATTCAAGTTTTAATTTATCCCGTTAAATTCGTATAAAATAGATTATAATAAATCAAACCCAAAAATCTCGTCTTAATGGCGGCGAAACAGATGGGGAAAATATCGCGAGAGATTGTCGGCGTATAGACAGAAACAATAATAAAAGGGGACCTCGAAGGATACGGAGGAGGGAAAATACAGAAAGAAATCAAGAATCAACGTATACGGACAATCTCTGTACAGATTTCATCGCAGCGCCACGTAGCATCACATCCATCGTCGGATCTTTGACACTTATTTCTCCTGGACCCACAACTAATCCCTTCCAGCTGGCTAGCATTTATTGGCTGACACCATCCGTTCATCAAAGTTTTAGAAAGCCAAATCCCTCCTCTTAACCCAACCACACGCTTCCACGCTCTTCCCCCATCCCCCCACAGCGCTCCTGTCTCTCTCTGTCTCTCTGTATCTCTCTTTCCTACCCACCGTACGTATTTACACTCGTTCTTGTTTACTCGTCCCGGCGGATCACCTACCGATCTCTCGCCGGAAAATCCTTGAGATCCCCAGATGACTTTCGTTCCTACTCGATTTTGATCCCATTTTTGATTTTGTAAAGTCGAAGATCTTGTCCTTTTCGTTGCTCGGTGCGCCTGAGTCGGCAATTGGCGAAGACCCGAAGCTGTTAGATAATGCGTGTGGAAATCAGTGTTCTTGTCGCGTATAATTGGTGAAGGAATCTTTAGATTTCGAGAGATTCGGGGAGAGGGATCGGCGTGGGCGGGGCAAATGGTGCTATTTTTGGTAATGTTCGGTGACCTTTAGGTTGGATTTGGATCTTTCTTTACTTGAAGACATTCTCGCGGTTGCGAAGCCGTTTCAGGAAACTCAATTTTTTGGTTGTGAATTTGGGGTTTTGGTCTTCTTTCTCTGTTTCCAGCTCCTGATCCTAAACTGACGCAATTGAATGAGAACGAATCTTTTTGCTTCTCTTTGTATGGGGGGAAGAGGAGCGAGATGTGCAGGATAGAGACGAGCAGTGAGATCAAGAGCTGTGAATACAAGGAGGAGGAGGACAAGGAGAAGAGAGAGAGGAGGGTGGTGATGGGTCTGAAGGCAATGGGTGGTGGTGCTGGAGAGAGTAGGGTTGAGAAGTTGAAGAGTTCAATGTCGAGGTCTAAGATGAAGCTGTGGATGATACGGGCGACGACGTCGGTTTTGCTCTGGACTTGCGTCGTGCAGTTGACGGCGTTGGGGGATATGTGGGGACCTAGGGTTTTGAAGGGCTGGCCCTCTTGTTTCTCCCAGGAGTCCTCCGTTAACAACGCAATCAGCGTGCCCTCTGTTCCGCCGCTTGTTCTTCCACCAAAAAGTGAGCATTTTTCTGTTACAATTTGTTCCCGAAATTTTTTGGTTATTTTCATAGGAATACGATCTTCTCTGTTGGTTTTGAAGTTCGTACTAAAGTCGTGGTTCATATATATCTGCCAGGGTAAGTTTTATTTTTTTATTCTTTACGAATAGTTTCGATTTTGATAATGGTGCGGAGTTTTTTCTATATTACAACGGGTGTTAGTTCAGCGGTTTTTACTTTTGAGAGGTCATCTAATCAGAGTCATATATTCTGGAGTAGTTTTCTGATTTTTCATGTTTTTATTTATAAGAAAAAGGTTATTTATGTGTGGTGAGAGAGGCTCCAACTCTCGACGATTTTTTCTGTCCCTTTATGTGATAGAATTATTTTTGAAATTTTCATTGGAGGTACGAACTGGAATTTTGATTGGCTCCATTTTTAGTTAGCCTGCTAGCATTGGAGGTAGGAACTGATTTTCGAGAATAGAGCTAAATCTGATGGCACCCTGATAGTTTCAGTGTATTGTGAATTGAGAGATGTTATTGTCATCATAAGTTGTGATGAGTCCTATTTCTTTTTATTTCCTTAATTTCATCATTGTTGATGATTAATTGTACATTTAATCCTGAATTTTGTGCTTATTTAGGGGTTTATAAGAACAACGGTTACCTGATGGTCTCATGCAATGGAGGACTCAATCAAATGAGAGCGGCGGTGAGTGGTAGCGAGCATACCTCAATTTTGCATATCACCCTGTCTTTTTTGGTGAATTTGGAATTGTGTACAAAGTGTGATGAGTCTTATATTTCCATGTTTTCAGATATGTGACATGGTTGCTATTGCAAGATATTTAAATGTCACACTTATAGTGCCTGAGCTGGATAAAACGTCCTTTTGGGCTGATCCCAGGTGTGTCAACTGTTCTCTCCTTACGTATTTGAAGCATGTGAATGTCCACAGTTTCTAAAAGGATATTAAACTTTCTCCCATTATTTATTAAACAGAATTTTATTTCTTACATGTCAAATAAATATTTATAAATTATCCTTGCAGTGAATTCCGTGACATATTCAATGTTGATCATTTCATTACTTCCTTGAGAGATGAGGTCAGAATATTGAAAGAATTGCCTCCTAGGCTCAAGAGGCGAGTGGAGCTTGGGAGGGTTTATTCCATGCCTCCAATCAGCTGGTCTGACATTTCCTACTATCGGGATCAGGTCAGTTTTATATTGTTCTTTTGTTAGCCCTTCAGTCAGGCAAGAGTATCAGAACATTGTAAGTTGCAAATCTTAAAACATCCTTGAAAATGACCCTACAGTAGGATGTGAACCTAGGATCTACCGCAACCTTTACCAAGGATTGTTTGACTTGCAACATTATACTTTCATATTTGCGATCTTTTTCTTTTTTTGAGACTTCAGTCTCAATGTAACCATTATATGTCCTACAGATTCTTCCTCTGATACAGAAGTACAAAGTTGTACATCTAAATAGAACTGATGCTCGACTCGCCAATAATGGCCAACCTTTGGAAATTCAGAAGCTGCGCTGCAGAGTAAATTTTAGTGCTCTGAGATTCACTTCTCAGATAGAGGAATTGGGTAGAAGGGTTATCAAGCTTTTAAGGCAAAATGGTCATTTCCTAGTACTTCATCTTAGATATGAAATGGACATGTTGGCATTTTCTGGCTGTACTCAAGGTTGTAACAGGGAGGAGGTGGAGGAGTTGACAAGAATGAGGTGAGCCGTGTGTATTTGATTAACAAGCGACTGCACCAGGCATTCTGAACTCCCAAAATTAATTTCATGTTGCATATTTCACAGGTATGCTTATCCCTGGTGGAAAGAGAAAATAATTAACTCTGAATTGAAAAGGAAAGATGGTTTATGCCCCTTGACACCTGAGGAAACTGCTCTGACTCTGAGGGCGCTGGAAATTGACCCTAGTTTCCAGATTTATATTGCAGCTGGTGAAATATATGGTGGAGAAAGAAGAATGGCAAGTCTTGCAAAGGCTTACCCAAAGTTGGTGAGTAGATAATGCTGAAGCAAAATCCTTGACTTTTGATACTTGGTTATTGTTTTTCTTCATTTTACTGAGCCCTCTGGTTTTTTAATACAGGTCAGAAAAGAGACACTGTTGGAATCGACTGACCTTAGGTTTTTCCAAAATCACTCATCCCAGATGGCTGCATTGGATTATCTAGTTTCACTGGAGAGTGATATTTTTGTTCCTACATATGATGGAAACATGGCCAAAGTTGTTGAAGGCCACCGCAGGTACTGTTCTGAAAAGTTTGATGTAATTGCTTAACCATTTTAGTGGTTTCATTTTCTTAAGGATAAATGAGTTGGGATTGAAACACCATAAGTGAGATCCCAATTTTCTGTTTTTTCCCACTGTATTTTGTGCATGACCATTAAAGCAAGGTGCTCTTTTTACTTAAAAGACTGCCAATGCTGGGCCCCTTTTATTTTACCAGAAGTTATTGATTTTTCATGGCTAGTATCAAGATAATTGTTAAGCAGATCAAGGGGAGGCTTGTGACGTGGCCTCTCCATGGTTATGGTCATTATTTTAATCCATTTTAATTGTACCAAAACATTTTATCTTAACTGAGCCGTCTGTTGTCTTTTTCAGATTTCTTGGGTTCAAGAAGACAATTTTGTTGGACAGAAAACTGCTGGTAAACTTGATAGACCAGTACAATATTGGATCACTTACTTGGGATGAGTTCTCATCTGCAGTGAAGAAAACTCATGCGGATCGCATGGGTAGGCCAAGTAAAAGGGTGGTGATCCCAGACAGACCCAAAGAAGAGGATTATTTCTATGCCAACCCAGAAGAGTGTTTGCTACCATCGGACAAGTCATTGAGTAGTACATGACCATTATGTTGCGAGATTCATACATTTATCAGTGTTCTCCTACAGTGCTAGCTGTTTGGGCATAGATAGGTCTCTTCACAGGGTTTAAATGATAAGAGAAGGAACGTGTTATGAAGAGAAGATTATAGGGATGTGTTAAACTTTCAAGAAAGCCCGAGAGATCTATGGAAGCAGCTGGATGGCATCATCATGTTTTTCTAATTGCCAATAATCCATCCAATTCATGTATAGAAGCTACCCTGCAATTACAGGGTGAGAGCAGATTGATCTGCATTGTACACCGGGGTGATGCAAATACAGATTTAGTTTTCGCAGACTTTGAAGGTTAATTCCTTTCCCTTCAATTTTTGTATTTTTTTTGTTTCTCTTGGATCGGGCTACTGCCACCATTTTTAGATTTTCTTTAGCATAGATCACATTTTAATCATCCTCTACACATATCATTGCCACTGTCCTATAATGCTTTGGTGTGCTATCATGGAATGATGGGGTGCGGTGTGTATGTACTTTATGCAAACTACATTTATTAATATTTTCGGTTCAATTTACTTCTTAGTACCTTTTTGGGTTCTAATTCATCCAAGGGCCCTCTCCCAGTTAAAATAATGCCTATCTGTTAACAGTAGGGTGGTTGTAATTCATGGGACTTTATTAGTATGCAGACAAAGCATGGTTTTCTCCCGAGAAGGTTTCATCCTGTATATCTCAAGAAATGATATTTACAATCGTGGAGTGTCCAAGTGTTGTACAATCTTTTTGAAAAAAGTGAGCAAGTATTGGACCAAAAAAAAAACTAATTTTTACTCGTAAATCTCACATATGATAATGTGTTGATGATAAAGATAACCAATCTGGCCATTGCAACTTTGGTTGATTCCTTGGCCCTCATTGGTAGTAGGTACTTGAATCATCTAGTGGTTGGGGGAGATCTGTTTGTTTGGTAATATGCACCATTTGCAGATCATATATGAACTACATATGAGAAACAACTAGGTTGATTTTTCATACTAGTTTATTGGGAAAAAAAACATGGAACTTTTCTTCTTTAATGAGAGGGACAGGAAAAAGAAGTGTATTATTGTATAAGGAAAAAGAAGTGTATTTTTAATGAGTGCTGAATGATTGAGTGTGGTCCTCTTCTTGATGAGCTGGCTTGTGTTTGCTTTTATATGGAGAGAAAGGAACATTAAGGACTTGGAGCATCTATTTTTTCATTTCAAGCGGACAGCGATCTCTCTATTTCCGCTAAAATAAATAGATAGTGTTTATTTAAATGTAAAGATATGGGGTGTTTTAGTCATTTCATCTATCAATGGACTCCTTTTTAATTTCAGAGACCAAAAAGGCCTCATATTTTACACTAAATAGAAGCACTCGGGGGGATTTAATTGATAATAAAAAAAGTTGAGACCTTGTTTCTGTGATTTATGGTAACTTTTCAAGGATAAAGACAGGAAGGATAAGGACAGACAAGAGAGGCCCAAGAATCAAAATCTAAGTTCAATGATTCATTTGATGCTTTAGCAATAGAAAAGATTATGATTGGAAATACAAATAGCTTTCATCTGTACCCAGAAAGATTATGTTTAATTGGGTCCCTTGCATGCTAAGCCAACATGTTGTATGTAATGTAGAAAGTAAAAGATTGACCGAATTTTTTTTTATAAAAAAGAAAGGCCAGTGCTAGGGAGCCCGCATTTTTGTTGCCCGATTGGGCATTTTAATTTTTTTTAAATTTTTTACTTAGATTATGTTTGGAGGATGAGATGAGAATTTTGTATTTTATTTTAAAGTTTAAAATATTATTTTTTAGTTTTGAGATTTGAAAAAATTGAATTAGAATTTGAAAAAGTTATATTGGGATTTGAAAAAATTGAATTAGAATTTGAAAAAGTTATATTGGGATTTGAAAAAGTTGAATTATTTATTATATTTTATATGGAAATTTGAAAAAGTATAAAGATGAGATGAAGATGAAAATTTTAAGTAAAAATTATTTTTCAAACATAATCTTAGTGTTTAAGAAAATATTATTTAATAATATTGTGAAATTTTTTATTTTTTTAAAAAATATTTTAAAGTGTTAAAAAAATAATAGAAAAAAAAATAGAAAAAAAAACTAAAAAAAATTTAAAATGCCCAATCGGGCAAAACCAACGGGAGCCCAAATTGGGCTCCCTATCATTTTTTAAAAAGAAAGCCACCGGTCTCTGTACATTTTTAAGGAGAGGATCATATTTTAAGATTATTATTTTTATATAAGAGAAATTTCAGACATAGAGAGATTATAATAAATTGACTTTTTATGTGATTTCATAAATTTATTTAACTATAAAAATAATTTTACAATATAATATATCACATCAAGTTATAATAAATATATTTTTTTTTAAGTGAATTAGGAGAACAAAAAGTGATACAAATTTTCTTACGCCGAAACGATTAAATAGTATTGGGTGACATGATAACCAGGAATCCTAGGATGTATAATGTACCTCCTCCTTTGAAAGGGACATTTTGGTCTTCATTGGTCTCCGAACCTTTTGACGCTTGACGAATAGCCCAGCAAAATCTTTGCTTAATATTTAATTATTTGTTTCCTAGGCTTTTATGTTAGTTTGATTCTATACATTTGAATGATCCAAATGTACGGCCAACGTATTGGAAACATCGTATTGAGCAGAAAAGGCTGGAAGATGACACCAAATTGTAAATAAATTATGGCACAAACATTCGTTACAAGGGGTTGTGGCCATTCTGACTTGTCGCCCTTAGATCAAGTACATTCGCCATTAAGAAAGGTTAAGTGATTGTTTTGTGCAAACATAAATTCTATTAAAAATCTAGAGAATCTAAGCTTGATCATTTTTGGTTGAAATAAGAAAATTACTCATATTTTCGTCGAAAGTGGGGTATTGTAGATTTTTGTAACATTTATTTTTTGGAAAGAACGTACATTACCTTAATATTAATTTTTTTAATTTTTTTTTTTATAAAAGATCGCTGAAAATAGTGAGAGTAATCCACCAATTTGTGATGGTGCACCTTTAGTGATAATGACTCTCAAAAGTTATAGAATAAAAAAAATCCTCATAAATAGTGTGATAGCTATATATTAGTATTCTCTCGTCGTTTAAAGACTATAAGAGAATATTTGTAATATGGCTCCGCTAAAGGCACTGAATTTACATAGTTGAAACTCCAACATAGAATCTTAGATTCACTTCACTTATATGATCCAACTTGAGGTTGTTGATCTGATTGGCAAAGGAAAAGTGGAGTTGATAGATGTATATATCCATCTCTTGGCACTAATTGAGTTGCCTTTAGATAACCATTGATTGCACATTTATTGAAATTTTTCTTGAAAGAGTCAAAAGAATTATATGGTTAGATTGTTTGTGATGATGTTTAGGCACAAAGTACTTTGAGCGTATGATTGTTGCTTGTACTATTTTTGGCACAAAAATCGAATGAATGTTGCTGCTCCTATTTTTGTGCAATCACCAACAATCTATTCAAAGATATCTAATGTACCTAGTCGTATTTTATTAACGACCTATTGAATAAAATGGAGTTTTTTGAACGCTGTTGATAATCTTAGATCCTAAGAGATATGACGATCTGGTTGTTTAGATTATTAATTATAGCCTAATGAGAGGTTTTCCATACTAAGAGGTGATGAACAAGGAGTTGTGAAAAGTAACTAAGATTTCATGTCTTGTGAGACTGTGTATAAGAAAAATAGTTTCTATGAGTTCTTGTTCAACATCCATAGACAATTAATGAGATGAAAAATACTGAAAAATCTAGTTTTGCTTATACTATTTGGTATTTCCATTATGGTTTGCTCATGGGAGATAGAGGTTGAGATTTTGTTAGAGGATAAATATGACTTACTTGATAAAATGAGTTTGTGATGCGATTGTCGTTAAAAGTAATGATTAGATTATTGTGATTGTCTTTGGGAGCAAAGACCCTAATCGCTTTACCCTTAATGAAATATAAATGATGGTTATCTCACATGATTTTGTTGAGTAGATGATTTATATGAAACCTGGAAATCTCTAACTTAAGTTTGTTGAATGAAATTTGTGGTTACCATGTAGATTCTTAATAATCGCAATTGGACTTATTGGCTAGAATCTAAGGTTTATATTGTAAGTTTGACCTTAAATGAGATTCACGATGAGTCGCTGACTTCATATTTGCGCAAAGAACTTTTATACATAAAAACATAGTCTCTTAGTTGGAGCATGTTTTGAAAAATTAATACACATGAGATTATGCATGGAGAGAAATGGTCATTAAACAACACTTGTGAGTTGTGGTTTGATTATTTTTTAGTTGACCATGTGATTTCTCTCTGTCATGGTTATACTCGTCATGCACATGACACTGATGTGTTCTATGATCTTGTGGCGTGACTATAATATATATATATTTTTTTTATGTAAGCATACACATTCACCATAGATTTGGGAGTTATGGTGAAAAAGGTATGTTGATAGGCAGAGATCGACTTACTCACATGAGCGATCGCCGTTGGTGCAACAAAAGGGTAGCGAGCAAAGATGAGACAATGTGTCACTCAGTACTTATCTAGAGAAGGATTAGTTGTAAGATACAAAAGATATGCCGCCTTAGTGGAAGCTAAGATGAGGTTCATCACGTTTAAAAGGAATGTGCATGGTTATTCACAATCCATGTAGCTTGTGGTTTAGCCAGATGCGATATCCTCTTTGGCACTTTGGATAGCGAGCAAATGGAGGGACTCGGGTTAGGCATTGAGATAGAGATAAGACTAAGATCTGTACGATGAATTGAGATTAGGTATACGTTCTTTCTTTGGAAAGAGAACTCTACCGTTGTATATATTTTATACTACATATACTTTTGTGACAAACAATAGAGGTGAGTGAATGGATCCCTGCTTTCTCACCGTGTGAGTCCTGTAAGTCATAATTGATAACCTTAATTTATTTATGCCCTTAGGAGATTTATGCCCTTAAGACACAAAAGATATGTCTCCTTAGTGGAAGTTAAGATGAGGTCCATCACATTTAAAAGAAATGTGCATGGTTACCCACAGTCCATGTAGCCTGTGATTTAGCCAGATGCAATATCCTCTTTGGCACTTTGGATAGCGAGCAAGTGGAGGGACTCGGGTTAGGCGTTGAGATAGAGACTAGACTAAGATCTGTACAGTGAATTGAGATTAGGTATACATTCTTTCTTTGGAAAGAGAACTCTACTGTAGTATATATTTTATACTATATATGCTTTTGCGACAAACAATAGAGGTCAGTAATTGATCCCTGCTTTCTCACTGTGTGAGTCCTGTAGGTCATAATTGATGACCTTAATTTATTTATGCCATTAGGAGATTTTTGACTATGTCACAAGGTTGATGTTTTAGTATTTGCTACTTTGGCATGTTATCTATGACCATGAATTATGGTCTAAAAAGACATTGCTGGAAAATCAACAGAACTAAAACTAAATGGCTTTAGGGCGAAGGGAAGACTATTTGGTAATACATCGATAATGGTGTGTACTAAATACCGGCAAGTTATCTTGCTTCTTGGGAGTAGCAACATAGCTGTGAGTATATCATGTTTTATGGAGATTGAGCATTGCTCTGAGTCATTCAGACTCGAGAGGGATTAGGGATGCTTAGTATGATGTGACCAAATGAGTCGGGCTATAATGAGATATTTTTAGGGATGTTGCTATGCTGGTCTTCTCTTAGAGAGGCTTGATATAGTGCTACTCTCACCGCTCCCAACTCCCGCTGGGAGCTACCGCTATATTGTTTTTTTTAATAATTGTTTTACGTAATGATTAAGTAAGTATTTTTAATGATGTTGTAATTTTTTTATTTTTTTAAAAAATATTTTAAAGTGTTAAAAAAATATATGTAAAATAAAATAAAATGAAAAACATAATATTTTACATTAATGGTAGCTCCCAGCGAGAGCTGGCTGGGAGCGGTATAGATAAACACCTCAACCTTGAGAAGACCAGCTTGACGAATGACTTATCAATATTTAATATGCAAAAGACTTGGCACATGTCAATTAAAGTGAATTAGATAATTTGCATTGTAAATTCGCTTATTCTTATATTGTGTTCCAATAACACGCAAACATACCAATTTTGGTGATAAAGAATTCTAAGCCTCCATAAAGCACCTCATTAAAATTTTTAAATTTTAAAAAATAAAAATATATAAAAATAATTATATGCAAACATATCAATTTTGGTGAGATGAGATGAGAATTTTATGAATAGTAGTAAGATAGTTTGTGAATAGTAGTGAAATAGTTTGAGTTAAATATTTTTTGAGTTTTGAGAAAGGAGAGATAAAAAGTTGAATAAAAAATATTATAAAGTTAAAATATTGTTAGAATATAGTTTTATAATAATATTATTTTTGTTTTAAGATATGAAAAAGTTAGAATTGTTTTTTATTTGAAAGTTTGAAAAAGTTGTAATGATTAGTTTGAAAATTTTATATTTGAATTATATTTGGAAATATGATTGGATGAGATGAAATGAGATTAGATGAGAATTTTGTGTCTCATCTGAGGCCCAATCCGTCCTTAATTATTTCATGCAAAAATAATAAACTTGGGAAGACCTTGACTGATGACTCAATTATAGCCGTAGACTTTGAGTACTCAATATGAGGTTCTATCGAATTTCTCAATCTCTCTACTTTTCAATCGTCTTCACCTTCTTGATTTTTGATACGTTCATAGCAATCAGCTTGGGGTTTATGTCACCCTATTTGGGACGAGTAATAAGAATTGATTTCAGACTGTTGTTGGAAGCTATCCATGAGTATTGGCCAGCAAGCCTAAGATAGTGTCATGGGAATTTCAAATGGACAGATTTGGTATAGCAGTACATTTTTATGTCAAGTTGTTCTACACCGAATCATAAGGTACAGATTTGAGAGAGTTGTTCTACACCGTATTTGCTCATTTTGATAGTAAGATGAGATGAGATGATTTTAGATGAGTTGAATAAAATATTGTAAAAATATTATTTCTTAATATTATTATTGTTTTAGGATTTGAGAGAGTTGAATTACTTATTATATTTTGTAGAAGAATTTAAAAAAATTGTAATGATGAGATGAGGTAAGTTGAGATGGGTTAATTGTTACTTTATGCGGCGAGTTTTTTTTCACTTGCAACAATTCTTTCATCCTAATCCAAGACTTCTATCCAACATGATCTTAAAATCACATCTGTAAAGTCCATGAAGCTAACTATGCGGTGGGAAGTTTGATTTTACACCCATCAATAAAAAGTCGACACATAAGCGGTCTATGTAATTAACGGTAGAAGTGACTTGAGTACAAAATAATCTTCCTAGTCACTTTCTCGCTCTGTCTGCTGAAACCCATCTCTCACCCTTTCTCCTTCCTCAGCTCTCCCTTTTTTACCCCCCTCAGTTGCTCTCTCTCTCTCATCTCACGCCCATAGATAGATTTGAGAAGGGGAAAGACCCTTTCTAATTGTTGGGCTCGATTTGGAGATCATAAGGAGCTAATACAGCTCACAATTGATGAAGATGTAGTGATGCTGATGGATCTCAGTAGTAGATTGGCAAAGTGGAGGCATCAAGGGCAAGAATTGCTACATGTTGATAAAGATCTAGATGGTGTGTTAATAGCTTGAGTAACAAATTATCTTCGATTTTGATAGTATATTTTTTGAAGGAATAGACCCCCAGTTTATGAGAAGTTGTTCTTTGAGTTCCAAACCCATTTTTTACCTCATGTAGAGAGATGACCAAGTTGTAAAATGATATGTATCATTCTGTTGTTCAATGAGCACCTGTAACTTGTAAGAATGTGACAACGTTGATATTGCCAGGAGAGAGAGAGAGAGAGAGAGAGAGAGAGAGAGAGTAAATATTAGTGGTCACAAAAAACATATCCACGTAAGTTTGACTCTATTAGTTCTTTTGGAATCAATGGCATTTTGCTTATGTTGGGGCATAAACACACACTCTAAGTTGAGCTTCAATACTTGGATAAGAAATAGTTGATTGTTTTCCTGAGCTTTCGTGAATTGACATTAGTAGAAAAGAAATCACGAAACTAACTCGTACGTAACGCAATATCTATGGTTCAAGCATCTTGCCTGATTGGAATTTGAGAAAGCCTGTTTGGTCAATAATTGCTTGCAGATCTTTTAATCCAGTACCCATATTTTTCATCTAAAGTTACGTTGCGAAGGGGGAACTAATTACAAGTCTCATATATGTTATTAAGATCTCAAACTTGTGATTGAAGAAGAGGAAAACAAAAGACATACGAAAAAGCAAACATCAAAACACGAAACTACACAATTCTAAACCTAGATAGCTTACGAATGTTTATCACAATAAAATAGTAGCAAGTGGAGATGCCCACTTCAACAAAGTTAAACCATGCCTGTCGCCAGTGCAAATTTATGTAGAGAATGGCAACAACTCCTAGCAACATTATCACATAAGACACCGCAAAGCTGACATAGAAGACTTCCAAGTCTATAAAACCACAAGCTTCATCTCCCTTATTATCAGTAGGAACGGTAGATGGTGGTTCACTGTTACTGCATGTCTTATGTAGTGGAGGTCCACAAAGGAGAGGATTTCCCTCGTAACTGCTTTCATCAAAGGTACCGAACAGAGCTTTTCTTTCTGGTGTTGTACCTCTTAAGTTGTTGTGTGCCACTTTGAAGACAGCTAGAGAGTTCAACTCTACCAATTGAGGGGGGGGGGGATAATACCATCCAAGTTATTATGTGATAGATCCAAGCTCTCAATTTTCTTGAGTTTCGAGAATTCAGTGGGGATTGATCCTGTTAAATTGTTGAACGATAGGTTCAACGCATGGATGTAACTCAAATCTCCAAGCTCGATCGGAATTTCTCCTTCTAATTTGTTGTAGGCAAGGTCAATCCTAGACATGTAGTTGAGGATGTCACCTTTGTAGGAGAGAGTATTATTCTTTGTTGAGAACTCCACTTCTTGTAGTGCATCCATTGTAGAGAACTTATAATGTTCATAGTAAAAATCAAAGATTCCTTTGTTCATTATCATTGTGGAATGCAAGAATGACAACTTGTCGTATATTCCAAAATATATTTGGAAAGTGCTTGATACCACAGGTTTTTCGTAGGTTGGCTCAAGAGTAAAGTTACTCAAGCAAAGAGGTATTTGACCAGAAAAACCATTGTGGGAAAGATCCAACAAGGTTAGTTTTTCTAAAAGGCATAATTGAAGTGGGATTTTTCCATGTAAATAATTTGCTTTCAAGAAGAGAATGCTCAAACTTGAAAGGTTGCCAATCCAATCTGGAATGTTGCCAGCAAGGTAGGTATCTCTAAGATATAGAGTGACTAAAGTAGAGCAACCCTTGAATGCACTGGTAATTGGACCCGTTAACCTATTTTTATTCAAATGAACATGTGTGATCTCGGACCAGTTGGAGCAAGAGGGTATAGAGCCAAAAAGATTGTTATGGGACATGTCAAAAAATGAAAGGTATTTCAAGTTACATAACTCAACTAGAATGGGACATTCAAGTTGGTTTTTTGTGAGAGCAATTTGTCTCAATGATGGCATGCTCCCCAGCCATTTTGGAAGCATCCCTAACAAATTCTTATTACTGAAATCAATTGCTTGCAAGGCCATAAAATTAGATATGCTATGTGGGATCTCTCTAGAAAAGTGGTTGTTGTCCAAATACAAAAACCTTAGTGACGTTAGATTCAAATTGGTAGGAATTAGTTGGCCACTCAAATGATTTTTGGACAATTTAACGTACTCTAAGGAGGAGCAACCTATTATCAAATTCTCTGGTATTGTTCCTAAAAAATTATTGCTCGACATATCTAAAATTTGTAAGGAGGTCAGATTACCATAAGAATAAAAAATTATTGCTCGACATATCTAAAATTTGTAAGGAGGTCAGATTACCATAAGAAGAAGGAATACCACCTTCAAAGTGATTTTTAGAAATATTTAAAAACACTAGATTTGGAAAAATTAAACCAAAGTTAGCTGGAATTGGACCTTGAATATGATTAAATGAAATATCTAAAAGAGAAAGGTTGGGAATATGATGACTGGGTAGCTGCAAAGTGCCTGTAAAAGAGTTATTTCTCAAATTCAAACGGAGCCAGCTCCAATAAAAAAAAAATGGTCAGCACTTGTACTCTATAGTTGTAGGGTTCCTTTATGTAGCGAGTGGTTTTTCACTTGCGACAATTCTTTCATCCTAATCCAAGATTTCTATCCAACATGATCTTAAAATTACATTTGTGAATTCCATGAAGCTAACTATGCGGTGTGAAGTTTTATTTTACACCCACCAATAAATAGTAGACACGTAAGCGGTCTATGTAATTAACGGTAGAAGCGACTTGAGTACGAAACTGTCTCCCCCTATTCTCTCTCTCTCTCTCTCTCTCTCTCTCTCTCTCTCTCTCTCTCTCTCTCTCTTTCTTTCCCCCCTATAGACAGATTTGAGATGGGGAAAGGCCCGTTCTAATTGTTGGGCTCGATTGGAGATCATAAGAAGCTAATACAGCTCACAATTGATGAAGATGTAGTGATGCTAATGGAACGCAGCAGTAGATTGGCAAAGTGGAGGCATCCAGGGCAAGAACTGCTACATGTTGATAAAGATCTAGATGGTGTGTTAATAGCTTGAGTCATAAACTATCTTCGATTTTGATAGTAGATTTTTTGAAGGAATAGACCCTCAGTTTATGAGAAGTTGTTCTTTGAGTTCCAAACCCATTTCTTTACCTCGTGTAGAGAGATGACCAAGTTGTAAAATCATATGTATCATTTTGTTGTTCAATGAGCACCTGTAACTTGCAAGAACGTAACAACGTTGATATTGCAGGGATAGAGAGCTCAACAATGGCTTGTGAGAGGGGGGGGGGGAGAGAGAGAGAGAGATTGAACATTAGCGGTCACCAAAAAAAACCACTTAAGTTTGACTTTATTAGTTCTTTTGGAATTAATGGCATTTTGCTAAGTTGAGCTTCAATACTTGGATAAGAAATAGTTGATTGTTTTCCTGAGCTTTCGTGAATTGACATTAGCAGAAAAGAAATCACGAAATTAACTCGTACGTAACGCAATATCTATGGTTCAAGCATCTTGCCTGATTGGAATTTGAGGAAGCCTGTTTGGTCATTAATTGCTTGAAGATCTTTTAATCCAGTACCCATATTTTTCATCTAGAGTTAGGGGAACTGATTACAAGTCTCATATATGTTATTAAGATCTCAAACTTGTGATTGAAGAAATGAAAAACAAAAGACATACGAAAAAGCAAACATCAAAACATGAAACTACACAATTCTAAACCTAGATAGCTTACGAATGTTTATCACAATAAAATAGTAGCAAGTGGAGATGCACACTTCAACGAAGTTAAACCATGCCTGTCGCCAGTGCAAATTTATGTAGAGAATGGCAACAACTCCTAGCAACATTATCACATAAGACACCCCAAAGCTGACGTAGAAGACTTCCAAGTCTATAAAACCACAAGCTTCATCTCCCTTATTATCAGTAGGAACGGTAGATGGTGGTTCACTGTTACTGCATGTCTTATGTAGTGGAGGTCCACAAAGGAGAGGATTTCCCTCGTAACTGCTTTCATCAAAGGTACCGAACTGAGCTTTTCTTTCTGGTGTTGTACCCCATAAGTTATTGTGTGCCACTTTGAAGATGGCTAGAGAGTTCAACTCTACCAATTGAGGGGGGATAATACCATCCAAGTTATTATGTGATAGATCCAAGCTCTCAATTTGCTTGAGGTTCAAGAATTCAGTGGGGATTGATCTCGTTAAATTGTTGAACGACAGGTTCAACGCATGGATGTTACTCAAATCTCCAAGCTCGGTTGGAATTTCTCCTTCTAATTTGTTGCATGAGAGGTCAATCCCAGACATGTAGTCGAGGATGTCACCTTTGTAGGAGAGAGTATTATTCTTTGTTGAGAACTCCACTTCTTGCAGTGCATCCACATTGAAGATCATATAATCTTCATCGTGAGTATCAAGGAATCCCTTCATTATCATTGCCGAATGCAAGAATGACAACATGGTGGATATTTCAAAATATGTTTGGGCACTATCATATACCTCAGATTTTTGGTAGACTGGCTCAAATGTAATGTTACTCAAGTAATGAGGTATTTGACCAGAAAAACTATTGTTGGAAAGATCCAACAAACTTAGTTGTTCCAAAAGACATATTTGAAATGGAACTTTCCCCTGAAAATAATTTGCTTTCAAGAGGAGAATGCTCAAACTTGAAAGGTTGCCAATCCAATCTGGAATGTTGCCAGCAAGGTAGTTATCTCTAAGATTTAGAGTGACTAAATTAGAGCAACCCTTGAATGCACTGGTAATTGGACCGGTTAACCTATTTTTATTCAAATGAACATGTCTGATCCAAGACCAGTTGGAGCAAGAGGGTATAGAGCCAGATAGATTGTTATGGGACAGGTCAAAAAATGAAAGGTGTTTTAAGTTACATAACTCAACTGGAATGGGACCTTCAAGCTGATTTTTTGCGAGAGCAATTTCTCTCAATGATGGCATGCTCCCCATCCATCTTGGAAGCATCCCTGACAAATTGTTATTACTGAAATCAATTGCTTCAAAGGCCATAAAATTAGATATGTTATGTGGGATCTCTCCAGAAAAGTGGTTGTTGTCTAAAAACAAAAAACTTAGTAATGTTAGATTCAAATTGGTAGGAATTAGTTGGCCACTCAAATGATTTTTGGACAATTTAACGTACTCTAAGGAGGAGCAACCTATTATCAAATTCTCTGGTATTGTTCCTGAAAAATTATTACTCGACATATCTAAAATTTGTAAGGAGGTCAGATTACCAGAAGAAGAAGGAATAACACCTTCAAACTGATTTTTAGAAATATTTAAAACCTCTAGATTTGGAAAAATTAAACCAAAGTTAGTTGGAATTGGACCTTGAATATGATTAAATGAAATATCTAAAAGAGAAAGGTTGGGAATATGATGACTGGGCAGCTGCAAAGTGCCTGTAAAAGAGTTATTTCTCAAATTAAGAACCTCCAACCTTGTATTGTTTTCTAGCAACCATGTGGGGAACTGTCCTGCCAAGTTGTTGCGAGGGAGTTGTAGTACTTGCAAGTTGAACTGATAATGAAGGAGTCTAGGAGTTATTCTACCAGACTTGGTAGAAAAGCAGCTTGAACAACTAAAAGCCTTTAATTGGAAGCTTGGAATCCATCTTTGAGACAGAGTTTCATCAACGAAGTTGTTGCCATCACTAAATATGACCTCAAGCTTTGAGAGATTAAAAAATGAAGAGAATGTGATTGGGTTGAAGTGGTTATGTGATAAACCAAGGTACTCAAGTGACTTCAAACTAGGTAGAGGGGAGAGATCAATGCTTCCATTAAAGCGATTTGAAGAGATATCAAATATTTGAAGTTGTGTCATGTTTGCCAAAAATGAAGGCAGTATCCCTTCAAAATTGTTATGGCTAAGATCTAACTCTCGTAGATTCATAAGCTCACACAAGCCTACAAAATGAAATGAGTAATAATTAAGTTCTACCATTAAGAGATTTTTGCTAAGGAATATTTTGCGGGCTTTTTACCTCGAACGATGGGCAAACTTCCATTGAGTCGACAGTTTGATATTGTCAATACATTAAGGGAAGTCATAACTCCAACTTTACTGAGGAAGCTTTTGTCAACGTAGGAACCATCCAAATACAACTCCTGTAGGTTCTTTAGTCTTCCCAACTCTAAAACGGCAAGGAGTGTTTTAGATATGAGAAATGATTTTCATGTATACGAAAATTATTAAAATGTGTTAAATAGGATATAGCATGAAGTATCAATAGGACATAGCATATCAAATGGATGTATTAGTCTTTCTAACCTTACCTGAGATTGGTCGATCTAATCGGATGTATCTCAAATATAGTTTCTTGAGCGATGAGATCTGACCAAGGGATGACAGGAAGCTTTCATTGATGAAATTATAATCCAAATAAAGCACCTCTAGCTTGCTCAATCCGGATAATCTTTCAAAACCTACAATTTAGACAATTATAGAAAATTTAGACAAAAAACAATATAGCCTAGCTACCTACTCTGTTTATGATATAAACATAACTTCATTTGGAAGCCATCCAGATAATCCATTAACACTCAAATCGAGGTACTTAAGCTCTTGAAAGGGCATAAACAGAGAGGCATTCAAATACCAATTTTCCTGATTTGTAACATAGCCAAGATCAAGCTCGATTACACGCCCTGTAGTGTTTTCGCACACAACTCTTTCCCAATCGCAGCAATTTCTCCCTTCCTGAGATGAGTTCCAAGATGTGAAGTAGAAATCACCATACGAGTAGTTCACAAAGGAAGCTTTGAGTCTCAAGAGAGCTTCTCTCTCCTCCCTCAAACAAGCATGAATAGAAGATAATTGAAACAAGGCCGCCAACATTAGCCACCACCAAAAAATTCCAAACTCCATTTCAGGTTTAGGTGTCTAAGCGAAGTTGTTCTTAGAGAGTTTATATAGACACCTCAACATTCATGACCGATGGACTTAGAAATTAAGGGCCAAAGACTATAAAATTTATATGCATTAAATTATTTCAAGCAAAAATGATAAACTTGGGAACAACTTGACTGATGACTCGATTATAGGCTGTAGACTGATGAATACTCAATATCACGAGGTTCTATCCAATTTCTCAATCTCCCTACTTTTCAATTCTCTTTACTTTCTTGATTTTTGATACGTACGCAACAATCAGCTTGGAATTAAAAAGATGAATAATTTAGATGAATTTTCAAAATAGAATTGAATTAAAGTTTTAGAATTTTAAATTACTGATCATTGAAATATTTCCTCAAAATTTTAAAACAGTTGATTTAATTAGATAAGAAAAGATGCATTGTCTCTTGGCCCTTAGTATATTTGTTTACCTTGAATAGATTTTTAACCAAAACATGATAACCTTAAAATTTGTTAGTATATTTTAATAAATAGATTTTTAATGTCCAATAATTGGGAGTTAGTAAGTTATATTGAAACAGATCCTCTGTTTTGGAAAAAGAAAACGTCTTTTGGCTTTTTACTTTTTTAGCCTTGGTTTTGTTCTCCAATTGAGGTTGGTCGCCTGGAGAGCCAAGGCTTACATACGTTTACGGTCGGTTGTGGTTCGGTTGTTTAAACGTCCGCTAAAGGATTAAATTTCTTTTTCTGTAGTCTAATTATCCATCTATTCATCTTTTGACTCAACCCACTTGTACAGATTTTGATCTTTAGAGACAAAATCTTTTAGGGACCAAATTTAATTCATCATTAAAAGTATTTATTTAGGACAGAATTTATATTTTATGTCAATATGTGGATGCGGTTTTTTATCCGTTCAAATAGAGAAGTAATTGAAAAATTGAAATTGAAAATATTTATGTTTTAATAATGTTTAGAAAAAAAATATCTAAAAATACTTAAGAATATTTAATAATATTAAATGTCTATCTATGTTCACGCAAGGATGTGGACCCTTAATCGCGACCTGATGGCTGATAGTTATCACCACGCATAATAACAATCTACACCTTCGAAAAAAATTGCAATCAGCTTGGAAAAAAATCAAGATTTTTTTTAAGTTTTTTTTATTTCAAAATCTATTTTATTCCTAATTTAGAATTTTCAGTTATTGATTAAAATCTTTCTTCAATAAAGTTTTTTTTATATATATTTAATTTATAGTTTTCATAAAATTAACATATAAAAACAGATTATATGAATTACGATCTGCACAATTATTAATTAATTTATTTTTTTATGAGTTTTCTTGATTTAACAAATAAACTAGACACATTTTCTATGAGCAATTAGTGGACAAGGTAAAAGTAGTAGTCAGCATCAATTTAATTAAATAAAATTAAATGTAGAATTGAGATTCAATCTCAAGACTTCTCATTGAAACCATACGATTAAATTACTATTTATTCGAAAAGTTTAAACTAATTAAAAGGTTCAAATTAAACATTTATATTAATATTAACAATTAAAATTTTTACCTCAAGTTATTAGGATTATTTTTTTTGCTTTAGTATTAATAAATGGATAACGATAGGGGGACCGATGCTTTTACACCCAATCTATCAATTAGTTCAAAATTCATTTATCATTTTTTGCTTTTTTTTTTATTTTAAATATTTTTTTAAAATTTAAAAATTTATTAATAATCATTTTTTTAATCTTTAAATAAAAATAAATAAATAAAGTCTCGGTCAAAACTATCTAGAAGCATCGGTACATGTATCATTTTCTTCAATAAATTTCTAGTCTTGATTTGGCTGGAAAGAAAGGAAAGCATTGACTCCAAGTCTTTAACCCTATCATGGAGTCATCAATCATGTCTTCAAGGAAAGGAAAGCAATGATGCATTGTGTCTAGCTTCTTGCTGGAGGTAGTCTCAATATTCAAATATTATAAATATAAATATTTTTAATTTTTAATTTTCTTTTAATTTAATAATGACTTAATTATTATAATTTTTTAAAACTTTCAAATAAAACATAAAAATAATTTAATTTTTTTAAATCTCAAAATAATAATTATATTAAAAAATTATATTCTAATAATATTTTAACTTTATAATATTTTTACTCAATTTTTTTCTCTTTTCTCCAAAATCCTATAAAACATCTTAACTCAAACCATTTTGTTATTATTTACAAATTATTTTACTATAATTATTATTATTCACAAATTTCTCATTTATTGATCTCAACATCCAAACGAGGCCTTAGTCTATTTGTAAATCACTCCTTTTGGTTTAAATTACTTAAAATTTTCACAATTAGTATGCAAATTTTTATAACCAAGTCCTCTCGTCTTTCTACCGTCAATTCATCTATTTGAAACTAGTTTAACCAATCAGAACTTGACACATGACATATAAATGCGAGGTCAACACCCTTACAAAAAACAAATTCTAAAAATTAGAATAAAAATATATTTAAAAGAATCTATAAAATTAAGATAAATATTTTTGAAGAGTAGATATAATTTCTGCATAATTGTTTGCTTGTATAAGTGAATTTGCGGTGCCATAAGTTGTTCCTTGTAAGTTTGAGAATTTGCTTTGCATATCGATCGACCTATGATACTATATATATGTATATATTCACCAATAATATGATAATTAGTATTGTCTTCTCCCTATTTTAATAATGTTATTGATGCCAAAGTCTTGGGTTAGTCTCTTAATTTACAAGAAAAATAAAATTAACTAGAAATAGGGGTACCACAGAAATAATTTTAACTCGCCAAAACCAAAATATTATGAAAAGTGCTGGTCTTACCGAGAATACCCCCTCTCTGTGGGTATCAATTGTACTTTTGTTTTTTACATGTTAAGAAAGTATTTTTTAATAATTTTTGAATTTATTTAATACAAAAAGTAAAAAGAAATTTACACGTGTCTATGAGAATTCTCGGTGGACGTAGTACTCCCCTAATATTATTCATAAGTCACCTCAACACCCAATTAATTCAATTACTGGACATAAAAAATAACGGTAAAAAATCTATGTATTAAAAAATACAAACAAATTTCGAGGTTAAGGTCATCATTTTGTGCAAGAAGACAGAGACAATGCATCTTGTCTTATTTAATTAAATCAACATTCTTTATTGAAGAAATATTTCAATGATCACTAATTTAAAATTCTAAAACTTTAATTGAATTCTATAATGAAAATTCATCTAAAATATTCATCTTTTTAATTCCAAAACAAAAATAATATTATAAAACTATATTTTAACAATATTTTAATTTTATAATATTTTTTTATTCAACTTTTTCTCTCTCCTTTCCAAAAACTCAAAAAATATTTAACTCAAACTATCTCACTATTATTCACAAACGGGTTTTGCTACACAACCTCCTACTATTCACTCACACTCCACACTCTATACTTTTTAATATTTTTTTAAAAAAAATTTTTGAATTTAATTTTTTAAAAATATTTCAAATTTTTTATTCACTATTTATATAAAAAATATTTGATAAAAAAATTAAAAAAAAAGGTGGAGTGTGGAGTGTGGGTGAATAGTAGGAAGTTGTGAAGATTTTTTCTTCACAAACTATCTTACTACTATTTATAAAATTTTCATATCATCTCACCAAAATTGGTATGTTTGCAAATAAGTATTTTTATATTTTTATTTTTTAAAATTTAATAATTTTAAAGAGGTGCTTGATGGAGGCTCAGAATTCTTTGTCACCAAAATTGGTATGTTTGCGTGTTATTGGAACACATGATCAATATAAGACATGTGCCAAGTCTTTCGCATATTAAATATTGCTAAGTCATTGGTCAAGCTGGTCTTCTCAAGGTTGAGGTGTTATCTCGGTCCTTTTTTCGATCCTAGTTATAGCATTGTCTTAAGAAAGGGACTAGATGCAAAATTATGCATTGAGCTATATTGGTTTGATTAGGGGTGTAAATTTAAACCGAAAAACTGGTAAATCGGACCGAACCGGTTTTACCGGTTTTTAACCGAATCGGTCCGGAACCGGTTCTCAAATTTCATAAACCGGCCGGAACCGGTCCGGTTCCGGTTTTGAGATTTTCCGGACCGGACCGAACCGGACCGGACCGATTGATAAAATATATATATAAAATAATATTTTATATATGAGTTTTATACAAAATATTTTATATATATCAATATATAAGTTTTATATAATTTATAATTTTATGTGAAATTTATATATATAATATAATTATATATCATATATGAAATAATTTCATACTATAATTTATGAATTATAACATAAAATGTTAATCTTAAATGTAAACATTTGTAATTTCTTTGATCATATGCTATTAATATAATCATATATAAGATAATGTTAGTATAAAATAAAAGTTTAATCTTAAAAATAAAAATGTAATTGATTATGTATTATATAGCTATACTAATAGTCTAATATTAATACTATTAGTCTAATATTATACTAATATCAAATTTATTTTAAAAAAATCAGAAAACCGGACCGGACCGGACCGGAAACCGGTAAAACCGGAAATACCGGTATAGGAGGGTAACCGGTGCGTAATTGGTTTTGAAAAATACAAAACCGGTCATACCGGTTCGGTCCAAGATTTTGTCCAAAACCAGACCGGACCGGACCGGTTACACCCCTAGATTTGATGGTTGGCTGAAGTGTGTGTGTGACCGAGTCTTTAAAATTTGTGTGGTCTGAGTTTAAAGTAGAGGGATAAGAAGAGATAAAGTGTAAATTGGTAGACCCAACGAATAATTAAGGTGAAACCACTCAAACGTAAACTAAACGTTCGAATGATAATGTATCTTCAATTCGTCAAGCATTAATGCCATTGTCCTATATGCAAGACGAATTGGTATATGTCATTTCTTCTCAAAATTTATTCCAGATGTGTACGTGCATATATATGGTTGTAAGCCTGTAACTAATCACCATCAATATTCCAAGTGCATGGGCAGGTCTTAATTATGCTATTCATTACTCATAATTCAGATTTCAAATGGATTTGTTGGTGAGTCGTGATCATGGGTTCCCAAAATGTGTTGAAGATAATATCAAATCATTATCTTGATTTGATTTTCATAATTATCAAATCACTTTGATTTGATTTTCATAATGTTTAAGATATTTACCTGTATAAGAAGGTGAACACTACATTGTTCATTCCAAGCTGATTGCTACGTACGTACGTATCAAAAATCAGAAGGTGACATTACAACAAAATTGGGATTTTGTCACAAAAAATGTTGTTTTGTGACGGTTTGGACACTGTCACAATTTCCAAACGATCACAAAAACTAATTTTTGTTGTAGTGTGATCAAGATAATTGAAAAGTAGGGAGATTGAGAAATTGGATAGAACATCATATTGAGTACTCAAAGTCTACAACCTATAATTGAGTCATCAGTCAAGGTCTTTCCAAGGTTATCATTTTTGCATGAAATAATGTAATAATTTATATAAATTTTAAAGTATTATATATTTTAATTTTGAAAATTTAGTAATTTTAAAGATCGAGATGTTTTGTGGAGGCTTAGAATTCTTTTCTCACCATAATTGCTTTTTTAATTGGTATGTTTGCATGTCATTGGGACACAAAATAAGAATAAGCGAATTTACAATGCAAATTATCTAATTTGCTTTCATTGACACCGAGCCTTCATTGGCCTATTAATTTCTAAGTCATCGGTCAAGGTCTTCTCAAATTAAGGTGTTTTGTAGGAAGACAGAGACAATGCATCTTGGCTTATATATTTACTCAAAAACAATATACAAACTTCAATATGTTTGAAATGGATTTTTGTGAAGGTGGGAGGGATATCCCCCCCCCCCCCCCCC
>QEOT01003366.1:103945-118479 GCA_003123785.1 Pterocarya stenoptera | reverse complement strand
AGAGAGAGAGAGAGAGAGAGAGAGAGAGAGAGAGAGAGAGAGAGAGAGAGACTGAACATTAGCGGTCACAAAAAAAAAAAATCACATAAGTTTTACTTTATTAGTTCTTTTGGAATTAATGTCATTTTGTTTATGTTGGGGCATAAACACACTCTTAGTTGAGCTTCGGTACTTGGATAAGAAATAATTGATTGTTTTCTTGAGCTTTCATGAATTGACATTAGCAGAAAAGAAATCACCAAATTAACTCCTACTTAAAGCTATATCTATGGTTCCAGCATCTTGCCTGATTCAAATTTGAGGAAGCCTGTTTGGTCATTAATTGCTTGTAGATCGTTTAATCTAGTACCCATATTTTTCATCTAGAGTTACGTTGCGAAGGGGGAACTAATTACAAGTTTCATATATGTTATTAAGATCTCAAACTTGTGATTGAAGAAAAGAAAAAGAGAAGACATACGTAAAAGCAAACATCAAAACACAAAGCTACACAGTTCTAAACCTAGATAGCTTATGAGTGCTTGTCACAATAAAATAGGAGCAAGTGGAGATGCACACTTCAATGAAGTTAAACCATGCCCGTCGCCAGCGCAAATTTATGTAGAGAATGGCAACAATTGCTAGCAACATTATCACATAAGACACCGCAAAGCTGACGTAGAAGACTTCCAAGTCTATAAAACCACAAGCTTCATCTCCCTCATTATCAGTTGGAATGGTAGAAGATGGTTCAGCTTTAGTGCAAGCCTTAAGTAGTGGAGGTCCACACAGGAGAGGATTTCCCTCGTAACTGCTTTCATCAAAGGTACCGAACTAAGCTTTTCTTTCTGGTGTTGTACCCCTTAAGTTATTGTGTGCTACTTTGAAGACGTCTAGAGAGTTCAACTTTACCAATTGAGGGGGGAATAATACCATCCAAGTTATTATGTGATAGATCCAAGCTCTCAATTTGCTTAAGTTTTGAGAATTCAGTGGGGATTGATCCCGTTAAATTGTTGAATGACAGGTTCAACACATGGATGTTACGCAAATCTCCAAGCGCGGTTGGAATTTCTCCTTCTCATTTGTTGCATGAAAGGTCAATCCCAGACATGTAGTTGAGGATGTCACCTTTGTAGGAGAGAGTATTATTCTTTGTTGCGAACTCCACTTCTTGTAGTGCAACCACTACAGTGAACATATAATCTTCATTGTAAATATCAAAGATTCTGTCCATTCTCATTGCAGAATGCAAGAATGAAAACATGTTGGATAATTCAAAATTTTCGAGAATGCTTGATACCTTAGATTTTTCATAGGTTGGCTCAAGAGTAATGTTACTCAAGCAAAGAGGTATTTGACCAGAAAAACTATTGAGGGAAAGATCCAACAAGGTTAGTTTTTCTAAAAGGCATAATTGAAGTGGGATTTTTCCATGTAAATAATTTGCTTTCAAGAGGAGAATGCTCAAACTTGAAAGGTCGCCGATCCAATCTAGAATGTTGCTAGCAAGGTAGTTATCTCTAAGATTTAGAGTGACTAAAGTAGAGCAACCCTTGAATGCACTGGTAATTGGACCGGTTGACTTATTTTTATTCAAATGAACATGTCTGATCTCAGACCAGTTGGAGCAAGAGGGCATAGCGCTGGACAGATTATTATGGGAAAGGTCAAGAAATGGAAGTGATTTCAAGTTAAATAGCTCAACTAGAATGGGACCTTCAAGCTGGCTTTTTGCGAGAGCAATTGCTCTCAAATTTGGCATGCTCCCTAGACATCTTGGAAGCATCCCTGACAAATTGTTATTACTGAAATCAATTGCATACAAGTCTGTAAGATTAGATATGCTATGTGGGATCTCACGAGAAAAGTGGTTGTTGTCCAAATACAAAAACATTGGTAATGTTAGATTCAAATTGGTAGGAATTAGTTGGCCACTCAAATGATTTTTTGACAATTTAAGGTAGTTTAAGGAGGAGCAACCTATTATCAAATTCTCTGGTATTGTTCCTAAAAAATTATTGCTTGACATATCTAAACTATTTAAGGAGGTCAAATTACCATAAGAAGAAGGAATAACACCTTCAAAGTGATTTTTGGAAATATTTAAAAACACTAGATTCGGAAAAATTAAACCAAAGTTAGTTGGAATTGGACCTTGTATACTATTAAATGAAATATCTAAAAGAGAAAGGTTGGGAATATGATGACTGGGCAGCTGCAAGGTTCCTGTAAAAGAGTTATTTCTCAAATTAAGAACCTCCAACCTTGTATTGTTTTCTAGCAACAATGTGGGGAACTTTCTTGTCAAACTGTTGTGAGCGAGATTTATAACATGCAAGTCGAACTGTTAATGAAGGAATGCTTCCATGTGGGGAACTTGGTAGAAAAGCAGCTTGAACAACTAAAAACCTTTAATTGGAAGCCAAGATGCCATCTTTGAGACAGAGTTTCATCAACCAGGTTGAAGTAGTTATGTGATAAATCAAGGTACTCAAGTGACTTCAAACTAGGTAGAGGGGAGAGATGATCAATGCTTCCATTAAAGCGATTTGAAGAGATGTCAAATATTCGAAGTTGTGTCATGTTTGCCAAACATGAAGGTAGTATCCCTTCAAAATTGTTATGGCTGAGATCTAACTCTCGTAGATTCATAAGCTCAACCCACTTGTATAGATTTGGTTCGAACTATACGACGTTCGAACTATAGACTGTTGTATTCTAGACGAGATAAATTAAGAGGAAGTCTGCTTCACCAATTCCCTAAATAGATATTTTTGTTCAACTTTTAGATTTTAGAAAATGATTTGTATAAGGTCTAGGGTGTGCAAGCAATGCTTGTTGTAAAAAGTGGGGCCTATATGAAAAAAGTCACTTTATCATGATGGGCCCACTTTTTTTAAATACCCTATATAGGACTTGCGCACCTTAAATATGTATATCTATCACTACTCGTTAGCTTTTGGTTGAGAAGGATAACAATGACTCCAAGTCACCTATCACTGAGTCATCAATTCGTCTAAAGTTTGGTAATACACGTTAAACTTGTTTTGTGCGAACCCTAGGGGAATTAATAATCATTGTGTCTTTTAGGGTAAGGAAATGCAAAACTTTTATATAAAAATTAGTCATCTTCGTGTGATGCATGAAAAAGTTTAAAATATTTGTGTGTAGGGGCTACATTGTACTTGCATATTTTAAATCTGTATTTAATATTATTCTTTAAATTTTAGTTGAGGACGTCCAACATTGACTGTCCCTGTTTGGATTCAAAGTTGTATTCAACTCATTTTATTTCATCTAATCATTACAATTTTTTCAAATCTCCACACAAAATATAATAAACAATTCAACTTTTTTAAATTTTAAAATAATAATAATATTAAAAAATAATATTATAACAGTATTTTATTCAACTTTCAATTTTTATTTCAATTCATCCTATCTCAACTCACTATTCCAAACTTACCTAAATCTTCAATCTATCATGGAGTTCCAGTCAAGCTCGTGATATAAAGTTTGGTAATACACGCTAAACGTGTTTTATGCAAACACATTTATGACGCTTTAATTGTGAAAAATGTGCTTTCTACCTTTCCACTAAGGCCTCGTTTGTTTTCGCAGATGAGATGAGATTTTTTGAGATATGTGTGAATAGTATTGAGATATGTTGAGATAAGATGAGATATGCGTTTGTTTATAGAGATGGGATGAGATTAGTTTGACTTTTTTTAAAGTATTCATTATGATGGGACCCACAACATAATTACATTATTTTATTCTGCCGATACTGTGTGAAAGTGGTGCTGCTGGTGCAGGATCGCAACACGTGGTGCTGCTAGAGGAAATATCTATACGAAAAAAAACACCACCTCGCTGTTAACAGCAGCGCCACTCCTATGCAACTGCACTTCCAGCAGCATGCATACGCTGCACCTCCACAGCATCATCGTGAGCATCCACTCAGCCTCTCCACAACCATGGATGCACTGCTGCAACTCACCCACGCCGCATGCCCAGCAGCACATTGCAACCACAACCTGCAACACTACCTCCGTCTCCTCTGAAAAAACACAACGTACACAGCCACCAGCCATGCACGCTGCACCACCCAGCACTACCACCATGCATTGCAACTCAACCTCTCCGTCACCCAAGACCAGCAACTGCACCTACAAGCCAGCCTGCAGCTTCCCACCGTCCGAAGTTTCCTCCTCCTCCTCCTCTGTTTTTCTACACCGAAACAGAGCCATTAAGCCTCTGCACGTCTCCTCCTCCTCGGACTGCCTCCATCCTTGCACCGCTGCGGAGCCATGAAGCCGAAGCTCGGAACGCATCACCACTACCTCCGTCTCCCCCTCTCACTCAAAACTCTCTTCCCTGCCTCACGGTTGCGGTTTCTCGACTCCATCTATCTCTCCCATTAGAGCTGGTCTCACACACATAAATAAAGAAGCCTGGAAGGAGGAAGACGGAAACAGAAAAAAATAAAAAAGGAAGAAGAAGAAAATGATTTAGCAGCGATACAGGGAACAAACGAAAAAAAGAATAGAGAGAATGAGAGACGGGATCACACGGAAGACTGGGTAAAAATGTAAAAGTGATGCAGTTTTAACATCAGGGTTTTTATTTGCACAGATCATCTCAAAGAACTGAGAATTTCTGCTGTCCAGTGCAACATGAGAGAGATGAGAGAGATGAGGTAGACACTGGTCCATCTTTCTGTCAGTGCTTTAAGATGAACAGTACAGAATAAAGTTGAAATCGAGTGAGATGAAAACCGTGAGTGCGGAACTCTATTTGTTTTGACAAAACCTTTGAAAGTACGAAAACTCTGAGAAGTTTTCCAAGTTTCCAGTTTTAGTCCGGAAAACAAACGAGCCCTAAGATGCTTCGATTGGATTTAAAGATGAGGAAAGATAAGTTTGAGATAGTTTTAAATGAATTGAATAAAATATTGTTAGAATATTATTTTTTAATATTATTATTATTTTGAAATTTGAAAAAGTTAAATTACTTATTATATTTTGTGTAAAAATTTTAAAAATTGTAATGATGAGATGAAAAAATTGTAAAATAACTACTTTTCTGTGACCCATTTCCAAAATGCCTCAGTTAACCATTTTGTTTACTTGATCATAATTGTATTGAATTTGTCTAAAAGTTATAACTCTATGATGATCATTTTTTTTAATTGAAATAAGGAATAAAATAGACATCAGTCCGCATTGCATAGGACGTTGAGAATTTTTGATGGGGTTTTTAGAATGCATCGCACATCACACGATGCAAGAGCCTGCAATAAAAAATGTAATGCACATTACAATATGTTTGCATGGTTAAGAAAATTATGATAAATGTTTTAGAAACTTTTTAAAAAACTTGAGATGAATTTTCTTTTATTAAATAAGAAAGCATGTATTGTCTCTGTTTTCGTGCAAAACACCATAACTTTGAGAAGACCTTGACCGATGACTTAGCAAAGACTTTGGTGCCAATTCAAGCAAATTAGGCTCATTGTAAAAAGTGACATTTTTTTAAAGGGGTGTCTATCACTACACTTGGTCTAAGGGATGTTGTAGTGTACTCAGAGTCGAATGTAGTGGTGGGTTGGTTTCTTTTGGGGATCTACAATTATTGGTATTTATGGGATTTTTGAAAGGAAGCTATGGGTCTCTTTTCTTTTCTTAATGTTCAAGTTTGTCATATTTTTAGAGAGGCTAATATGGTCGTAGACTTTTTGGCTAAAGAAAGGGCTAAAAGACGTGTTATAGACTTCCTAGGAGATGGTTTTGGTCCAGGGAGACTTCTTGGACTTGTACATAGGGATAGATGGGCCATTTCTTATATTCATTGTTAGTCGTAGTTTGATTGTTGGGCGTTGTTTTTTCCTTGTCGTTGTACATGATTTTCCTCCGCCTTTCTTTCTTTCTTTTTTTTTTTGAATCAAACTGGTTTAATTATCAGATCAAAGTTTGGATACACGTAGGAACTATTGCAAAAGTAGTGGTATAACCACTGATGCTAAGGGCATCTTTGCTTAGTTCATGGGCAACAGAGTTCTGTGCTCTAGGGGTATGCATGGCTGTCCACCTAGTGAAAGAGTTGAGGAGGTTTTTGGTATCTTCTATAAGTTGACCTGCGTAAGAGATAGCGACTGATGGTGAGTTGAGACCATTAACAACTTGTAGAGAATCCCCTTCGATGATGATATCGTGATAGCCGGCTGTCTTGCAGAAATTGGCTGCCTGTAGAGCTGCAAAAGCTTCTGTTGTGAGTGGATCGGGGAACATAGCTTGTTGCATCCTCAGTGTTCCAAGCACTTGACCCTGCTCATTTCTGATTACCGCTCCCACTCCCACCCTACATGTGATAATGTCCAAGGCTGCATCCCAGTTCAGCTTGTATTGTCCAGGAGGTGGGGCTTCCCATTGGCTTGACTGTGTCCGATGCGGGGGCTTAGTCTTTTTATGTTGAGTAATCTGGTATAGTTCTTCCTCCATGTGCCTGGCTTGCCGGATGATGCTCGTTGGGTGGGTGAAAACCCCTTTGAAAACCATACTATTCCTCCTTTTCCAGATGAGCCATGCTGTGATGGCAAAAAAAACCAGCTCCTCTAACTCTAGTTTCTCTAGCATTTTGTCAACTAGGTCTGCAAAACTCAAGAATAGAAGGCTTGCTTTCTGCAACTTCATGGCACTTTGAGCCCACACATCACGAGCTGAGGGGCATTCCCAAGTAATATGTTCTATCGTCTCAGCATGACAGTGGCAAACGGGGCAGTTGGGATCCTCAACAACAATTTTTTTTTCTTTAGGTTGACCCTGGTGGGGAGGCCGTTGAGACAAGCCCTTCAGAGGAAAGTTTTTGCAGTGTTTGGTATGTTAAGATTCCATATTCTGGTCCGAGGTGGTTTGGGGTTGATGGGGTTTGAAGTTTGGGCCAGGTTATGCATGTCCATTTCAGTGATGAGGTGGTAGGCAGACTTGACATTGAAAGACCCGGTTGGAGTGTAGCTCCAAATCAACTTATCAGGCCGGGGGTTAGCATTCAGAGGTATGGCTTTTATAATCATGGCATCCTCAGGGGAGAACAAGGCAGAGATTAGTTCAGATTTCCAAGTGTTTGTCGTGTTATCCAGCAGGGATGAGACTTTGGTGTCGCTTGGTAGGAACCTGAGAGAAAGCAGAGGTTTTTTGGTGGACTTTCTTGGCAGCCACTTGTCATTCCAGATTTTGGTGGATTCTCCATCTCCTATTCTCCACATAAGTCCCTCTTTGAGCAAGGGTCTGGCAGCTAGGAAGCTTTGCCATAGGTATGAGGAATTGTGGCCAGGTTTGGTAGTAAGGAAAGTAGAGGAGTGAAAATACTTCTCTTTGAGCTCTTGAGAAGCTAGGGAATAAGGGTTTGATACTACCCTCCAACCCTGCTTTGCTAGAAGGGCTAGGTTGAAGTTGCCAAAGTCTCTTAGTCCTAGTCCACCGTGGCTTTTTGTTCTCTTCATTTGTTGCCATTTTACCCAGTGGATTTTCTTGCTGTCCAGTTGCTGTCCCCACCAGAATTGCCTTACCATTTTGTTAAGTTCTTGCAGCAGTTGCCTTGGAAGTTTGAAGATGCCCATGCAATAGGTTGGAATAGCTTGAATGATGGCTTTAATGAGAACCTCTCTGCCTGCTTGTGAAAGGAACTTATTTTTCCAGTTCTTGATCCTTCCTTGTGCTTTTTCTAGTATGCTTCTGAAAGAGTTGGTCCGAGATCTCCCAATAAGAGCAGGAAGGCCCAAGTATTTCTCATAAGAATTAGTACCTCTGATTCCCGCTATGCTGGTGATGATGTTCTTGGTTTCTTCTCTAGTGTTCTTGCTGAAATATATGGATGTTTTTTCCTTGTTTAATCTCTGGCCCAAAGAAAATTCATAGGCTTCCAACAGATAATAGAGTCGACTCCATTCTATAGAGTTGGACTTACAGAACAACAAACTATCATCTGCAAAAAATAAGTGGTTAATAGAAAACTTTGATCTTCTAATTGGCAGCCTTGAAATGAGGCCATCCTTCTCGGCTTTGTTGAGCATACAGCTGAGGACCTCTGAACACATGATGAAAAGGTAGGGGGAGAGTGGATCCCCTTGTCTAAGGCCACGTGAAGGCTTGAAACAGGTTTGAGGGACTCTGTTGACAAGAATGGAATAGGATACTGTCCCTACACATTTCATGAGCAATTCCACCCATATTTGGTTGAAACCAAGTTTTTCCAAGACTAATTTTAGGAAAGCCCACTCTATCTGATCGTAGGCCTTGCTCATGTCGAGCTTGAGAGCCATGTAACCATCCCTCCCTTTGAGTCGAGTTTTCATTGTATGGAGTGATTTGAAAGTTGCTATAATGTTATCTGTAATCATCCTTCCAGGAACAAAAGCTGTTTGAGTTGGAGAAATCAGGTCAGGGAGTATTATTTTCAACCTATTGGCCAAGGTCTTTGCAATGACTTTGTAAAGGACGTTACATAGGCTGATGGGCCTGAAATCCATTACCAACACAAGGCTAGATTTCTTGGGGATAAGGGCAATATATGTTTCATTCAGGTCATTCGACCACTTGCCTTCATTTAGGACCTAAAGGGCTGCTCTGGTGACCCCCTTACTAACTGTTGACCAATGTTCTTGAAAGAATATTGCAGGGAAGCCATTTGGCCCTGGAGATCCCAACGGGTTCATTCCCAACACTGCCTCTTGAATCTCTATTTCCGTGAAGGATCTAGAGAGGGTTGAGTCCATTTCTTGTGTGATCTTCCTTGGTAAGAAAGCAATACAATCATTAATGCCCGTGGGTCCAGAAGAAGTGAAGAGATCTTTGAAAAAATGTTGGAAGAGCTGGCTAATTTCCTCCTGCTTGGTGAACTCTTGATTGAACTCATTCCTAAGCTTGCTAATTGTGTTTAAAAGAAGGTGTTGCCCTCCTCTTCTTTAAAATAAAAAGAAAAAAAGAAAAAGAGAGATATCAAAGATTTCAAGTAGTGTCATGTTTGCACATGAAGACAGTATTTCTTCGAAGTTATTATGGCGGAGACCTAAAATTATCAAAATTGGTCACTACACTAGATGCAGTATACAAATCAAGCGATTATGGTAAGAAAGAATCAAAATCTTCACAAAACTCTTCTTCAAATTTAAAAAATTTAAATATTAAGAACTAAGAAATATTTTAAATTTAGATATTAAAAATAATTAAATAATTTTAATAATTTTCGTGCATTGTACAAATTAGCAACTATAAACAAGACAGCATGCATTGCCTTCATTTTCAAGAAAAACACGTTCGTCTTGTATACGCTAAACTTTAGAATTAATAGCACAAGGATTTCTGTCACATTGACATGCAAACGTACAAACTAATCAACCAATTGTAGTAAGAAATAATTTATGCCTAAGAATAAAACCTCTTATTGAAAAAGTATTAATCCCAAAAAGTTAAATATTAAAGTATTCTTAAATTTATATACACATATCTAATTAAATATCTTTAATTTTCTTGCACTTTCTAATTTGAATACTTGTGAATAATAATAAATTAGTTTGAGTTAAAATATTTTATTGAATTTTGAGAAATGAGAGAAAAAAAATTGAATAAAAATATTATAAAGTTCCAAAAATTGTTTGAATATAATTTTTTAACATTATATTTTAAAAATTTTGAAAAATTTATACGTTTTTATGTTTTATTTGGGAGTTTAAAAAAATTATAATGATTAAATAATAATTATATGAAAAAGTTAAAAATTTAAACTTGAAAATATTTATATTTTAGTAATGTTTAGAAAAAAAAATTATATCTAAAAATATTTAATAATATCCAAACAGGCCGTAAACCAACAAGAGACTAACAAATTAAAGATGAATTGTCTGTCTATGTTCATTCAAGGATGTGGACCTTAATTGCAACCTGATGGCTGATAGTTATCAAATCTACATATTTTTTAAACATGTAACAAATTTTCTATTCTATATATTTTTTAAACATTATTTTTAATTATATAAATTTATTAATAGTCATTTTTTTAATTATTAAATAAATTTTTTTAAAAACATAAATAAAGTCTCGGTGAAAATTATCTAGAAGCATCGGTTCATGTATCATTTTCTTTAATAAATTTCTAGTCTTGGTTTGGCTGGAAGGAAAGGAAAGCATTGACTCCAGGTCTTTAGCCCTATCACGGAGTCATCAATCAAGTCTTCTAAAGTTTGATAGAGGTCTTTAGTCAAGTCAAGGAAAGGAAAGCAATAATGCATTGTGTCCTCTTGCTTAAATATAAATAATTTTTAAAATTTTCAAACTTTTAAATAAAATACAATATATATACATATATATATATATATTCACCCTATGATGTGGTTGGAGGCTCAATTACTAAAAAAAAAAAAAAAAATGATACTAGGTTTAGTCTCTTTATCTATGTTTTTCCTGCAAAGAAAAAAATTATTTTCTAATTTTTTTTTGACACTTCACTAAATAGAAATCTTTTGTTCAAGTTTTGAATTTTAAAAAATGATTTGTACAAAGTCTAGAGTGTGAGAGCACTGCATGAAGTCTAGAAGATGGACCTGTACCTAAAAAAATTCACTTTGTCACGATGGTCTCACTTTTTTGATAAACCCAACACAGGACTTGGACCTTAAATACGTATCTATATTATTCCAAGTCGCCTATCACAGAATTATTAGTCAAGGTCGTCCAAAGTTTGGTAATATACGTTCAACGTATTTTGTGCGAACACTAGGGGCAATAATTCATCGTGTTTTCTTTAGGTTAGGCTTGGTTTGGATGGAGAGATGCTTCCATCTCATAATCTCAATATCCAAACACCACAAACACAAATATTTTTCCATTTCAATTTTTCAATTTTTTCATCTAATCATTATCTGATTATTATAATTTTCTGAACTTTCAAATAAAACACAAAACATAACTCAACCTTTTCAAATCCAAAAATAAAAATTATATTAAAAACTATATTCTACCAATATTTTAACTTTATATTATTTTTATTTAACTTTTTCTCTCTTTATTTTTAAAATTCCATAAAAAACATTTTAATTCAAACTATTTCAATATTATTCACTAACTATCTCGTTACTATTTACAAATCATTTCAATTTATCTCTTTTCAACACAGCGAACCAAGCAATATTAGAGAAATGCAAAACCTTTATACAAAAATTAGTCGCACGATGCATATTTGTGTGTAGGGCCTTTTCTTAAAGGAAAGCATTGACCCCAAGTCTTCAGCCCATCACGTTGTCCATCAGTCAAGTCTTCTGAAGTTTGAGAATGCATATTAAACCTGTTTTGAGCAAGTATAGGGGCAACAATGAATCGGGTCTTCTTTAGGCTCAACAACATCTTTAGCATTACACCTTTAACTTTTGGTTGAGTAATCATCAGTCAAGGTCATCCAAGACTAACCCCCTGAGGCTGAGCCCCCTAAATTCATGGTCGCTCAAGCTTTTGAGAAATCGACTAAACCCCCTAAGTCCCTCTAAGTAACCATTTGCACAAAACCTACATAACTCCAAATGCATATCAGGTCTGTCACCAACTAAAAAATGCCAATTATAGTTGCATCGATCGTGTTTGTGGCATTATAATTTTACAAAAATCAAAACACCAATCATTTCATGTTATGTTGCATAAAAATTATACAAAAATAATATTTATATATCTCGACGTCTTCAATATCTTGACTTGTTGATGAAGAATAACAAAAATCATCATGGTCTACAAGTAACCCACTCACGTCGTCCAGCCCAGTAGATTTTCGCGGAAGCAAGTAACCCACTCATCGTCGTCGAACTCGTCATCATCGTCGGCCCTTTCCGTGTGCGAAAAAATGTGCGATTTTTGAGACACCCTAAGCTGCCGTTCGTCATCATCGTTGGCCCTTTTCGTGTAGTTCGTTAGTTATCCAACTCATTTCCATTCCGTCGTCTCCTCCACTCGGTTGGAGTCGATTTCCCAAGGTAATATATATATGTTTTTTCACTTTATGTTCTTAACGAAACCGTAGTACCTTGTAGAAACAGGGCTGATTTTCTCTTTCAATCTGTGCATAAATTGCCTATGTGTTTGTGTTTTTTTAATGTATTTTCGGGGAATTCTTATACTTTATTTTAAAATCAATACAAACAATCTGTATGTTAGACTGACTAATAAACAAATGGTGTTGATTTTGGGACCGAAAGCATGGGGGCATTCAAAGCAAATCGTTGGTAACAGAATATATGTTTGGCTTTTAACAAGTTTAGGAAGAATTACTATACTGTATGTCTGGTTCAGGCCCATGGCCTCAATGGGGAAGAAAAACAGGGTAATTTGTCAACCGAGTAACTTTCTTTATGCCTTGAATGAATGTGGTTGGGATGCATTTGCAGAGCTTGGCATTCAAAGCAACTTCTTTTTCTTTGTCATCATTTATAGGTCTGGAATCTGAAACTGTTGTTTTTATGGTGGAATGGATTTTATGCTATTAGAAGTGTCAACTTTGTGATGATCAGATTCTATTCTCTTGAACCTTTGAGAAACACTGCTATAAAACAATAATAAACTAATGTCACTTGATGTGTTGAAGTCAATTCAGATATCTCGTTGATATAAAACTGATAGAATCACTAAGTTGGACGTAATGATCTAAGGGAAAAAAGATAGATTGATAGAACTTCCCCAAAGTTAAAAACCATAGTTTAAGCTATCTCTTTCTTTCTTACACTTAAAAGTCTAATATCCAACCGAAATATACATATTGTAAGCATCATTTCGCACAAGAAAAACTAAATTAATGTTCCACCACCCTCAAAGCCACTCGCTGCATAAGTAACATGATGTCGTCTTTGAATTTAAATTGTTGTGATTTCAAATGTCTACTTTTCCACTACCCTAATTTTGAAAGAGCAATTAATTCATTAAGTCATGTAATCACAGGTTTGAAACATTCTATTTATGTCTTTTCTGTTGATGTTTGTTAGGAGGGACCTATTTTTAATGTTTTCAGTCAAACCTCGTTCTACACCCGCCTGATCTAGCTAGCTAGCATGAAAATGCAGAAAATAATTGCATGGACTATATATATGTTCTAAGGAGTACTTGGATTATAACATTAATGTTAAACCCAATGATCTTCTTTTTGGTTATATATGTTGAGCACATGATAAATATCAAGACAAACAACCTTTGCATCAAATCTTCCCACACAAGGTACCAAACAAACAAGCAAGGAATTATAATTAAAATAGATGACAAATCCCAATTACTTGTATTTGCTAAACATGGATCATCTTACATCTTTGTTTATTACTTATAGCACGGATCATCTTCTGTTTAATTTATTGCTAATTAATGATTATACTTTCTATATATATATATATATATATATATATGTTAAAGGTAAAAAAGGTTTACATGACTAGCTAGGCCTCACCGTGTTCCCCACCAAATAAGTCTCTGCTTCCGTGATTGCTCATGGGGGTGTGGGACCTGCCTTAGGGGGCCACTTGTCAGCCTGGGATTGGCCTACGACAAGTACGGGTACTCATCAAAATGATATATACATATATCTATACATACATATATATATTAAATATCTATATATATATGCAGGCTCTTTTCCATGCTTCTAGCCTTGTTTACTTTATGTATTTTTTTCCTGATTCTTCATTGATAGCAAAAGATCATGATATAAGTATATATATATACAAATATATATATATATATATGTATAGGTCATGTGTTGACATATATAAATTATGAATGAACCGATTTTTATTTAAAAGGTTCTTGTGTCGGCAGCTTGGATTTTTAGCTTTGTTGAATGCATCATTTAAGGTGTTGGAAAAACTGATCTGTTCTGGCTCTTTTCCATGCTTCTAGCCTTGTTTACTTTATGTATTTTTTTCCTCAATCTTCATGGATAGCAAAAGATCATTATATATATATATATAATATGTTGACATATTATAGAGAAATGAATGACCAGATTTTTATTTAAAAGGTTCTTGTGTCAGCAGCTTGGATTTTTAGCATGGAAAAATGCATCAATTCATGTGTTGGAAAAACGGATCTGTTCTGGAGGGAGACATTGCAACACTTCCACTGTTGTAGATAGTCAAACATGATATATTAATCTAAGCACTATTGCTTTAATAGTTTTATATTTTTCTCTTCATGGATTGTCAAAGAACACAATAAAATTTCAGTTTCTCTTGGTTAGGTAGCTGATGGCTGTTGGTTATAGTTTGCCTTAAGCTCTCCCAACTACTGGATTATCAGTATAACATCGATGATGATGATGATGTGTACTGGTGGAGTTGTTGGTGATTTTGACAACTCATTATCGAGATGAGTTAGGAGCAAATATCTCTTAATTATCAAGTGCTAGCTAGCTAGAAGATCAAGACAAGACAAGAAAAATTCCAACTAGGTTTGAAAATTGATTACTGTTAGCTAGCTAGCTTTATTTGGAATCCAAATTCAGATTCCAAACTATTTGTCACCCAGATTCATCAA
>QEOT01003366.1:50652-103772 GCA_003123785.1 Pterocarya stenoptera | reverse complement strand
CTATAGGGCATATTGTTATAACAGTCAGCCGGTTGATAAGTCCACACTTTATGCTTTGGCGTAGTCGCTTGCATTCATCCTAGAGCCTAATAGAAGAAATGAATTGATATTTAGTTAATATCAAGAAATTAAGTGGGCAGAAATCTTCAACCCAAATGTATGTGCTACAAATTTGGACATGATTGACACCTAGGACAATCATCATAAATACATAAACAAATCTGTGATAAAGCAAGGCTCTATAGCAGAACCACTTGATTCCCCTCAGTGAACTCTTGATTTCAGATTTTATCAATTGATACAATCTCTGTCTTGTTTAAATTTAATATTTTGTGCAATTAAACTGTCATCTATTTACCAAATTTTCTGGGCCTTAGCAGACTGGTATGTTCCTGTCCCAACCATTAATTAAGTTTTGAGTTAATGTCTTTGGGTTATTTTTTTGGTTTTTTTAAAAATATTCTACACCCTAGATTTCTTATGAAGTTGCATGCATGGTTTCAAAGAAACTATATCCTTCATTGTTTAAATGACACATCATGCATTTATTCAACAAACTATGATTATTTATCAGCAAGTCACTAATGAATAAGAAAACTCTAATTCTATATGATAGAGAAATCAGTCACTTCATGAATTTATAGATATTCTAAACTGCATGCAATAAATTTGTTCTCTATGTTCCTATGGGCCATGGTGAGTTTTCTCAAATGCAAAAAACTCACCATATGAGAAAGTCACATCTATGTTTGATGGGGTAGCGAGCCCTTATAACTGTTTTCTCCTTATTCAAGGACAGGATTAGTGTTTTGAGTTTTACGAGTACTTCAATGACAAGAATTTTCCTGTTGTTTATGACTTTTTCTTTAAAGTTTATGAATAAATCTCAGTGCTTGGGTGCCTTTTTTTTGTATCATCAACGCTTATAATTGTCTTTGATAAAAGTGGCAAAACAAGTGGAGGGCAGAGCTTCTTATTTCATCGTTTCTCTGTCCATGCCTCCCAGGATTCCTTCTTACTTGGAAAAATCCATGTGGCCCTTCTCAAGCTTCTTATATCTGATGTGAGGGCAGAGCTTAGTAGTGGATTATCCCCCATCCTGAGCAAAGCTTTGCTGTTTCCTTTCAGCACTTCACTCGGTAAGCGTAAAAGTAGATGGTTCGTCGGCCCAATCATTTGTATTGCCGACATAAATACGTAACAAATGTCTGCCAACTTACGGTAGACAATTAGATTATCAGTCGCTATGTTGAAACTGAATGTCCTTTTTAATCTGATTCCAAGTATATACACATGTGACTTTTATCACTATCATCATGTCTTCAGACTTGATATCATATTAAAGAGACCACTTTGTGTTATTCGTGAAGACATATATAAACATGCATATACACAAACCTTTTCTCTCGTTATGCTATTTATTCTTATATTAAATATCTATGTGCTTATGTACTGATGCAGCTTAACCAACTGGACTAATGGTGATGAGATATTGGTGTGATGAGTTGTTGTTCATGGTTTCACGGACTAACTCTGTCTTCCCTCTGACCAATAACCTCTCTACTCAGTTATAGCATCTTATTTCCATACTACTTGACCATTTCAATAAACAAGTGTTTGAATTTGTTTTTTTGTTGTTAATTTGATTGTTCAAGTCAAAGCCCCATGAAAAAGTAAAGTCCATTGCACTTCTTTTAATGAGTAACAAGAAAATGTTTAGAACATGGTTTGTACCTCAGATGTCATGCAACAAACATCTTGTCAGATATTCAACATTACATTGCGTAGAATGATGGCTGCTCAGTTTTAGTACATAAATTATTTTCACTATAAGTGATGTTCTGGACTAAATGTTTTTGGGCAAAACAAAGTTTATGAGAAAGGTCAAGAAACTTTGTTTCTTCCAAGGAGAGCAACCCTTGAATGCACTGCTAGATTTAAATTGGCAGGAAAAAATTGGCCACTCAAATGATTTTTGGACAATCTAAAAAATTTTAAAATTATTGCTTGACATGTCTAAAAAACTTAAGGAGATCAAATTACCAAAAGAAGAAGAAATAACACCTTCAAAATCATTTCTATAAATATTTAAAAACTCCAGATTTGGAAAAACTAAACCAAAGTTAGTTGGAATTAAAAAGAAAAGATGAATATTTTGGATGAATTTTCAAAATAGGATTCAATTAAAGTTTTAGACTTTTAAATTACTGATCATTGAAATATTTCTTCAATAAAGAATGTTGATTTAATTAAAAAAGTCAAGACGCATTGTCTCTGAGTGCTTATGAAAACAGAGGACGAGAATAGCGCCTGCCTCTTTCTTTTTTGGAAAAAGAAAACGTCTTTTGGCTGTTGGAGTGGTATAGTCAATATCGTTCAAACGCTTAATACTTTTATCATAATTCGAACGTTTAGTTTACGTTTGAGTGGTTTTAGCTTTATTTTTCGTTGGGACTACCAATTTACACTTGATCTCTTCTTATCCCTTTACTTTAAGTAAATGCTACATCCCCAGCGGGAGCCCCCCGCTCCAGCGGAGTGTTGTAGGCTTGTAGCACATATTTTTGTATGTATATTTTTAAGTTTTTTTTTTTTATATAATTTTTTTTAACAATTTTAAATATTTTTAAAAAATAAAAAAAAATTCATAATATTATTATAAATATTTTCTTAATTATGAAGTAAAATAAAAAATTATAAAAAAATAGTTTTTATTTTACTTAGTGATTAAGAAAGTATTTTTTAATAATTTTCTTTACTTTCTAATAAAAAAAATATTTTTTAATAATAATGTAAATTTTTTATTTTTTAAAAATATTTAAAATTGTTAAAAAAAATTATATAAAAAACAAAAACTTAAAAAAACACGTACAAAAACATGTGCTACAAGCCTACAACACCCCAACAGGGGATGTAGCATCACTCTTCATGTGTTCCAATAACACGCAAACATACCAATTTTGGTGAGAAAGAATTCTAACCCTCCATAAAGCACCTCTTTAAAATTATTAAATTTTAAAAAATAAAAATATAAAAATACTTATATGCAAACATACTAATTTTGGTGAGATGAGATGAGAATTCTATGAATAGTCGTAAGATAGTTTGTGAATAATAGTGAGATAGTTTGAGTTAAATATTTTTTTAGTTTTGGAAATGGAGAGAGAGAAAATTAATAAAAAAATATTATAAAGTTAAAATATTGTTAGAATATAATTTTATAGTATTATTTTTGTTTTGAGATATGAAAAAGATGGAAATGTTTTTTATTTTTTATTTGAAAGTTTAAAAAACTTGTAATGATTAGTTTGCAAATTTTATATTTGAATTATATTTAAAAATAAAATTAGATAAGATAAAATAAGATCAGATGAAAATTTTGTATCTCATCTGAGGCCCCAAATTTGTCCTTAATTATTTCATGCAAAAATAATAAACTTGGGAAGGCCTTGACGGATGACTCAATTATAGGCCGTAGACTTTGAGTACTCAATATGAGGTTCTATCCAATTTCTCAATCTCCCTACTTTTCAATCGTCTTGGGGTTCATAGCAATCAGCTTGGGATTTAGACCGCCGTATTTGGAACGTGGAGTAAGAATTGATTTCAGACTACTGTTGGAAGCTATCCATGAGTATTGGCCAGCAAGTCTGCTTGTTTGGATAATAAGATGAGATGAGATTGTTTTAGATGTGTTGAATAAAAATTATTAAAAAATTATTTCTTAATATTATTATTATTTTAAGATTTGAAATGGTTGAATTGTTTATTATATTTTGTATGAAAATTTAAAAAAATTATAATGATGAGATGAGATAAATTGAGATGGATTGAGGGTATTTTTATATTTAAATGGAGCCAATTCCAATAAAAAAAAATGTGAGCACTTATACTCTGTAGTTGTAGTGTTGCTTTATGCGGCGAGTTGTTTTTCGACAATTCTTTCATCCTAATCCAAGATTTCTATCCAACATGATCTAAAATTACATTTGTGAATTCCATGAACCAAACTATGCGGTGTGAAGTTTGATTTTACACCCATCAATGAAAAGTCAACACCTAAGCAGTCTATGTAATTAACGGTAGAAGCGACTTGAGAAAATAATCTTCCTAGTCACTCTCTCGCTTTGCCTGCTGAAGCCCATCTCTCTCCCTGTCTCCCTTCTCTGCTCTCCCATTTTTACCCCCCTCAGTTGCTCTCTCTCTCTCTCTCCCCCATAGATAGATTTGAGATGGGGAAAGGCCCTTTCTAATTGTTGGGCTTGATTTGGAGATCATTAGAAGCTAATACAGCTCACAATTGATGAAGATGTATTGATGTAGTGATGGTAATGGATCTCAACAGTAGATTGGCAAAGTGGAGGCATCAAGGGCAAGAACTGCTGCATGTTGATAAAGATATCATAAATACACACCAAATTAACTCCTACGTAAAGCAATATCTATGGTTCAAGCATCTTGCCTGATTGGAATTTGAGGAAGCCTGTTTGGTGATTAATTGCTTGCAGATCTTTTAATCCAGTACCGATATATGTTATTAAGATCTCAAACTTGTGATTGAAGGAAAGAAAAACAAAAGACATACGAAAAAGCAAACATCAAAACACAAAGCTACACAATTCTAAACCTAGATAGCTTACAAGTGCTTGTCACAATAAAATAGTAGCAAGTGGAGATGCACACTTCAACGAAGTTAAACCATGCCCGTCGCCAGTGCAAATTTATGTAGAGAATGGCAAAAATTGCTAGCAACATTATCACATAAGACACCGCAAAGCTGACGTAGAAGACTTCCAAGTCTATAAAACCACAAGCTTCATCTCCCTCATTATCAGTTGGAATGGTAGATGATGGTTCAGTTTTAGTGCAAGCCTTAAGTAGTGGAGGTCCACACAGGAGAGGATTTCCCTCGTAACTGCTTTCATCAAAGGTACTGAACTGAGCTTTTCTTTCTGGTATTGTACCCCTTAAGTTATTGTGTGCCACTTTGAAGACGGCTAGAGAGTTCAACTCTACCAATTGAGGGGGGATAATACCATCCAAGTTATTATATGATAGATCCAAGCTCTCAATTTGCTTGAGTTTCGAGAATTCAGTGGGGATTGACCCCGTTAAATTGTTGAACGACAGGTTCAATGCATGGATGTTACTCAAATTTCCAAGCTCGGCTGGAATTTCTCCTTCTAATTTGTTGCATGAGAGGTCAATCCCAGACATGTAGTTGAGGATGTCACCTTTGTAGGAGAGAGTATTATTCTTTGTTGAGAACTCCACTTCTTGTAGTGCATCCACTTGGGAGAACATATACTCTTCATTAAAGTATCCTTTGTACATTATCATTGCGGAATGCAAGAATGACAACTTGTCGTCAATTGTGAAATATGTTTCGAACCAGAGTGAGAGCTCAGATTTTTCGTAGCTTGGCTCAAGAGTAAAGTTACTCAAGCAATGAGGTATTTGACCAGAAAAACTATTGTGGGAAAGATCCAACAAGCTTAGTTTTTCTAAACGGCATAACTGACGTGGGATTTTTCCATATAAATAATTTGCTTTCAAGAGGAGAATGCTCAAACTTGAAAGGTTGCCAATCCAATCTGGAATGTTGCCAGCAAGGTAGTTATCTCTAAGATTTAGAGTGACTAAATTAGAGCAACCCTTGAATGCACTGGTAATTGGACCGGTTAACCTATTTTTATTCAAATGAACATGTCTGATCCAAGACCAGTTGGAGCAAGAGGGTATAGAGCCAGATAGATTGTTATGGGACAGGTCAAAAAATGAAAGGTGTTTTAAGTTACATAACTCAACTGGAATGGGACCTTCAAGCTGATTTTTTGCGAGAGCAATTTCTCTCAATGATGGCATGCTCCCCATCCATCTTGGAAGCATCCCTGACAAATTGTTATTACTGAAATCAATTGCTTCAAAGGCCATAAAATTAGATATGTTATGTGGGATCTCTCCAGAAAAGTGGTTGTTGTCTAAAAACAAAAAACTTAGTAATGTTAGATTCAAATTGGTAGGAATTAGTTGGCCACTCAAATGATTTTTGGACAATTTAACGTACTCTAAGGAGGAGCAACCTATTATCAAATTCTCTGGTATTGTTCCTGAAAAATTATTACTCGACATATCTAAAATTTGTAAGGAGGTCAGATTACCAGAAGAAGAAGGAATAACACCTTCAAACTGATTTTTAGAAATATTTAAAACCTCTAGATTTGGAAAAATTAAACCAAAGTTAGTTGGAATTGGACCTTGAATATGATTAAATGAAATATCTAAAAGAGAAAGGTTGGGAATATGATGACTGGGCAGCTGCAAAGTGCCTGTAAAAGAGTTATTTCTCAAATTAAGAACCTCCAACCTTGTATTGTTTTCTAGCAACCATGTGGGGAACTGTCCTGCCAAGTTGTTGCGAGGGAGTTGTAGTACTTGCAAGTTGAACTGATAATGAAGGAGTCTAGGAGTTATTCTACCAGACTTGGTAGAAAAGCAGCTTGAACAACTAAAAGCCTTTAATTGGAAGCTTGGAATCCATCTTTGAGACAGAGTTTCATCAACGAAGTTGTTGCCATCACTAAATATGACCTCAAGCTTTGAGAGATTAAAAAATGAAGAGAATGTGATTGGGTTGAAGTGGTTATGTGATAAACCAAGGTACTCAAGTGACTTCAAACTAGGTAGAGGGGAGAGATCAATGCTTCCATTAAAGCGATTTGAAGAGATATCAAATATTTGAAGTTGTGTCATGTTTGCCAAAAATGAAGGCAGTATCCCTTCAAAATTGTTATGGCTAAGATCTAACTCTCGTAGATTCATAAGCTCACACAAGCCTACAAAATGAAATGAGTAATAATTAAGTTCTACCATTAAGAGATTTTTGCTAAGGAATATTTTGCGGGCTTTTTACCTCGAACGATGGGCAAACTTCCATTGAGTCGACAGTTTGATATTGTCAATACATTAAGGGAAGTCATAACTCCAACTTTACTGAGGAAGCTTTTGTCAACGTAGGAACCATCCAAATACAACTCCTGTAGGTTCTTTAGTCTTCCCAACTCTAAAACGGCAAGGAGTGTTTTAGATATGAGAAATGATTTTCATGTATACGAAAATTATTAAAATGTGTTAAATAGGATATAGCATGAAGTATCAATAGGACATAGCATATCAAATGGATGTATTAGTCTTTCTAACCTTACCTGAGATTGGTCGATCTAATCGGATGTATCTCAAATATAGTTTCTTGAGCGATGAGATCTGACCAAGGGATGACAGGAAGCTTTCATTGATGAAATTATAATCCAAATAAAGCACCTCTAGCTTGCTCAATCCGGATAATCTTTCAAAACCTACAATTTAGACAATTATAGAAAATTTAGACAAAAAACAATATAGCCTAGCTACCTACTCTGTTTATGATATAAACATAACTTCATTTGGAAGCCATCCAGATAATCCATTAACACTCAAATCGAGGTACTTAAGCTCTTGAAAGGGCATAAACAGAGAGGCATTCAAATACCAATTTTCCTGATTTGTAACATAGCCAAGATCAAGCTCGATTACACGCCCTGTAGTGTTTTCGCACACAACTCTTTCCCAATCGCAGCAATTTCTCCCTTCCTGAGATGAGTTCCAAGATGTGAAGTAGAAATCACCATACGAGTAGTTCACAAAGGAAGCTTTGAGTCTCAAGAGAGCTTCTCTCTCCTCCCTCAAACAAGCATGAATAGAAGATAATTGAAACAAGGCCGCCAACATTAGCCACCACCAAAAAATTCCAAACTCCATTTCAGGTTTAGGTGTCTAAGCGAAGTTGTTCTTAGAGAGTTTATATAGACACCTCAACATTCATGACCGATGGACTTAGAAATTAAGGGCCAAAGACTATAAAATTTATATGCATTAAATTATTTCAAGCAAAAATGATAAACTTGGGAACAACTTGACTGATGACTCGATTATAGGCTGTAGACTGATGAATACTCAATATCACGAGGTTCTATCCAATTTCTCAATCTCCCTACTTTTCAATTCTCTTTACTTTCTTGATTTTTGATACGTACGCAACAATCAGCTTGGAATTAAAAAGATGAATAATTTAGATGAATTTTCAAAATAGAATTGAATTAAAGTTTTAGAATTTTAAATTACTGATCATTGAAATATTTCCTCAAAATTTTAAAACAGTTGATTTAATTAGATAAGAAAAGATGCATTGTCTCTTGGCCCTTAGTATATTTGTTTACCTTGAATAGATTTTTAACCAAAACATGATAACCTTAAAATTTGTTAGTATATTTTAATAAATAGATTTTTAATGTCCAATAATTGGGAGTTAGTAAGTTATATTGAAACAGATCCTCTGTTTTGGAAAAAGAAAACGTCTTTTGGCTTTTTACTTTTTTAGCCTTGGTTTTGTTCTCCAATTGAGGTTGGTCGCCTGGAGAGCTAAGGCTTACATACGTTTATGGTCCAAGCTCCAAGCTCCAAGCTCCAATTGTGTTTTTTGTATCTTAATTGCCTATCTTTTCGTGAGAGAGAGAGAGAGAGAGATAGAGAGAGGGGAGTTTCGTGAGAGAGGGTTGTACAAAATCTTTTAGGAACGACATTTAATTCATCACTGAAAGTATTTATTTAGGACGAAATTTAAATTTTATCTCAATACGTGGATGCGGTTTTTTATGCGTTTGAATAGAGAAGTAATTGAAAAATTGAAAACTTGAAATTGAAAATATTTATGTTTGGAAAATAAATATCTAAAAATACTTAAAAATATTTAAAGATGAAATGTCTATCTATGTTCATGCAAGGATGTGGACCCTTAATCGCAACGTGATGGCTTATAGTTATCAAATGATCTACACAGCCAAGTCTTTAGCCCTATCACGGAGTCATCAATCAAGACTTCAAGGAAAGGAAAGCAATAATGCATTGTGTCTTCTTGCTGAAGGTAGTCTCAATATTCAAATATCATTAATATAAATATTTTTTATTTTTTATTTTTTTTTCATTTAATAATTACTTAATTATTATAACTTTCTAAAAATTTGAAATAAAACACAAAAAATAATTTTATTTTTTTAAATCCCAAATTAAAGATTATATTAAAAAATTACATTCTAATAATATTTTAACTTTATAATATTTTTACTCAATTTTTTTCTTTTTTCAAAATCCTATAAAACATCTTAACTCAAACTATTTTATTACTATTCACAAATTATTTTACTATAATTATTACTATTCACAAATTTCTCATCTCTTGATCTCAACATCCAAACCAGGCCTAGTCTATTTGTAAATCACTCCTTTTGGTTTAAATTACTTATAATTTTCACAATTAGTATGCAAATTTTTATAACCAAGTCCTCTTGTCTTTCTACCGTCAATTCATCTATATGAAACTAGTTTAACCAATCAGAACTTGATACATGACATATAAATGCCAGGTCAACACCCTTACAAAAAACAAATTCTAAAAATTAGAATAAAAATATATTTAAAATAATCTATAAAATTAAGATAAATATTTTTGAAGTGTAGATATAATTTATGCATGATTGTTTGTTTATATAAGTGAATTCGCGGTGCCATAAGTTGTTCCTTGTAAGTTTGAGAATTTGCTTAGCATATCGATCGACCTATGATACTATATATATGTATATATTCACCAATAATATGATAATTAGTATTGTCTTCTCCCTATTTTAATAACGTTATTGATGCCAAAGTCTTGGGTTAGTCTCTTAATCTATGTTTTCCCGGCAAAGAAATAACAATAATAGGGTAATTGTTTTTTTTCCATTTTTATTTTTTGACATTTTACTAAATTGATATCTTTTGTTCAAGTTTTGAATTTTGGAAAATAATTTGTACAAAGTTTAGAGTGTGCAAGCATTGCTCATTCTAAAAAAGTGGGACCAATATGAAAAAATTCACTTTCTCATGATGGTCCCACTTTTTTTAAAAACCCTGCATGTTAAGATTATGTTGGATAGTAATCTTGGATTAGTACAAATGAAAAAGAATTCTATAGTATTTACAAAATATATAAATAAATAATTCGCGGTGCGACAAGTGTAAATTGGTAGGTCCAACGAATAATTAAGGGGAAACCACTGAAACGTAAACTAAACGTTCGAATAAATATTTTTAGGCAGTCTTTTTGGAATAAATATATATATATTTTGTCTCAAATAGTCTTTAAATCTCTTTTTTTGGGGGGGAATAAATATTTTGGTTCCACAAGGTTGATTTTCTTGTATTGCTTGTTCTCTTATGATAATGTATCGTCAATTCGTCAAGTATTGATGCCATAGTCCTATATGCAAGACGAATTGGTATATGGCTGTAAGCCTGTAACTAATCACCATCAATATTCCAAGTGCATGGGCAGGTCTTAATTATGCTATTCATTACTCATAATTCAGATTTCAAATGTATTTGTTGGTGAGTCGTAATCATGGGTTCCCGAAACGTGTTGAAGATAATATCAAATCATTATCTTGATTTGATTTTTATAATTATCAAATCACTTTGATTTGATTTTCATAATGTTTAAGATATTTACCCTATACAAGAAGGTGAACACTGCATTGTTAATTCCAAGCTGATTGCTACGTCCGTATCAAAAATCAAGAAGGTGATCAAGATAATTTAAAAGTATGGAGATTGAGAAATTGGATAGAACATCATATTGAGTACTCAAAGTCTACAGCCTATAATTGAGTCATCAGTCAAGGTCTTTCCAAGGTTATCATTTTTGTATGAAATAATGTAATAATTTATATAAATTTTAAAGTATTATATATTTTAATTTTGAAAATTTAGTAATTCTTTTGTCGAGGTCATGTTTTGTGGAGGCTTAGAATTCTTTTCTCACCATAATTGGTTTTTTAGTTGGTACACCGTATGTTTGCGTGTCCTTGGAACACAATATAAGAATAAGCGAATTTACAATGCAAATTATCTAATTCGCTTTCATTGACACTGAGCCTTCATTGGCCTATTAATTCTAAGTCATCGGTCAAGCTCTTCTCAAATTAAGGTGTTTTGCAGGCTCTTCTCAAAGCGACTTTACAATGCAAATTATCTAATTCGCTTTCATTGACACCCAGCCTTCATTGGCCTATTAATTTCTAAGTCGTCGGTCAAGGTCTTCTCAAATTAACGTGTTTTGCAGGCTCTTCTCAAAACAATATACAAACTTCAATAATTTTTATATTTTTAAAATTAGTAAATTTGAAATGGATTTCTGTGAAGGTGTGAGGGATTCCCCCGCCCCGTGGGCCCCCTTTTGCGGGGCCATCCAAATTAGGCTTGGGGCCAACGTTGGGGGCGCTTTCTGTTGGTAAAATTCACAATAATATAATTAAAATTACAATAAAATTAAAATTAAAACGAAGCCAGTTTGGACTGAGGTACGAAAATGTCGCTCTCTTTAAAAAGATTCAAGCTCTCTGCAGTGTACAATATCTCAAATTAACCGGTGCAGCAGATATCCTCTTGACCTGACTTATCCAGGATACAACAGCCCAACTGATCGTCGTATGACTCAAGCCTACTCTGCACAAGTGGTTGAGTCCAAAACTCCACTCAAAAGAACACCTTTCTTTATCTCACTTTCTCTTAATGTTCACCTCTAATGTACCCAAAGACCAAAAGAACATATATATATATATATACCATATGGACAAGAATCAACCCAGGAAGTAAAAAGACTAACGGCAATAAACAATAAAAAGAATTAAAACACAAGGCACAAGCAGCCCCCAACGTAAAAGATACCAAACGGCTACTTAATAACCAGCCTATTAAAAGATCATACGGCCTTCAAACTTTCAAAGCCAACGGCAACTTAATAAATTGTCAGTTAACATTTTACCAAATGAAACGGCAAAAGGCCATCAGAGTAATAACGACAATTAAGTAAATAAAACCAACGTAACCATCCAAGGATTCAGCTACAGCAAATCATGAGAATAAAAGCAGGTAATATAACATTAGAGCAATAAATCTCATAACGTCAAAAAGTTATTATTTAAAAAATACTAACATTCCTCCACTATTTTTTAATAATAATATAAGAGAGATACTTCTAGATAAAGAAGAATTATTATGCATCATGAAGGTGTGCTCTGCATTGAACCCTCACTCAGTGAAATAACAACCTTTACTCCAGAGTCAGTAGTGGTTTCAGACTTGAACTATGACTGCTTAGGAGAAATAAAGAATTATTACTCACACATAGTAACCCAGGTGTTGACATAAGCTTTATTAGCCAGCACATTACAGCCTTGTGCTTATCCCGGTTTCATGAGTATATTTGAGAATAAACTCAAATCTCATAAAGAGCATCCCCACTCTCACACTCACATAGGTGAAATCTGTCAAGAGTGTCCTGTAATTCTTACACCCCACTCATAAGAGCTACAGAATTTCATTAAGAGTTTCCTTCAAAAACTCATCCTCCACAACATTACAGGATAAATGCACTCACATCATAGGAATGAGAAATAAAATAAATAGTGCATTTCTTACGACCATCATATGATTCGTTTTTCCCATTGAACCCAGTTCTCAGGATCTCTGGTCCCCAGGTTGGGTATCCTCATACATGGCTCATGAATTTATGGGTTTCAATTTCATTCCCCTCGATGTATTCCAGTTCATTTCTTTTGTCAAAACTTTGTTTAGTGTCTCAAAACTTTGTTTAGTGGATCCACATTAATAACACTATTAGTAAAAAAATCTCACAGTACTGTATTTTTCTTCTAAAGGATCTGGATTTACCGTTATTATAACGGTTTTGTACTCTACTAGTTATAGTAGTACTATCACAATGAATTAATTGATTTTTTTCTACAAAAGAATAAATCTCTCAATATAATTTGCTTCTTTATTGAAGCCAAAACAGCAAGCTCAACCTCCATAGTTGACTTAACAATAATACGACAACCAAATCTTGCAATAAATCACTTAAATTTTTAAACGACTTAATATTTAAAAACTGTACGTTAAACAACTTTTGGTAATGGCATTAAGTCCAATATTAATACCACAAGTATATGTTTTAAAGAAAGCAAACGGCAACAAAATAAATAAATGCACTTAATGTAAACATTCGCCTAACACCAAAATTCAACCACTAGCATCTTTATTCCCAAAATCAAAGAAAATAAACCTGAAAGAAAAACGTTTGGGGCAATTTCTTTTGGAAAAAAAAAATTATCTTTTAAAAGCTTAACCCCCACTAATTTTGGAATTAATAAAAAAAATTTCTTTATAAAAAAAAATTACTCCTTACTCAAAAATAACTTTATTCTAATATAAAGAATTGGACTGCTCAATTTTTTTATTCCATATCAAAAAAAGATATAAGCATGTATGCCAAAACATTTAAAGAATAATGTACATAAAAAGAAACATCTTATGCTTTATTCTCAATACTCAAATTAAACATCCCATCACAAGCATAGCCCTTGCCCACAAAAACTCCATTTTTTTTTAATCACATATTGATCAAATTCCATAGTTTGTTTGAAGCCCGCGTTTTTGAGTAAAAATAACTCGACATCAGATTCTTCCTCATAAACAATGTATAGAGCACATATTTGAGCATCAAAATACGTCCAGATGTGAATTTCAGCTCAACCTCACCACTCCCAAGAACCTCGTTTTACTTGAATCACCAAGCATAATATTTTTCTCTTCTTCAATGGGAGTAAGATTTTTGAACTAATCTTTATCATTTTGGCTTGAAAGCCCTTTTTGTGAGATCTACTAAATTTTTGAAATCTTTTCTTTGCGGCTTCAAAAAAAACTATTTCTTGTATTTTGACCTTTGGGCAAGCTACCATTTAATTTCAAAAATTAAGTTTACCTTTGTCATGGAATCCTCATTACCATTTTGAAACACCAAATCATCTTGGCCTCTAGCCTCCTCCTCTACACGAATACGTGTGATTAAGGTCTCTAAAGAAGTCTCATTTTGTTTATGGATCATCAACTTTTGAAACTCCATTCACGATAGATTTTCCATCTAGCATTTGATATCGAAAGAAATGACTTGCTGCATATTTCTTTTTTTTTCTTTGCAGAGATGTAAGTAATATTGTAATAATCATAAAATTGATCAGCAAGACAATTTAAAAGATAAAATCGACAATTATGCTCATCTTTGGTATATTTTCCAATATTTGCTTCGTGAGCTTTCACTTGTGTTTGCACTTCCATCTCTTGAAATGAGCTCCTTTGAATCGAAAGGGCTTATTGAAATCTCCAATGATTTCCGTGGACTTTTCAGTTGTAGGCTCCATGCTGAAGATCTCCTTAAAATTGTTGGTGAAATTCACAATAATATAATCAAAATTACAATAAAATTAAAATTAAAACGAAGCCAGTTTGGACTGAGACACGGAAATGTCGCTCTCTTTAAGGAGATTCAAGCCCTCTGCGGTTTACAACATCTCAAATTAACCGATACAACAGATATCTTCTTGACCTGACTCCTCCAGGATACAACAGCCCAACTGATCGTCGTATGACTCAAGCCTACTCTGCACAAGTGGTTGAGTCCAAAGCTCCACTCAAAAGAACACCTTTCTTTATCTCACTTTCTCTTAATGTTCACCTCTAACGTACCCAAAGACCAAAAGAACATATATATACCATATGGACAAGAATCAACCCAGGAAGTAAAAAGACTAACGGCAATAAACAATAAAAAGAATTAAAACACAAGGCACAAGCAGCCCCCAACGTAAAAGATACCAAACGGCTACTTAATAACCAGCCTATTAAAAGATCATACGGCCTTCAAACTTTCAAAGCCAACGGCAACTTAATAAATTGTCAGTTAACATTTTACCAAATGAAATGGCAAAAAGGCCATCAGAGTAATAACGGCAATTAAGTAAATAGAACCAACGTAACCATCCAAGGATTCAGCTACAGCAAATCATGAGAATAAAAGCAGGTAATATAACATTAGAGCAATAAATCTCATAACGTCAAAAAGTTATTATTTAAAAAATACTAACACTTTCCAGCTCGTGTCTCACCCTTCCGAGGCCCTAAAATTGTCAACGGAGTCCAACCCCCAAGGTTGCATAAGAGGAAAGAGGATGCAAAGCGCGAGAAGCCAGATAAGGGGAAACATATGGGATACGCCGACTTTGATGTCCCCTATTGCACATAGCATTAAAGGACTTATGTTAGTAGGTAAACGAAGGACGCAGATGACCCTCCATTCTCTGACGAAGGGGACTAGAAATGACCGTGCTGTTCAACCACCGTCGGGACGTGCCTTGGAGGCCACACTGCATTAAATGTGTCGTCTCAGGAGCCACGTCGCATTAAAAGCTCTGCCTTAGAAGACAACATTGCATTAAATATCCAAACTAAGATAGACGTGGCTGGGACGGCTTAACCTCAACATGGGGAACAAAATGTTCTCTTACAACCTCGAATAAAAGCTACATCCCAAGTACAAAGAAATCTCTAAACTGAATTACTCTAAGCTAACGCTAAGAACATGCAAGACTAACTTAAATTTCAGAGGTTCCCCAGACAACCCCGAGCCCACCTTCTCCTTTGTGATCACAGGTGAAGAGCCCGGCCTGAGTTACTAGAACCTTGTCCAGGCATACGAAACACGACGTTAACAGTGATGCCTTCTGTGGGATCTTTCCTATAGGTGTAACGTGTCATTCGTATGATGATGAAAACCCATTCTCAAGCAATTGAAGGGCTAGAAACCTTACCAAAAGACATGCAAGAACTGAGGCCGACGGAAGGCAAGGTCAATGTGATAGAGCCCCTGGGAAACGACTTCGCCACGCCGCCCCCTCCCGAGTTCATCTTAAAAGGGGGTGGGGGGGGGGGGGGGATGGGAATCAGGGACAAGCAAGCTCTCTGACAAGAAGAGTCAAATGAGCCGATCGAGCTGTCTACCCTAGGCCCAAACCGTCCTGAGGCCACGATCAAACTTGGTAGCTAGATGGCACCCAACATGCAGAAAAGCTATGATGCAAGTGCACATAGAGCATCAAGATGTGTTTGCTTAGAGCCACAAAGACATGATGGAGATTGACTTAGACATCATTCAGCATCACCTGTGTGTGAGCCCAGAAGCCAAGAAGGTCAGGCAGAAAAGGCGGTGCTTCAGTGCCAAGAAATGCACAACCATCACAGAGGAGGTCGACCACCTCTTAGCGGTTGGATTCATACCCAATGCTCTCAATTTGCTTGAGTTTCGAGAATTCAGTCGGGATTGATCCTGTTAAATTGTTGAACGACAGGTTCAACACATGGATGTTACTCAAATCTCCAAGCTCGGTTGGAATTTCTCCTTCTAATTTGTTGCATGAATGGTCAAGCCCAGACATGTAGTTGAGGATGTAACCTTTGTAGGAGAGAGTATTATTCTTTGTTGAGAACTCCATTTCTTGTAGTACTTCCACACTTGGTAACATATAATATGGATAATCGAAAACAAGTTTGCCATTGTTGTTCATTATCAATGCAAATTGCAAGAATGACGACATGTTGAAACTACTGGAAGAGAAAATGTGAAGTTGTAATATTTTAGATTTTCTGCTGGTTGGCTCAAATGTAATGTTACTCAAGTAATGAGGTATTTGACCAGGAAAACTATTGTTGGAAAGATCCAAAAAACTTAGGTTTTCTAAAAGACATATTTGAAATGGAATTTTCCCCTGTAAATAATTTGCTTTCAAGAGAAGAATGCTCAAACTTGAAAGGTTGCCGATCCAATCTGGAATGTTGCCAGTAAGGTAGTTATCTCTAAGATTTAGAGTGACTAAAGCAGAGTAACCCTTGAAAGCACTGGTAATGGGACCGGTTAGCCTATTTTTATTCAAATGAACATGTATGATCTCGGACTAGTTGGAGCAAGAGGGTATGGAGCCAGAGATATTGTTATGGGATAGGTCAAAAAACTCAAGAGATTCCAAGTTACATAACTCAACTTGAATGAGACCTTCAAGCTGGTTTTTTACGATAGCAATATCCGTCAATGACGTCATGTTCCCCATCCATCCTTGAAGCATCCCTAACAAATTGTTATTACTAAAATCAATTACTTCCAAGATTGTTAGATTAGATATGCTATGTGAGATCTCTCCTGAAAAGTGGTTGTTGTCCAAACACAAAGATTGTTGGACTGATAGATTCGAATTGGCAGGAAATATAATTCAAAGAATATAATTCTCTAAGGAGGAGCAACCCATTGTCAAATTCTCTGGAATTGTTCCAGAGATATTATAGCTTGAAATATCTAAATATTTTAAGGAGGCCAAATTACCAAAAGAAAAAGGAATAACACCTTCAAAGTCATTTTTATAAATATTTAAAACCTCTAGACTTGGAAAAACTAAACCAAAGGTAGTTGGAACTGGACCTTGTATATTATTAAATGAAATATCTAAAGTCAAAAGGTTGGGAACATAACGATTGGGCAGCTGCAAATTTCCTGTTAACGAGTTATTTCCCAAATTAAGAATCGCCAACCTTGTATTGTTTTCTAGCAACCATGTGGGGAACTGTCCTGCCAAATTGTTGTGAGGGAGATTTATAACATGCAAGCCAAACTGATAATGAAGGAAGCTAGTAGTTATTCTACCAGACTTGTTAGATAAGCAGCTTGAACAACTGAAACCCTTTAATTGGAAGCCAAGATCCCATCTTTGAGATAGAGTTTCATCAACTAGTTTGTTGCCATCACTAAATATGACCTCAAGCTTTGAGAGATTAAGGAATGAGGAGAATGTGATTGGGATGAAGTAGTTATATATGTGATAAATCAAGGTACTCAAGTGACTTCAAACTAGGTAGAGGGGAGAGGTCAATGCTTCCATTAAAGCGATTTGAAGAGATATCAAATATTCCAAGTTTTGTCATGTTTGCCAAACATGAAGGCAGTATCCCTTCAAAATTGTTATGGCTGAGATCCTACTCCTGTAGATTCATAAGCTCACACAAGCCTACAAAATGAAATGAGTAATAATTAAGTTCTACCATTAAGAGATTTTTGTTGAGGAATATTTTGCAAAAATAAGGCTCTTTACCTTGAATGATGGGCAAACTTCCATTGAGTCCACAGTATCGTATTGTCAATATATTAAGGGAAGTCATAACTCCAACTTTACTGAGGAAGCTATTGTCAATGTAGGAATAATCCAAATACAACTCCTGTAGGTTCTTTAGCCTTCCCAACTCGATCTAAAACGGCAAGGAGTGTTTGAGATATGAGAAATAATTTTCATGTATACGAAAATTATTAAAATGTGTTAAATAGGATATAGCATGAAGTATCAATAGGACATAGCATATCAAATGGATGTATATTAGTCGATCTAACCTTAGAGACTAATTACCTGAGATTGGTCGATCTAAGAAGTTGTATCTCAAATATAGTTTCTTGAGCAATAAGATCTGACCAAGGGATGACAGGAAGCTTTCATTGAAGTAATTCCAACTGAAGTCAAGCACCTCTAGCTTGCTCAATCCGGATAATCTTTCAAAACCTACAATTTAGATAATTATAAACTGATTTCTGTTGCATAATATTGCCTACTCTGTTATGATATAATATTAAAATCTCAAAACAATAATAATATTAAAACTAATATTATAAAAATATTTTTAAAGTCCTAATAGGGATAGAAATTACCATCAAAACTATCCATTTTTAATTTTTAAATGACTTTTATTTTCCTTAATCACATATATATAATAATATATAACATGTTTTAAGTGTTTACTATAAAGAATTATTTCAAATATGAATATCACACGATAAATTTAGAATGAAAATTAATTATTATAATTCAAAGAGAATAAATTTGTTTTTTAATTTTTTGGGATCTTAAATAACAGGGAAAAAATATTACCTGGGATGGTGGTAGAATGACTGCACAGTGACAGAAAGTCATGCGTTGGTTTTCGTCCTGTACCCAAAAATATTTTTCAATAATAATAATAATAATAATTATTATTATAATTCAATAATAAGAAACACAGAAATTATTCCAAAGTCCTAATATTGGTAAATTTGGAATTGTGTACAAAGGGTGATGACTCTTATATTTCCATGTTTTCAGATATGTGACATGGTTGCTATTGCAAGATATTTAAATTTCACACTTAATAGAGCCTGAGCTGGATAAAATTAGGGATACCAATATGTGACATGACCTGTTAATCCAACACGAACACGACATGATAAAAGTGGGTTTGGGTTTGGCCTTAACAAGTTCTGGTCAAAATGGATTGACCCGTAAGACACAATTGCTTAACGGGTCACTAACGGATTAACCCGTTAAGAAAGTTGAATTTACATTTATACCCATAGACCTAATATTGTAACATTAATATTTTACAATTTTTTTTATCATATTTGTGATTGTAACTTTAATATTATTACAATTTGTATTTATCATATTTCTGTAATTTTGTGTTTTTCATATTTGGTACTGTTGGGATTTTAATGTCAGTATTTTTATTGTTTAGATTGTAATTTTAGACTTGTAGTTAGTTTTTACTTTTTATAGATATTGTTTATATTTTAATATTTATATAAAATCAATCAGGTCAAACGGGTTGAGACGGGTCGGGTCGGGTTGTATGGTGTTAATATATTTCGTATTCAATAATGGGTCAAAACAGGTTGTGTCGTGTTAACCTATTATCCTAATGAATCATGTTAGGGTTTGAGATTTTGACATGAAATCTTTAATGGATCGTGTTTGGGTTGACCCATTAAGTATAATGTACATGTCTTGACATGACACGAACACGACCTAACACCCCTAGATCATTAAACGTTCTTTTGGACTGGATCCCAGGTGTGTCAAGTTTTCTCTCCTTATGCATTTAAAGCATGTGAATGTCCCCAGTTTCTAAAAGGATATTTAAACTTTCTCCCGTTATTTATGAAACGGAATTTTATATTTCTTGCATTTCCTACTATCAGGATCAGGTCAGCTTTATATTGTTCTTTTGTTAGCCCCTTCTGTCACGCAAGAGTATCAAACATTGGAAGTTGTAAATCTTTAAACATTAGTTGTACATCTAAATAGAACTGATGCTCGACTCGCCAATAATGGCCAACCTTTGGAAATTCAAAAGCTGCGCTGCAGAGTAAATTTTAGTGCTCTAAGATTTACTTCTCAGATAGAGGAATTGGGTAGAAGGATTATCAAGCTTTTAAGGCAAAATGGTCAAATCCTAGTACTTCATCTTATATTTGAAATGGACATGTTGGCATTTTCTGGCTATACTCAAGGTTGTAACAGCGAGGAGGTGGAGGAGTTGACAAGAATGAGGTGAGCCGTGTGTATTTTCTTAACAAGCTACTACACCAGGCATTCTGAACTCCCAAAATTGATTTCATGTTGCATATTTTCACAGGTATGCTTATCCCTGGTGGAAAGAGAAAATAATTAACTCTGAATTGAAAAGGAAATATGGTTTATTTCCCTTGACACCTGAGGAAACTACTTTGACTCTGAGGGCACTGGAAATTGATCCTAGTTTCCATATTTATATTGCAGCTGGTAAAATATATGATGGAGAAAGAAGAATGGCAAGTCTTTCAAAGGCTTACCCAAAGTTGGTGAGTAGATAATGCTGAAGCAAAATCCTTGACTTTTGTTGAGGAAATTATCAACCACTCTTTTCAATTGTGTTGATTGTATTATTAATAGAGAATTACAAGTACGGTAGTAGTAGAAGTTTTAACAAAACGATAAGGGAAAGTATAACAACTAGATTGCAACTAGATAACTAAGTCTACTGGAATTGAACTTCTAGTCTCTTATGGTTTCTTTATCTTCTACAGCTTCCTTATCCATAACACACCCCCGCAAGTCCAATGAAGTGGGGACTACATTGAGCTTGGATAGAAGTGCCGCAAACCTAAATGAAGAGAGGGCTTTCTAAAAATATCAGCTAGTTGATCTTTGGAGGATAAAACCTTCACTTCAATAAGTTTCTTGGCTACCATATCCCGCACAAAGTGAAAATCAATTTCTATATGCTTTGTACGAGCATGAAAAACTGGATTAGATGATAAATATGTCGCTCCTATGTTGTCACACCATAAGATAGGAGAAGCTGATGCTTTAAGGCCAAGTTCCTACAATAAGTATTGAAGCCATTGAAGTTCAGCGGCTATATTTGCAAGTGCTTCATATTCCACTTCAGTGCTTGATCGAGTGATTGTTGCTTTCTTTTTGCAACTCCATGAGATAAGATTTGGCCTGAGGAACACACAAAAACCTCTAGTCGAGCGTCTATCATCACAAGACCCAGTCCAGTCAGCATCTGAAAATGCTTGTAGAGTGTTGTTGCTTGACTTGCTAAATGCAAGACCATAGTTGATGGTTTGTTTTAGATACCAAAGTAGGCGTTTTGCTGATTGCCAGTGAGTTAGTTTCGGTTTATGCATGAACTGAGATATCTTGTTAACTGTGAATGCTATATCTGGCATAATGACTAACAAGTACTGTAAGGCACCAACTATGCTGCGAAATAGAGTGGGTGAAATCTTCACTGTCAAAAGCACTAAGATTGGTAGAGGTAGCCATGGGGGTACTAATGGGTTTGGCTTCATGCATTTTTGTCATTTTGAGTATATCCATAATGTACCGATGTTGAGATAATATAAGCTGCCCGTTAGACTTAATAGCCTCAATACCCAAGAAAAAATTTAGACTGCCCAGATCCCTGATAGCAAATTCACAATGCAACGATTTTAACAGTTCATCAATGGCATGCTTATGTGAACATGTGATCAAAATGTCATCCACATAAATGAGAATATACATAGTGAATGTGGATGACGTGTGAATAAATAGAGAAGTATCTGATAATGACCCATGAAAACCAAGATCCAGAAGCCGATTACTGAGGCGTGAGAACCATGCCCTTGGGGCTTGTTTTAGGCCATACATGGTCTTTTTCAATTTACAAACATGATCTAGAAATTGTGGGTGAGTATACCCTTGAGGTTGGGTCATGAAGACCTCCTATGTGAATGTGCTATGTAAGAAGGCATTGTGCACCTCAATTTGTCTAATTTCCCAGCCTGAAGAAATAGGAATAGATAGAAATGTTCTTACTATGGTGGGTTTGATCACTGGGCTGTAAGTATCTGAGAAATCAACTCCGGCTTGTTGAAGGTAGCCCTTGGCTACTAGGCATGCCTTGTAGCGCTCCACATCGCCATTGGCTATTTTTTTTATCCGATAGACCCATTTTGACCCAATTATGTTTCGGGCAGCAGTGGGGGGTACTAGAATCTAGGTTCCGTTTCTGAGTAAGGCATCAAATTCCTGGTTCATGGCATGTCTCCATTGAGGGTGCTTGGCCGCGTTGGTGTAACAAGATGGTTCAACCATGAGAGACTCTGTTTATGCAATTAGGGCTTTTGGGAGAGGGTATCTGATGGTGTCATCGATATGGGTTTTTGGTTTGGTGATGTTGTGCTTCGAGCAGGCGATCATAGGATGTTGGGATGGAAGGGTATTTGAGGTTGAGTGAATGCAGATGTTTTCTGGTGGATTCGGTGTTAGAGAATTTTGCGATGGTAATGAGGATGAAAGGTCAGAGGAGATACGGGAAGGGGAAGGATCCATGTGGGCTGGATGGGTTTGGGTGTTGGAATGGGCTTGATGTGGAGGGACTTGCACGAACGGGGCCTGCTCTGTTGCACGGGATGAGGAAGAATTGGGCCTTAAATTGGGTATGACAAATGGTGCCGAGGGAGACTCTTGTTGGGTTGGAGTGGAGGACGGAAATTGAAATGGGATTTGGGCTTTTTTTAGCTTTTTTCAGTTTCATATTTAGTCCATTTTTAAAAAAATATATTGTGAGCTTTCAAATTTCAATTTCTCCAAAAAATAAAAATTAAAACTAAATCATTCACTGCTTATTTACTTCTATACTAATATCTAACTTATTTTTATACTAGACTTATACTATAATGTCTAAGTACATGTTATCATACTATAGTATTACATATTATTTAAAGTGTCTAATTACATGTTATTATATTATATTAGTATCTAACTTATTTCTACACTAGACTTATTTCTATTGTCTAATTACATGCTATTATACTTTAGTAAATTAATATTATGTGTTATTAATCCTATTATACTAGACTTATTAGTGATTTATATACTAGTGTCTAATTTATTTCTATACAAGACTTATGCTATAATGTATAATTGCATGTTATTATATATTAGTATTACATGTTATTATACTAATGTCTAACTTATTTCTAACTTAATTATATACTAAAATTTCTAGTGTCTAATTACATGTGATTATACTCTAGAAAATTAGTATTGTGCTATTAACTTATTATACTAGACTTATGTCAATACTAGTGTCTAACCTATTTCTATATTTGATTATGTATGGTAGTAATACTATGATGTTTATATATACTAAACTATTATTATTCTATTTATATTATAATATAAGTATATTATTTTATAATAATTAGTTCATATTAGTATATTATTGAATTTAACTACATAAGTTCTAGTTATATAGCTATATAACTATACAAGTATATATGATAACTATATGATAAATATATATTTTATAATATATGTACAATATCGGAGTCGAATGGCAAAGTCGGAGTCAGATTTGGAGCATAAAGTCGCAATTGCAATCGGTCTAGCAACACCTCCTACTCCGAATGTAAAATTAAAAAAAAAAATTTTGACCTTTGTTTTATTGAAGCCAGAGCGAAGTTGGATTTGGAGTCGGATTTTCATATTTTTGCTCAGCCCTAGCAACAATGGCAGATGAGACTCAACCAGCTAAAAGATGGCCTCACCTCCCTCAAGAAATCTACTGATTCTCAGCTCAAAAACTTGAAAACAGAAATGTTAGCACTCAAACGACAGCCTGACTCAGTTATGCAACAACTAGCATCTTTAACCATGGAATTATAGAAGCGCAACAACAACAGCCCTCATGGAGAGTCATCTCTAGGCTTCCATGTCTAGATAACTGAGCCTGTTGAGCAAGGAGGGCGTTATAATCTTGAGGGTTAAAAGTTTGACCAAATTAGTATCCGACAATCCTAGGCCTTTTGGATCAATTATTGGGTTTTTAACAATTGGTATTGAAGAAAAAACCATGTCAAGAGTATCAACCACAAATGGCGCAACGTATGGGTTGGATTAAAATGCCTTGGTACTATGTATGGGCATGGTGTTAAGTCATTGAATATTGATAGATGAATGAAGCCGCCAAAAGGAAAAGAGCAACTATCAGGTCAATGTCTATATGGTGGGCCACCGTAGACGTCGAATTCGAAAGCATGATAAAATGTTATAATTCTGAGGATTAAAGGTTTAACTAAATAAAATCTAACAATTCTAGAGTTTTTGGATCAACGATTGGGTCTTTAACAATAGATTACTAGCAACATAGTAGCTCGAGTTGCAGTGGAAAATGTCGACTATGTGGGCGGATTGGACGACCTCTAATTATTAGGTCCAGATTGGTTTGGGCATATTTGTGGTCAATTAGAGAGAGGGAGGTACGAAGATGGGCGACTGTTTACCTGAAGGCGTGGCGTTTGAGGCATAGTGTTAGGGACCCCGGTCAAGTCCCTAAACACTATGTCCTCCTCGGCTATGTTCTCCTTTGGTTGACCGACTTCTAGTTCCTCCCTTGCTTGGTTCACGATCAATGCTGGCTATGGTGGCAATTTGGGCAAGGTGAGGTTAGGTGTTTAGGCTAGTATTGGATGGATGGAAGATGGAAATGGCTAAGTGTTTGGACTCACAATGGGTGAGGGTGCACGGCACTATGGTGGGGCTAGGATGGCGCCACCTAGGGCCTTGGATTAGGGTTTGGATGGGGTGTGGTTCGGCTAGGGTTTGTGTGTAAGGCTTAGGGCTAGGTCAAAGATGGTGGGCGGCACTAGCTTGGCCGAATTAGGTGTGGAGTGTTTTTAGGAAGTTTCCTAAAAACAAGGGATTTGATTGTGGTTAGATAGGTGGCCGGCCAAGGGTAAGGAAGGAGTCAACTAGGGTTTCCAAGTGTGGAAACCCTAATAAGGAAGGTTGTGTTGGTCGACCAAGGCACTCCCTACAAGGCAAGTGTTGGCCGAAATACACAAGGATAGATATGGCAATTATGTTCGGCTAGGGCTAGGTGGATGGGTGTGGTTCACTTATGGAAAGTTGACAAACAAAGGTGTTAGCCGAAAATGGGTTTGGAATGGATTGAAGTGGCCGAACTTGAGATAATCACAAGAACACAATATGAACACCAAGAACAATGGTGTACTCGGCCAAGCAAAGAACAATTCAACAATGAATCACAAAGTGCACCAAGATAGAAATAAACCTCATATATTGATCAAGAACAAAAGATAAAGATAATCAACTTGGATTTAATGAATTGCACCAAGTTGATAAACAAGATAAATGCATTACTCCAATTCAATGAATTGCATGGAGTAATCCTCTCTATGGGATTCAATGAATTGCACCCAAAGAATCCAAGTGTCTAGCACCGAAAATGATCTCTCAACAATGTCCTCACTCACTCAATTTGCCAAAAGATGTGAAAGAAATGACTAAGGGTCCTATTTATAAGGTTACAACTTGGAAACCCCCAATAGGTCCTTTTGCAATAAAAGAAATAAATAAATGAATTAAATAACATAAATAAGATAAAGGCATGGGCCACATGGCCGTGGCATGCATGAGCCAAGGGTCGGCTAGGTGGGTGCATGGTGGTCCACGGTCTGGTCCATGGCTAGGTGGCTCGGCATGGCTAGCTGTGGTGCATGGCATGGTGCCATGCATGGGCCGGCTGGTGGGCATGGCATGGAGCCATGTTCGGCCTGCTGGTGGCTAGCCATGTGAGCTAGCTGCAAGGCATGGGCTGGAGCCATGCGCTGAATGGCATGCCACTGACCTTCTCTGCATGGCACGGGCTGAAGCCGTGCGCTGGATGGCACGCCTGGTGGGCATGCCACTGGCCTGCTCTGCATGGCACGGGCTGGAGCCGTGCGCTGGATGGCATGCCTGGAAGGCATGCCACTAACCTCGCTGGCGCGCGGCAGGAGGGCCATGCGGCTGTGGGCATGGCCGGCTGCATGGGCACAAGCATGGGCGTGCGCTGGCTGGGCGTGCGCCTGGTGGGCGTGCGCTGGCTGGGCGCATGGCCATGGGCCAGGATGGGCACAGGGCCACGCGGGTGGCATGATGGGGATGTAGGGCCACGCGGGTGGCATGCGTGCGCTGGGCCGTGGGGCCTGCGTGCCGGCGCTAGGCCATGCGGGCTGCGTGCGTGCGCAGGGCCACGCGGCGCCTGGGCATGCGCATGGGCGTGCGCATGCCTGGCCGTGCGCATGCCTGGCTGTGCGCTGTGCTGCGCATGGCCACTAACCTCGCTGTGTCCGAGGCTTGGCGCGCTCATGTGCGTGCGCATGGCCTGCATGCTGGGCGCCCCGTGCGTGTCAAGGCACGGGCCAAGGCATGCTCCTGGCATGATCAGGGGCATGTCCCGGACATGTGCCGTGGTTTTAGAGGGCGCCTTGCGTGGGGGTTTAACAATCCCCCTCTGTTTAAGACTATCCTTGCCCTCAAGGATAAATTGGAGAAATCTCTCCCTTATATCATCATAGTCCTCCGAAGTAGCCTCTTCCGTTGGTGCCTTACTCCACCTAATCAAAACTTGCCACACATGTTGTCTTTTTCTCCCCCTTGGCACAACCCTATAATTAAGAGCCTCTTTTGATTGCAAGAGCATACGCCCTTCTTCATTAAACTTGGATAGCTCTTCCACAATTAGGCTAGGATCACCAATCCTTTTCTTGAGCACGGTTACATGGAATACCGGGTGTAGTTTGGAACTTGGAGGAAGTTCCAATCTATATGCCACCTCACCTATCCTTTCAAGCACCTTGAAAGGTCCATAGTTTTTCTTGGCCAACTTCAAATTAAGCTTCTTTCTCAATGTCGTTTGGCCATAAGGTTGTAGCTTTAGGTACACATAGTCTCCCACCTCAAAGGTAACCAATCTTCTACCCTCATCATAGTATTTTTTTCATTCTTTGTTGAGCTTTAGCAAGCTCTCTTTTTACCTTTACTAGGATTTGATCCCTAGTGACCAACTCCTCCTCCACCTCATTGTTTTTGGCCGTGCCCTTCTCATAGTTCACCAATGTTGGTGGAGCTCTTCCATAAACAACTTCAAACGGGCTTCTTTGTATGGAAACATGGAAAGTAGTGTTATACCAATACTCGGCCCAAGTCAAATACTCACCCCACTTCTTTTGCTCTTCATGGCAAAAGCATCTCAAATATTGCTCAAGTGTTCTATTAACCACTTCCGTTTGCCCATCGGTTTGGGGGTGATAAGATGAACTAGCCTTCAACTTGCTCCCTTGGAGCTCAAACATCTCCTTCCGAAAGGAGCTCATGAAGATTCTATCTCTATCCGTGACTATACTCTTGGGGAACCCATGAAGCTTCACAATGTTATCAATAAATGCCTTAGCCACACTCTTGATTGTGTATGGATGCATAAGAGGAATGAAGTGACTATATTTGATCAACCTATCCACCACCACAAGTATCACCTCAAATCCACCACTACTAGGAAGCCCCTCCACGAAGTCCATACTTAGGTCTTCCCAAATTAAATTAGGGATAGGAAGAGGTTGCAAAAGCCCGGATGGAGGTCTTGTGTCATATTTGATTCTTTGGCATGTATTACACTCGGCCACAAGCTTCTTCACGGCCTTCTTGATTCCTTCCCAATAGAAGAAATGCTTCACCCTTATATAAGTTCTCAACCACTCCGAGTGTCCTCCCTCTTTGCTAAAATGGAAGTGGTCAAGTATTTCCTTCCTCAAGTTAGGCACATTAGGAACATAAACATATTCCTTGTAGTAGATTAGGCCATCTTTCACCTTGAACCCGATTACCCCACTCTTTTGAGCTTCTAAAAGCTCCATGATCTCAATTGCTCTTGCATCTATCTTTGTGGCTTCTCGGATCTTGTCCCATATCCTCCATTCGGCCCCACTCAAGGCCATCAAGCTAGCATCATCTTCATCATGTACTTGCCAAAGCAAAGAACTTCTCTCTCTTCTACTAAGTGCATCGGCCACTTTGTTCTCTTTCCCGGGTTGATACACAATGTCATACTCAAATCCCAAAAGCTTCACAAGAAACTTTTGTTGTTCCGGGGTCACAATCTTTTGTTGCAAAAGGTGCCTCAATGCTTGTTGATCCGTGACAATGGTGAACTTTCTTCCCAACAAATAAGGTCTCCACACTTTCACGGCATGCACAACCGCAAGCATCTCTCTAGCATAGGTACTCCATGCCTTCTTCATTGGCCCCAAAGCTTTGGAAATAAAAGCCAATGGCCTTCTTTCTTGGACCAAAACAGCCCCTATTCCATCCCCACTTGCATCGGTGTAAACCTCAAAAGGCTTCTCAAAGTTGGGCAAAGCAAGAACGGGTGTAGTAGTCATGGCCCTCTTCAAGTTCTCAAAGGCATCTCTAGCTTCTTGTGTCCACTCAAAATTGTCCTTCTTTAGCAAAGAAGTAAGGGGCTTAGCAATCAACCCATAGTGCTTGACAAACCTCCTATAGTAACCGGTCAAGCCCAAGAAACCCCTTAAGGCCGAAACATCCATGGGCAATGGCCAATCCACCATTGCTTCAATCTTCCTTTGGTCCACTTTCACTCCATCTCCCGAAATGAAGTGTCCCAAATATTCAAGTTCCTTTTCCATGAAAGCACATTTAGATGCTTTAATGAAAAAGTGGTGCTCTTCAAGGATCTTCATCACAACTTTCAAATGTAGTTTGTGCTCTTCCACGGATTTGGAGTAGACAAGGATGTCATCAAAGAACACTAACACAAACTTCCTCAACAAAGGCTTGAAAATAGAATTCATGGCGGCTTGGAAAGTTGAGGGAGCATTACACAACCCAAACGGCATGACAAGATACTCAAAGTGGCCATTGTGGGTTCTAAAAGCCGTTTTGTGCACATCTCCTTCCCTCATTCGGATTTGGTGGTACCCCGCTCTCAAGTCAAGCTTTGAGAACACACTAGCCCCATGTAGTTCATCCAACATTTCATCAACGGTAGGTATGGGAAACCTATCCTTGATGGTAGCTTCATTCAAAGCTCTATAATCGGTACAAAACCTCCATGTGCCATCCTTCTTTCTCACCAACAAGACCGGTGAAGAAAAAGGACTAGTGCTAGGCCTTATCAAGCCTCCTTTCAACATGTCTTCCACTTGCCTCTCAATCTCTTCTTTTTGAAAGTGAGCATACCGGTAAGGTGGAACATTAACCGGTTTGCTCTCATCTACTAGTGCAAGTCGGTGATCAAAAGGCCTAGAAGGTGGCAAAGTGTTTGGCACCTCTAGGACCCCCCAATGGTCTCTCAAGACCTCTTGGACCTCCACGGGCAGCAAGGATAAGTCATCCTTCTTGCCCCCATCTTCATTCTTTTCCATCTCAAAAAGTGCCTCTTGGTGAGCTAGTATAATGGCAAAGCAACTAGCTCCACCCTTGCAAAGTTTCTCAAACATCATAGCCTCACAAGACTTCACTTCCTTGGATGTCAAAGCTGTCCACAACTTCTTCTTGGGCCCAATTCGAAATTCCATGGTCATCTTGTCATAGTCATGCACAACCTTGCCAATGCCTCTCAACCAAGCATTGCCTAAGACAACATCCAAGCCCACAAGAGATAGGACATGCAAATCCGCCACAATCCTCACCCCTTGTACATTCATTTTGACCTCTCTCACAAGGCCATCACATCTAAGCTTGTCTCCATTAGCAATCTTGACTTCAAATGGCTCAATAGTGCTCGGCTTCAATCCAACTTTGGTGACAATGTTGGAATTGATAAAATTGTGGGTTGAGCCACTATCAACCAATAAGGTAACCTCAAATTTCCCTATCCATGCCATGACCCTCATAGAAGTGGGCTTTTGAACCCCGGACATGGCATTAAGAGACAACTCGGCTTCCTCATCTTCCTCACTAGGTTCGGCCTCCTCATGTTCGGACTCATGGTGTGATTCTTCCTCTTGTTCCTCATCTTCAATCATCACAAATGCTTTACCCGACTTACATGAGTGCTCTCTACTCCACTTGTCTCCACATTTGAAGCACAAGCCTTTCTTGATTCTATCTTGGACTTCTTCTCTAGAAAGTTTCTTAACCTCATAGGGATTAGGCTTAGAAACCTCCTTTCCTTCTCTATTTTTCCAAGGTGGTTTGGTTTGCAAAGTTTTTGAGGCTTTACTCCCCACATCCTTGGAAAACCTTCTCTCCATGGTAGAACTCTCCTCAAGGATTTCGGCCATCCTCATAACCTCTTGAATTCTTGTTGGTTGCTTCAACTTTATTTCCTTGGCTATCCAAGGCTTCAAGCCATCAATGAATGTACCCACAAGTGCTTCTTCGGACCAACCTTTCACAAGTGTTTGCAATTGCCGAAATTCCTCTATGTAATAATGGACTTTTCCTTCTTGTTTCAACTTAGCCAATTGCCCATGATGATTAATGGTGGGCGATGGGCCAAATTGTAGCAAAAATTCTTTCTCAAATGCGGTCCATCCCAATCTCTTCTCATTCTTCTCATATTGATCTCTAATCCATCTCCACCACTTGCTAGCTTTTCCCTCTAAGTAGAAACATGCCGTAGATACTCTCTCCCTTCTTGGCACCTCATAAGTGTGGAAGTAGTGATCAACTTTGTCAAGCCATTCATATGGATCCTCCCCATTGAACTTAGGGAAGTCCACCTTAGGCCTCTTGGGTCCCCGGTCATAAGCCCGGTTTCCCCTTCTATCTTCATGAAACTCATCATCATGCCTTCTTCCATGTTGCCTTCTATCACGGTCATAGTTGTAATGTCTTCTATCAAAATTGTTCTCATGGCCGAATGGCCTTTCTTCCTCAAAGTCATACTCGGCCTCTTGGCCATCTTCATGTCTTGGCACCTCATACCTCAAATCTTGAGGTCTTTCTCTAATGCTTGGACTCCTATGGCGGCTTCCACCATGAATCCATCTTTCAACCACCACCTCATCACGTTCAACACGTCCACCTCTTCTCAATTCAACTCTTGGTGGCTCATGCCTTGTCTCATGATTGGAATTGATCACACTTGCTTCAACACCATCGACAAAAGCCTCACGCCTTTGTCCATTAGTCTCATGCCGTGTAGCTTGGTCTTCAACAAGTCTCCTTTCCATTCTTTCAATACTCTCATGTGTTTCTCTTCTCATGTTGTCCACGGCTCTCCTATTCTCTTCATTGTTTCTTATAGTGGCATTCATAGTCATCCTTAATTCGGCCATATTGGTGTTGACCTCATTAAGAATGTCCATGACTTTGGAAGTATGCCCTTCAAGCATCTCAATCCTTTCTCGGTTTGTAGTTCCACTACCTTCGGCTTCATTGTGTCTCTCGGCCATGGTGCTTGCAAACTAGACTTGATCACTTGCAAACTAGCTCTCGGATCACTTGCAAACTACTCTTGCAATCTGAAAATTTGGTTTGGTGAAGCTTGGACAGCAACTTGTTCTCACTCTTGGACGGTTTGAAGGCTCAAAAGTCCAACCTTGAGTTGTCCACTTTGTGGTGGGCAACCCCTCTTGCAATTTCCAACCTTGGGTCCTCTACCTTCAAGGGTAGCCGACCCCTTCAAGAACACTATTCCGTCCTCTACCTCAACCCCCAAAACTCCGTATTATCACAATTCAATCAACAATTAAATGGGATCCAACGAGGGACTCCCCCAACCAATTCACAAAGTTTCAAGTTAACGCGTCGTTTACCTCTTGGAGAAGTGAACACTTCTTAAAACATCAAACAAGAATCCTCTCAATGAAAGCACCAATTAGTGTTAGGGACCCCGGTCAAGTCCCTAAACACTATGTCCTCCTCGGCTATGTTCTCCTTTGGTTGACCGACTTCTAGTTCCTCTCTTGCTTGGTTCATGATCAATGATGGCTATGGTGGCAATTTGGGCAAGGTGAGGTTAGGTGTTTAGGCTAGTATTGGATGGATGGAAGATGGAAATGGCTAAGTGTTTGGGCTCACAATGGGTGAGGGTGCACGGCACTATGGTGGGGCTAGGATGGCGCCACCTAGGGCCTTGGCTTAGGGTTTGGATGGGGTGTGGTTCGGCTAGGGTTTGTGTGTAAGGCTTAGGGCTAGGTCAAAGATGGTGGGCGGCACTAGCTTGGTCGAATTAGGTGTGGAGTGTTTTTAGGAAGTTTCCTAAAAACAAGGGATTTGATTGTGGTTGGGTAGGTGGCCGGCCAAGGGTAAGGAAGGAGTCAACTAGGGTTTCCAAGTGTGGAAACCCTAATAAGGAAGGTTGTGTTGGTCGACCAAGGCACTCCCTACAAGGCAAGTGTTGGCCGAAATACACAAGGATAGATATGGCAATTATGTTCGGCTAGGGCTAGGTGGATGGGTGTGGTTCACTTATGGAAAGTTGACAAACAAAGGTGTTGGCCGAAAATGGGTTTGGAATGGATTGAAGTGGCCGAACTTGAGATAATCACAAGAACACAATATGAACACCAAGAACAATGGTGTACTCGGCCAAGCAAAGAACAATTCAACAATGAATCACAAAGTGCACCAAGATAGAAATAAACCTCATATATTGATCAAGAACAAAAGATAAAGATAATCAACTTGGATTCAATGAATTGCACCAAGTTGATAAACAAGATAAATGCATTACTCCAATTCAATGAATTGCATGGAGTAATCCTCTCTATGGGATTCAATGAATTGCACCCAAAGAGTCCAAGTGTTTAGTACCGAAAATGATCTCTCAACAATGTCCTCACTCACTCAATTTGCCAAAAGATGTGAAAGAAATGACTAAGGGTCCTATTTATAAGGTTACAACTTAGAAACCCCCAATAGGTCCCTTTGCAATAAAAGAAATAAATAAATGAATTAAATAACATAAATAAGATAAATGCATGGGCCACATGGCCGTGGCATGCATGAGCCAAGGGTCGGCTAGGTGGGTGCATGGTGGTCCACGGTCTGGTCCATGGCTAGGTGGCTCGGCATGGCTAGCTGTGGTGCATGGCATGGTGCCATGCATGGGCCGGCTGGTGGGCATGGCATGGAGCCATGTTCGGCCTGCTGGTGGCTAGCCATGTGAGCTGGCTGCAAGGCATGGGCTGGAGCCATGCGCTGGATGGCATGCCTGGTGGGCATGCCACTGACCTGCTCTGCATGGCACGGGCTGGAGCCGTGCGCTGGATGGCACGCCTGGTGGGCATGCCACTGGCCTGCTCTGCATGGCACGGGCTGGAGCCGTGCGCTGGATGGCATGCCTGGAAGGCATGCCACTAACCTCGCTCGCATGCAGCAGGAGGTCCATGTGGTTGTGGGCATGGTCGGTTGCATGGGCGCACGCATGGGCGTGCGCTGGCTGGGCTCATGGCCATGCGGCCAGGATGGGCGCAGGGCCACTCGGGTGGCATGATAGGGGCGCAGGGCCACGCGGGTGGCCTGATGGGCGCACAGGGCCACGCGGGTGGCCTGATGGGCGCACAGGGCCACGCGGGTGGCATGCGTGCGCTGGGCCGTGGGGCCTGCGTGCGGGCGCTGGGCCATGTGGGCCGCGTGCGTGCGCAGGGCCACGCGGCGCCTGGGCATGCGCATGGGCGTGCGCATGCCTGGCCGTGCGCTGTGTCCAAGGCGTGGCGCATGCATGGCCACTAACCTCGCTGTGTCCGAGGCGTGGCGCGGGCATGTGCGTGCGCATGGCCTGCATGCTGGGCGCCCCGTCCGTGTCAAGGCACGGGCCAAGGCATGCATGTGGCCGGTCCATGAGTATGCTGGGCGTCCCGTGTGTGACAAGACACAGGCCAAGGCATGCTCATGGCATGATCAAGGGGCATGTCCCGGACATGGCTAGGACATGTGCCATGGTTTTAGAGGGCGCCTTACGTGGGAGTTTAACAATAGGCCGGCAACTGCAACTGGCTTCTTCAAAATGGGTAAAATAGGCCTAGTACCATCAGGAAAGAAATAGAAAAAGAGACATTTGGATGAGAGAGATGGATGCACGTTATGTCCAAATTATACCCTAGTAAAGACATTTTGAACTGGTCATTTTATTTTTTATTTTTATAAATGACGTGTTGCCATGTCAGATGGTTGTAAATTAGTAGTAAAGTCGTAGTACCAATATCATATCCTTTACTAGGTATTCAGCTCAGTAAATCTTTAAAATATGCTTTTTTTCCCAAGTAGCCACAATGAATGTAAGTTCTCTTATCGAAATGGAAAAAAATTTTCTTACATTTCACAAGTCAAGAAAAGTAATATTCAAATAAACTTTACATGAATGGAAGCCTTCATTGAAAAATCAGCTTCTCAATTTTAATATGGAAGCCTCTGTGATGACAACAAATAGATGACAAATAATACATATTATTTTGAATCTGTAGATCCCAGCAATCTAACTCAAAGATGCTACATGTACAATCAACCTTGGTCTCAATTAAATAGTTTATAACCATCAATAGATATGAATAAACCCCTCTAAGATGATATAGGCTACCCCAAAAAATAATTTTATATAAATAATAAAAAGGAAAAGAATGAAATTGTCAAATTAGGTTTTGCCTGTCTTAAGCTTTTTTAGAACTTGATCGGATTCTTCGGTTCTTGCAACTCTAGAGCGTGTGGTTCCTTGATTGCTAGAGGGAACACCAATATCCTAGGGCGGAAATGGTTGACAAAATTTAGGCACATTGATGTAGTTTGACAGAGATGGAAGTTGAATGTGTAATAAAATAAGTATAAGATTTTAATGGATAAGAGACTTGGAATTCCAAATCTACAGATCCAATATACCTTAATAGCAAATGGAGGTCCAGTCGCTCTTCTGCTAGATTGCTTCCCTAGGTCAATTTTCACTAAGATGCTGGCTTGTGATAGATCTACTCCAGAACTCTGCAGTGCTTGTGTTAGAGTACTCAACAACCTGTTCAATACCAAATATCCCTTTAAGTTCTTGATTCATAATCAACACGTTGTTACAAAATAGGGCTCTCAAAATGATGTTAAAATATAACAGTTTTTATCACTGTCAAATGACTACTTGACAATTTCCTTTCACCAACTAATGGAGAATGTACAGAAAGCTTAGATCACAGAAATTGGCCATATGTTAACAGTCCACAAGCTGAGAGAGTGAGATTTTTGGTCAACTTTTATTTAGTGGTAATACATTGCACACACGGGGATTGGAATCCCCTAGAGTTTAACGAACTCTAGGGCCTAGAGTGGGAGAAAGATAGTCACACAAAGTGGATCTCATAGCATTTATGACTGCACGAGTGAATTTCTTGGGCAGTATTAAATGCTCAATAAATGTTGTGGAGACCCACTTTGTGTATCTATCTCTCTCATACTCTGGGCCCTAGAGTTTGGATAGGAACCCTAGCGGATTTAAATCCGACATGTGGTAAGGTTTAGGACTATTCCATGCTAATAGGGTTTGTAACGACATCTCACAACCATCTTAACAATACCATTGCAACTATAATATTCTAAGAACAAACTTTGAGCAAGGTGCTAATCAATACTGACAAAGTGAGTTGCTACTTTCCAGACTTGCTTAGTAAGCTAAAGGCAAGAGGAAGATGATTTAATCCAATGAAAATATTATCAATGAATTCTGCCCTCAAATGATTACAACACTAAAAGAATAATGGTGCCTTAAAATTCATGCCACATGTAGTGCTTGACTTTTGCTTTAGCTAGGGCCAAATTTGCAATTTCACTAAGGATAGGTTCGGGGTACAAGACAACACAAAATTTTCATCTAATCTCATCTCATCATTACACATTTTTCAAATTCCCATAAAAAATATAATAAACAATTCAACTTTTTCAAATCTCAATACAACTCTTTCAAATCCCAATTTAATTTTTTCAAATCACAAAATTAAAAAATAATATTTTAAACTTTAAAACAAAATTCAAAATTCTCATATCACCCCCAAACCTATCCTAAGAGTGTTGATAGTGTGTACATTAGTGTTTATCAGACATGAATCTACAATAACAAATTAACAAGAACCAAATCGAGATTAAGAGTTTGTCTCAAGATTATGTGTAGATAAGACAGACTTACCTTTCAAAAAATGCACAACCTAATGCTTATGTAAATTACAACTATACTTACCCTTGAGAGTACACACTTAAGATGCTAATGGTACCACCTTCAACAGTCAACTCATGTTCTTTTAGCTTGTCACTTGTAGCAATGCCATCAGTAGGGCATGATCTCATCTGACATAACTGTGGTTGAGGCTGAGAGGGAATGTTTTTTACAACAGAAGCCAATTTAGGAGGAATTTCAGGTCCTGAACCACTAGTCCTAATAGGTATGAAGAAGTTTGGCTGCAGTGACATAGGAAAGGACATTGATGTATCGGTGATTCCAAGATGATGATCCTTTTGTTTAAAGGTAGTGGCAGTACTAATGCCAGATTCTACAGGGTTCTGTCCACTCCCAGCAACGGTTGGAGAGACAGATATTTTTCTCGTCACACGTCCCAGCAAACACTAATGCAGAAGCAGACCCACTATTTATGCCTCAAGATTGATCAGCATAACAGTCCACAGGTCTATGATTGTTCCTCTGTTACAAACAAGGGAGATAATGTCAATTATTACATTACAGCAATACATGAATTATATGATCAGTAGTATAAGCAGCACCAGAAGGATCAAATTTTAGAGGCCCAATTCACTCTTGAGACACAAATTGCCACCTAGCCAGGTCTATTTGGACAGGACACATGAACGCAAACATGAGGTTAATAATTAATATACTTTTTATGACATGGAACCTCACCCATCCTTGGGGAGTAAACTCTTAATACACGACCCCACTCACCAGAACCACATACTAGGTAATCCAGAAGAACTACTAGTGCAGGACAAACTCAGGATGTCTATGTTTACAACTCATCCTAAGCCACTCTTTTAGCTACTAAGCTGCAAATTACACAAATAATGCAGAGGCAAAAATAAAATTTACCCATGGCATCAATTTTTCTGGTTCTTGGTTCCATCCTTGGTATGGACCTTCATACTTCTGCACTTTCTCCTGTAAAAACTGAATGTACTCAATAACCTGAAAAAAGATTCAGAAACCCCATCATTCAATAGTTATAGCATTTTAAGGTGAAAGAAAGAATTCAGACAATAGATTACTATAAGATATAAAGGAAATACCTCTGATAGAAAAGATGCCTTATCTCTCTTTTTGTCAGCATGAGGAATGAGTTCTCGCAACATCTGAAATCTGCATGTTTACTCTTATTATTTTAGTATAAAATCAACTAATTGCTTCTAGTAAGAAAATGGGCGATAATGCTAATGTGTGCTCCCAAAAAATCAGAATATTGTTTTTCTACTTAACCTAGTGGAAGGAATTATTTCGATGACCATACTTAAGCTGAACATCAAATTACATGTATATACACATACAAACAAACAAGCCAAATGCATACAAATAATGTTTGTATTAAAAGCACCAAGGCAACAATAGAAAATGGGCCATAATGCTAATATGTGCTACCAAAAAACCATAATATTTTTTTCTGCCTAACCTAGTGAAAAGGAATTATTTCGTTGACTATACTTAAGCTGAACATCAAATTATTTCGTTAAAAGCACCAAGGCAACTACAGAAAATCTCACCCCACTCCATGTTCCAAAAAAATTGTTTAGCCACTCTAATCTAATTTGCAAAACTCCTTATTCTTACTCATCAACATTCTTCCAACCTTTATCAGAGAGCTTATACTGCTATGGTGGCACTACCAACCTCCAAGCACACATGGTATGAAACTACAACGAAACAAATTACAGCTAATAAAGCAGATAGCTCAAGCATTCTAGATTTAGAACAAAGATCAATTCAACCGTTTCAATAAAGAAAGGGGAATCAAAATTAGGGAAAGAAAACACATGCTGTGTTTAACAATGAACAGAATGCTGGAAACTTTAAATGGGCATAGGGATTTTCTTCATGCTCCTGAGACCTTTGAAGTTGTATCATTCACTTTTGCAGTCACACTCAAGTGGCAAATAAGTGACTGAAAAAATGGAAGGATTATTAAGCAGGGATCAGGAAGGTCATAATCACTATAGACTATACGCAATAAATACAGAGATAAAATGAGAAACGAGAAACAGGCCTACAATCTAAGGAAGGAAGACTTGCCTATCATTGATTTTGCTCCTTCTACACTGCTCTGTGGTAGAATGCTTCGAACGTGGTGTGTTAGCCTTCTGATTAGACGTCTTCGCGTCCGTTTTTACCCTCAATTCCCCTGTATAACCTTGCACTTTTATAAATCAAATGAAAAGGACAGAAAAGCAATTTTTTATTGCATATAACATAAGAAATTAGCCACAGTGCCTGTTCTTTATAAACAAATAAAGCAACAATACCAGCGTAAAACTTGACAGAAACCCAGGCGCCTAGGCTTATTTCACAATACCTTTGTGGGCAGTGGTGACAGTAGTGAAGGGCTCCTTCTTAAGGACAAACTCTTCCTCGTCGTTTATATCGTCTTCTTGGGTAATACAAACCTGGGCAGATTTTATCATTTCTACGAAGCTCTTGTTCTTCTGCCCAATTGCCCTGTTTACATCCCCGCCAAAATCTCGGTACCCCTTAAAAGTCCATTAAACTAAAAAACAACGTCAAAAATAGGAGACCTGAAGGAGAAGAAAGTGACTGACTGAGAGGGAGAGAGAGAGCCGAAGCTGTTGCGATGGTTGTTGTTTGTAGAAGAATGTGACGGCCTCTCCACCATTGGCCATTGCCCTAATTTCACCCTTGCCTCTGTCAATGGCACAATGCCAAAGAATCAGGCAAAGGTTTCAATTAGCATTTTTAAAAAATATCATTAAAAAACACAATAATAAAAACACTCATTAAGTTAAAAATAAAAAAAATGTCAGACCCAACTCTTTCGATAGGTATAGCATTTTCCTTAATAAAATGCTTTTTAAATGGAAGATTGTTATTTAGATATTAATTATTGTTAATATTTGATACTAATTTATTGTAGTTCATGTATGTAACATATTACACATCAACAAAATGCTTTTTAAATGGAAAACTGTTTTCGCAATTCCTTTCAACTCATCTCATCTCAACTCATCATTACAATTTTTTCAAAATCTCATACAAAATAAAATAAACAATTCAATTTTGTCTAATCCCAAAACAAAAATAGTTTTAAAAAATATATATTCTAATAATATTTTATTCAGCTTTTAATTTTAATCTCAACTCATCTCATTTCATCTATGAAAACAAATGACACATCATCCATTTTTAAGTTTGAATTCATTTGAAAGGTCATTAATAAATATTATGCAATTTGGGATTTTAAAGATTGGAGACACCTCCATTTCTTTCATGCATTGCTCTTTATCTTCTTTACTCTATATTTAATATATTAATACCGTTAATACTTTGAAAAAAATCATAGTGCCAGTGCAAGGGTACTTATTTGAATAACTAGTTATCCCATTAATTTTAGCTAAGATTATTTATAGTTGCCAAAGGATAGACAAGTTATCCTTTAGAATTGTATTTGATTTAGAAAAATATTATATTCTATCCTAGATTTATCATCTCAATGACACTGGTTGATGCGGCTTCCTTAAGACAAAAATCACTTCAAATGCACTAGATTAGTTTATGAGAAATGATAATTTCAATTGTGAATGTGCAAGCGCCGCGCAATCATTTTGAAAAAAAGTGAATAAATACGGGATTCACATGAAAAGAAAATTCATTTTTTAATAGTGAACTCTACTCTTTTTCAAAGCGACTATACGGCGTTTGCGTACTTCACGACTATATATAGCATTATTCTTAAATAATTAAATAATTATTTATTATTTTTACTCATTTTTCAATCAAAGGAATGATAAAAATATTTTTTCAATGATTGTTAAAAATATGATGAACAATTTTTTTCTTTCTTGAACTATCCTACTAAGGTTTGGATAATGAGATGATCTATAAATAGTAGTGAAATAGTTTGTTCTTGCTTTTCCACAGTCGATATCTCAACTCCAGTTTCTTCCTGCACTACTATTTCCTGTCCTAGAGGTTGTAGGAAATCATGAGTTTTGAGGAATCCTCCTGTTCATGCATTAAGAAACAAAGACGTCCCCCTTACTTAGATTTAGGTTACAGCAACCATATATGTTGTGTGATGTAAATTATATTTCTAACGTACGTAAATCTTCAAGTATTTTTGTTCAATTTCACAATTCACATGGGTGTTATACATATTGGACAAAATATATCCTATGCATGGAATATGCGGATCTGATAAATTTGTCAACCTTGTCCTTATCAAGTTGATGGACTTCATGTATATAAAGGTTCGATTCCCTTGCACGTGCTTTTTAATTAGGTCTCTTCTATCTATTTAAGAAAAATAAGCAATTTAGCCCCAATTTGAATTGAAAACTCACATCAACTCAATTCATCTCATCTCATCATTACAATTTTATCAAATTTTCACACAAAATATAATAAACAATTCAACTTTTTCAAATCTCAAAATAATAATAATATTAAAAATAATATTCTAATAATATTTTATTCAACTGATCTAAAAACTATCTCAATTAATCTCAACTCATCTCTAAATCCAAATGGTTAAAAATTAAAATTCATTTAAAGTATTGTTTAATGGTTTTTTTTTTTTACATTGTGTTGTTTAAAGAAATTATTAGTATTAAATTTTAAATAGACAAATATCGCCTAATCTCTTTATAAAAAAATGGACTTCACCTCAAAAAGTATGAAAAAAAACATATTTATTTTTAGTATGACTCACTCTTTTACAAAAGGTCTATACATGTTTGGTTATTTGGAATTTATACTTAACATTACTCATATTGATTAATAATATTGAACCTTATCGATCCAGCTGGGAGAAATCCTTCTAACGCATCTCTAAATAAAAAATCTCCAATATACCCAAAAACGTGCATAAGGTAATATGAGAAAACTCATAATGCAGAATTAAATCCAAAATATCTGATCCAAAGATTAATTAGGGTATAATTACTGTTCATAAACAGTATGTTTTTTCTCCTGCAAGTGTAGTGTATCTGTGCAGTATCCCCGTGTAAATATCAAAGATCATCTCAAGTACAAAGTCCACCCTTTGACTAACTACGAGGCCATTTCCTGCCGTACAAAGACCTTATTTTTATAGTCTATAAATTTAATGTTAAGACCATGCTTGAGGAACTTATAGCTCTTTGGATTAATATAATTCTTGAAAGAAAAATTAAACTTTTTGGGGAAGGTGGGTGTGTGTATAATTCTAATGGCTCCTGGTAACACCTTTGTAGAAAATCAGGCTCTTTCGAAAGAAATAGGATATGTATATTTCTTCAGCAAGGTTATCTGAAAAATACAAATAAACCTTCTATTATGCCTTTCTATTTAAACACACGTATATTGAGGTGTAAATATATGTATTTACGTAAAAAAAAAAAAATAATAATAATAAATCACATATTTCTCTTTCTGATTAAAGTCTTTCTTAGACGATGAATACTGATTGTTAAACAGTCTAGACACGGTACCATTTAGCCGTGTACCTGGGCGGGGCCTGACGTGACCCATCGAATCATATGTCGAAATCCTGATGGGACCCACCCAGATGGGTCAGAATGCCCGTTGGGAGCTAATTGCTAAATGTTAACCCCTTCCTTTTTCGGATTCGGCAACCCAACTGGCCCACTTCATTCATTAGCCCAGATCCATGATTCAATGCCCATCACGTGCGCACACAAATTGTGGATAGGTACTTTGAAGTCATTTAATTTTTAAATGACTTTTATTTTTCTTAATCACATATATATATAACATGTTTTTAAGTGTTTAATATAAAGAATTATTTAAAATATGAATATCACACGATAAATTTAGAATGGAAATTATTATAATTCAAAGTGAAAATAAATTTGTTTTTTAATTTTTTGGGATCTTAAATAACAGGGAAAAAATATTACCTTGGGATGGTGGTGGTCTTGGATCTTGTTGGGCAGTAGAATGACTGCACAGTGACAGAAAGTCATGCGTTGGCTTTCTGCCAAATATCAAGCGGCCCGGGCTGGGGGCTAGAGTATTTATTTATATATTTTGTAAAAACTGTAGAATTCTTTTTTATTTCCTATGAAGAATTAATAAGTGCGGTTAGATCTCTCTAATATTTTTTCTCTCACTTCCCTATAGAAAACCAAGAGCCCTTCTTTTTATTGTCCACGGCGACGGAGCGGCCTCCTCTTTTCCTCCAACCAATTTTTATACCATTTCCCGATCACCAAATGACTACAAGCGGTATATATGAGATAAGCTAAGAACTATTATCATCCGACCAGCGTGTCATGAAGTTCACGTGCCACCGATGCGGTGTGTGAGCTCTACAAGATTTAGCGGTAAGAGTGAGTTGAAATCAAATGGGGGACGGTTGGGAGAGTTGTTTTTAAAGTTTGCTTTGTTGGAAGATGTTGTCATTAAGAGTTCCAATAAAAAAATGGCCAGCACTTATACTCTGTAGTTGTAGTGTTGCTTTCTGCGGCGAGTTGTTTTTAACTGCAAATAGTCATTTGCGACAATTCTTTAGACTAATCCAAGATTACTATATATCCAACATAATCTTAACATTATATTTGTGAAGTCCATGAAGCTAAGTACTATAAGAACTTTTGATAGTGCTCGAATTTGAAGAAAAATATGGATTCCAAAATTATCAAACACAAAGACCAGACCGTTTGGATAGTAGATCCACCAGTTGTACTCTTTTGGTATTAACTAACTTCTTATTATGATTTACAACTGATCAATTAATGTTTACACTTTTGTTTAAGTTTGACTTTATTAATTCTTTGCATGCATATGTTATTACTGAAATCAATTACTCTCTAGAAAAGTGGTTGTTGTCCAAATACAAAGATTCTAAGGCTGCTAGATTTAAATTGGCAGGAAAAAATTGGCCACTCAAATGATTTTTGGACAATCTAATTGCTGAAGCCCATCTCTCTCCCTTTCTCCCTCCTCTGCTTTTCCTTTTTTTACCCCCCTTAGTTGCTCTCTCTCTCTCTCTCTCTCTCTCTCTCTCCCCCATAGATAGATTTGAGATGGGGAAAGGCCCTTTCTAATTGTTGGGCTCGATTTGGAGATCATAAGAAGCTAATACAGCGCACAATTGATGAAGATGTACTGATGTAGTGATGCTAATGGATCTCAGCAGTAGATTGGCAAAGTGGAGGCATCAAGGGCAAGAACTGCTACATGTTGATAAAGATCTCATAATACACACCAAATTAACTCCTACGTAAAGCAATATCTATGGTTCAAGCATCTTGCCTGATTGGAATTTGAGGAAGCCTGTTTGGTCATTAATTGCTTGCAGATCTTTTAATCCAGTACCGATATATGTTATTAAGATATCAAACTTGTGATTGAAGAAAAGAAAAACAAAAGACATACGAAAAAACAAACATCAAAACACGAAGCTACACAATTCTAAACCTAGATAGCTTACAAGTGCTTATCACAATAAAATAGTAGCAAGTGGAGATGCACACTTCAGCCAAGTTAAACCATGCCTGTCGCCAGTGCAAATTTATGTAGAGAATGGCAAAAATTGCTAGCAACATTATCACATAAGACACCGCAAAGCTGACGTAGAAGACTTCCAAGTCTATAAAACCACAAGCTTCATCTCCCTCATTATGAGTTGGAATGGTAGATGATGGTTCAGTTTTAGTGCAAGCCTTAAGTAGTGGAGGTCCACATAGGAGAGGATTTCCCTCGTAACTGCTTTCATCAAAGGTACCAAACTGAGCTTTTCTTTCTGGTATTGTACCCCTTAAGTTGTTGTGTGCCACTTTGAAGACGGCTAGAGAGTTCAACTCTACCAATTGAGGGGGGATAATACCATCCAAGTTATTATGTGATAGATCCAAGCTCTCAATTTGCTTGAGTTTCGAGAATTCAGTGGGGATTGATCCCGTTAAATTGTTGAACGACAGGTTCAACGCATGGATGTTACTCAAATCTCCAAGCTCGGTTGGAATTTCTCCTTTTAATTTGTTGCATGAAAGGTCAATCCCCGACATGTGGTAGAGGATGTCACCTTTGTAGGAGAGAGTATTATTCTTTGTTGAGAACTCCACTTCTTGTAGGGCATCCATTAATGTGAACTCATACTCTTCATTTAAGTATATGCTCATTATCATTGCAGAAGGCAAGAATGGCAAGAAGTCTTATATTTCAAAATATGTGACGGAACCGCTTGATACCACAGATTTTCTGTAGCTTGGCTCACGAGTAAAGTTACTCAAGCAACGAGGTATTTGACCAGAAAAATTATTGTTGGAAAGATCCAACAAGCTTAGTTCTTCTAAAAGGCATAACTGAAGTGGGATTTTTCCATGTAAATAATTTGCTTTCAAGAGGAGAATGCTCAAACTTAAAAGGTTGCCGATCCAATCTGGAATGTTGCCAGTAAGGTAGTTATCTCTAAGATTTAGAGTAACTAAATTAGAGCAACCCTTGAATCCACTGGTAATTGGACCGGTTAACCTATTTTTATTCAAATGAACATGTATGATCTCGGACCAGTTGGAGCAAGAGGGTATAGAGCCAGATAGATTGTTGTGGGACAGGTCAAAAAATGAAAGGTATTTCAAGTTGCATAACTCATCTGGAATGGGACCTTCAAGCTGATTTTTTGAGAGAGCAATTTCTCTCAAAGATGGCATGCTCCCCATCCATCTTGGAAGCATCCCTGACAAATTGTTATTACTGAAATCAATTGCTTCAAAGGCCATAAAATTAGATATGTTATGTGGGATCTCTCCAGAAAAGTGGTTGTTGTCCAAAAACAAAAAACTTGGTAATGTTAGATTCAAAATGGTAGGAATTAGTTGGCCACTCAAATGATTTTTGGACAATTTAAGGTAGTGTAAGGAGGAGCAACCTATTATCAAATTTTCTGGTATTGTTCCTGAAAAATTATTACTTGACATATAGAAAATTTTTAAGGAGGTCAAATTGCCTTAAGAAGAAGGAATAACACCTTCAAAGTGATTTTTAGAAATATTTAAAAACTTCAGATTCGGAAAAATTAAACCAAAGTTAGTTGGAATTGGACCTTGAATATGATTAAATGAAATATCTAAAAGAGAAAGGTTGGGAATATGATGACTGGGCAGCTGCAAAGTGCCTGTAAAAGAGTTATTTCTCAAATTAAGAACCTCCAACCTTTGTATTGTTTTCTAGCAACCATGCGGGGAACTGTCCTGTGAAATTGCTGTGACGGAGTTGTAGTACTTGCAAGTCGAACTGATAATGAAGGAATCTAGGAATTATTCGACTAGATTTGCAGCTTGAACAACTAAAAAACTTTAATTGGAAGCTTGGAATCCATCTTTGAGACAAAGTTTCATCAACCAAGTTGTTGCCATCACTAACTATGAACTCAAGCTTTGAGAGATTAAAAAATGAGGAGAATGTGATTCGGTTGAAGTAGTTATGTGATAAATCAAGGTACTCAAGTGACTTCAAATTAGGTAGAGGGGAGGAGAGATCAAAGCGATTTGAAGAGATATCAAATATTCGAAGTTGTGTCATGTTTGCCAAACATGAAGGCAGTATCCCTTCAAAATCATTATAGCTGAGATCCAACTCTCGTAGATTCATAAGCTCACACAAGCCTACAAAATGAAATGAGTTATAAATAAGTTCTACCATTAAGAGATTTTTGCTAAGGAATATTTTGAGAAAATAAGGCTTTTTACCGTGAGCGATGGGCAAACTTCCATTGAGTCCACACATTGATATTGTCAATACATTAAGGGAAGTCATAACTCCAACTTTACTGAGGAAGCTTTTGTCAATAGAGGAATCATCCAAATACAACTCCTGTAGGTTCTTTAGTCTTCCCAACTCTGAAACGGCGAGGAGTGTTTTAGATATAAGGAATAATTTTCATGTATACGAAAATTATTAAAATGTGTTCACTAGGATATCAAATGGATGTATATTAGTCGATCTAACCTTAGAGGCTAATTACCTGAGATTGGTCCATCTAATGGGATGCTTCTCAAAAATAGTTTCTTGAGCGATAAGAACTGACCAAGGGATGACAGGAAGCTTTCATTGAAGTAATTCACATCCAAATTAAGCACCTCTAGCTTGCTCAATCCGGATAATCTTTCAAAACCTACAATTTAGAAAATTATAGAAAATTTAGACAAAAAACAATATTGCCTAGCTACCTACTCTGTTTATGATATAAACATACCTTCATTTGGAAGCCATCCAGATATTCCATTCCAACTCAAATCGAGGTACTTAAGCTCTTGAAAGGGAATAAACAGAGAGGCATTCACATACCAAACTTCCTGATAAGTATTTTCCTGATATGTAACAAAGCTAAGATGAAGCTCGATTACACGCCCTGTAGTGTTGTCGCACACAACACGTTCCCAATCGCAGCAATTTCTCTCTTCTTGAGATGAGTTCCAAGATGTGAAGAAATAATCATACGAGGAGTTTATGGAAGCTTTGAGTTGCAAGAGAGCTTCTCTCTCCTCCCTCAAACAAGCATGAATAGAAGATAATTGAAACAAGGCCGCCAACATTAGCCACCACCCAAAAATTCCAAACTCCATTTCAGGTTTTTTTTTTTTTTTTGAATCAAACAAATCATCATCTTTCATATATCAGTAAAAAAAAAACTCATTACAACTCTTATCCTGTAATACACCCGAAGAGAAGCCTTCAGGGCCATCCTCTATCCAAACCACCTCCTCACTAGAATTTATAGCAAACTTAGCAAGAAAATGAGCCACTCTATTTCCTTCTCTATATGTGTGTTTTAGCACCCAAGATGGATGTGTACAAAGAATTCCTTTAATATCTTCTATAATCTGTCCATGCCATTCCAGACACTCCTCCCTATCATTTACAGCTTTAATCACCTCCAACGAATCACCCTCGAATACTACCTTTTGTATATTAAGCTCTGCACACAAACATAGAGCCCTCCATAAAGCCATAGCTTCAGCAATTACAGCGGACTGGATACAATCTTTTGGAAGGCATAGTGAAACCTGTACATTCCCCTCCTCATCTCTAACTACCACTCCAGCTCCCATCTTTCTTTGATTCGACTTAAAAGCAGCATCCCAGTTTACCTTTACATATCCTTCTCTTGGAGCTTCCCACTTGACCATCCTTCTCTCCACTGCAACAGGTTCTATATTTTCAGCTCCCTTCTGCTGAGCTTGTTGGAATTCCTTAAGATTTGCTCTTGCTTGCTGCAACACAGACCCAGGACTAATAAACTTCCCTTCAAATATCCACCCATTCCTTCTAAGCCATATATATCGCATAACAGATACCACTAGCTCCATGCTTTCCAACGGCAGTTTAGATATTAGTTTCCTCCATACCTCAGCCAGGTCCACCTCATATGACTTCCACTTCTGCACTGGACTTTCCTTATCACCCCACACATCCATAGCTGCAGGACAGCTCCATAAGACATGGCAGACAGTTTCATTTTCCTCTAAACAAATGGGACAGATTGGCCTCTCCACCACCTTTCTTCTATAGAGATTCTCTTTAGTTGGAAGGCAATTGTTAAGAGCTTTCCATAAAAAATTTTTTACCACTCCCGAGATGTTGAGTTGCCACAATTCTCTCCATCCTTCTTTTATCTTCCTCTCATTAGATGGTTCCCCTTTCAATGCCTTCTTCCTGCTAAGTTCAAGATGGTAGGCACTCTTTACACTGAAACACCCTTTCTTCGAGTATGCCCATATTCTTCTATCCTTCAATCCAGTGTAACTCACAGGGATGTTGCAGATAGCTTCAGCTTCTTCTTCATTAAAAGTAGCCTTCACTGTCTCTCTATTCCACATACCATCACACCCAATCAATTCTGCCACCTTTGCTTCAGCACTCAGATGCTTAACAGGAGATTGCACTCGATGAGAGGGTTTACTAGGCAGCCATTTATCATCCCAAATTTTAATGTCGAAACCATTACCCACTCTCCATACAAGCCCTTCCTTCAGCAGCTTCATGGATCCCCATATACTTCTCCAAACCAGAGAAGGTCCATAGCCCAGCTTCGAGTGCAAAACATCAGTGTTTTTAAAGTACTTAGCTTTTAATACCATAGCAGCTATTGAATCTGGTTTAGCTACAATCCTCCAGCACTGCTTAGCTAAGAGAGCAGTATTAAAACTTTCCAACTCTCTAAAACCAAGTCCCCCAATCATTTTTGCACATCCCATCTTCTCCCAACTGGCCCATTGAATCTTTTTCTCATCACTTTTATAACCCCACCAAAATCTTGCCATGATGCCAGCTATTTCCTTACATAATCTTTTAGGTAACCTGAACACACTCATGTGGTATGTAGGAATGGCTTGAATAACTGCTTTGATTAAAATTTCTTTACCAGCAGGGGATAGAAACTGGTTTTTCCAGTTGTTGATCTTTTGCCACACCCGATCCTTAATTCCCCTAAAAGTATCATAACTGGCTCTTCCAACCATAGTAGGCAACCCCAAGTATTTCTCACAACTACTTTGCACCCTAGCCCCAAGATCCTGCACAATCCTCTTCTTCTCTTCCTGTCTAACTCGAGAGCTAAACATTACAGTTGTTTTTTGTAAATTCATGCACTGACCAGAAGCTTCCTCATATACCCTTAGGATTTCCTTCACTTTCAGCCATTCAGTCCATCTTGCTCTTGCAAAGATGATACAATCGTCAGCAAATAGCAGATGTGAGACCCTTATACCTCCTCTTGCAACAGCCATACCCCTTATTTCACCCTTATCCTCAGCTGCATTTATGATGCTACTCAGCCCCTCAGCACACAACAAAAACAGATAGGGGGATATTGGATCCCCCTGTCTAATACCTCGAGAAGGATATATAACATCACCTGGTCTTCCATTCACCAACACAACATAAGATACAGTAGTTATACACTCCATAATCAAACCAATCCATCTCTCCCTAAAACCCATTCTCTGCATAACAGTTTTTAAGTAAGCCCACTCAACCCTATCATAGGCTTTTAATATATCCATTTTCAGTGCCATACTTCCTTCTTTCCCTTTGGATCTGGTCTTCATTGAGTGCAATGTTTCATATGCTGCTATCACATTATCCAGAATCATCCTGCCTGGTATAAAGGCACTCTGGTTTTTTGCAATGATTTTATCAAGTACCAACTTAAGCCTATTTGCAAGGGACTTTGAGATTAACTTGTACAAGACATTGCACAAGCTAATTGGTCTATAATCACCAACCTTTTTAAGCTCAGCCACTTTCGGGATCAGGGCCACATGAGTAAAATTAATGGATTTTTCAAGAGCACCTCCATTCAGAAAACTCAATACTGCATCACAGACTTGATCCCCCACTGTAGACCAAAATGTTTGAAAAAAGCATGCCCCAAACCCGTCAGGTCCAGGGGCTTTCAATGGCCCCATCTGCTTGAGGGCTATCTCAACTTCCTCCTTTGTAAACTGCTTTTCCAGATCTTCATTCATCTGCTCAGTGACTCGAATACCAATAGGTCTTGTCCCCTCCAACACCTGTTCACAAGAAGGGGCTGCGGTTCTATAAACCTCATTGTAATATTGTTTAAAAGCCTCCACAACCTCCTCATTCCCTTCCTTCAATTCTGAGTTAACATCCAACACAGAATTAATTTGGTTCTTCTTTCTTCTCTGCCTAACACAAGCATGGAAGAATTTAGTATTTTTATCTCCTAAGGAATACCAATTCCTTTTGGCCCTCTGTCTCCACCTTATATCTTCCTTCTCCAATAATACACCCACCTCTTGTTGCAATCTATGGAGTTCTGCAGCATTGTGAGGTCCTTCATCATCCTGCAATTCCTTTATTTTTTTATTCAGAACTTCAATCTCATGACATCTCTTACCATCCCTCCTTCGAAATGTACTGGTCAGCTTGCCTCCACACTCTTGCAACATTTTCTGAACACTCCCAATAGAATCCCTGGCACACTGAGTAGAACTAGCCCAAACTGTTTTAATTACCTCTTCACATTCATCCTCTCTTATCCAGCTTGCCTCAAACTTGAAAGGATACAGCCTTCTTGACCCAAACCTCTTATCCTGCGTCACAGATAACATAATTGGCACATGGTCTGAACTACTTGCTGTGAGCCCTTCCACTTTAGCCTTCCCAAACATATTAATCCATTCGTTATTAACCACAAATCTATCCAATCTTTCTTTTGTAAAAGTGTGGTCCAAATGTCTGTTACTCCAGGTGAATCTGTTACCACTCATACCCACATCCACCAATCTGTTTACCTCAAGAGCCTCCCTAAAACCCGAGATCAATTTCTCCTCCCTTCTATTACCTCCCCATTTCTCATTTTGTGATAATAGTTCATTGAAATCTCCAGCCACACACCATGCCCTTCCATTTAGTGGATTCAACTTTTTAAGAAGCTCCCATGATTGCCACCTTTTGCTTGCATCTGGATGTCCATAGAATCCAGTAAAAAACCAGCTTCCATGATTCCCAGCTTTAATAGTGGCACTAATATGCCATTGTGAATAACTCTCTATAACAACCTCATCCTCCATCTCCCAAAACAGAGCTAAACCACCCTTCCTCCCCATCGGATTAATAGCCAAGCACCCTTCCATCCCCATTCTCCTTTTTAATTTTTCAACTACAGTAGCTTTTATTAGTGTTTCAATGAGAAACACAACTTTGGGCCTCTTATTCTTTACCAAAAGGTAAAGATCCTGAACTGTCCGAGGGTTCCCAAGCCCTCGGCAGTTCCAGCATAAGGTATTCATAATGCTAGGTGGTGCTGCATAGCAGCCACCACCCTTAGTCCATCATCACAAACCATGACATCACAACTCTTCATTTTCTTTCCTTCCATCCGCACCTCATCATCATCCCCCACACACTCAGAACCTCTCTTAACTCCAGAACTTATGCTAGAAGACTTACCTGGCTCAGGCCTAGTTCTAGCCCTTCTCTTCCATCGTGAGGATCTTGTGGTGTCTAAGTTCTGTACAACTTCATTTGTTCTTTTCCCAGCCACCAGCTTGTTTTTCTGCACCTCATTCTCCTCATACTCTTCACTTTCCACGCAGGTTAAAGGAATAGTCACTAGTTCTTGAGGTTTCACAAGCAACTCCTTATTTTCACACAATTGAGAACACACATCATCCATACCCTTACCCTCCTCAACTACCTCCTCAAACCTCCCTGTCCCCTGAGTCTCCCCTCTCCTCTCTTCATCAACAGCTTCCTTATTAGGATTTGAAGCATCATCCCTCTCCTCTCTTCTACCTTTCTCTTTTTTCTCTCCCATTTTACCTGCTCCTCTTCTATTTTGAGGAAGAGCTCGAAGCCACACACCATACTGACCTACATTCCCCTCACTCTCCATACAGCCTTCCTTACCATGAACAATTCTCCCACAGTTAAAACATACTCTAGGTAATTTTTCATACTGAAATGGTACCCAGCTTTTCCTTCCATCTACAACAATGGTCCTGCCTCTGGCTACAGGTCTTCTCAGATCACATTCCACCTTCACCCTCAAGCATTTCCCCCAGGCCGAACCATCCTCCTGCACATCAACCTCACTAACCTTCCCTATCGAACTCCCAATCAATTCCCCCATCTGTTTGTTCATATAACTCAACGGTAGATTTAACATTTGCACCCATAGGTAAGCATGATCAAACTCAAATAAACTAGGTTGCAATCCACCATCAAAATCAATCAACACAAATAGGTAACTGTCAAACAACCATGGACATCCATCAAGCACCTTCCACTTATCTCGCCGATTAACAAAAGTGATCACAAAGCAATTACCTCCAATTTCTTGAAATTCAAGGGGCTTACAAACCTTCCAGACTTTCTCCATCATAGATCGAGCAATCTCCTTACCAATTCTACGTTCAGCGATTATTTTCCCAATCAAACTTCTATCCCCCTTCCGTTCCATCGAACCACCTATATTTTCCCCAATCTCAATCGGACAATCCTCCTCGTCATTCAGCTTCAACCACTTCCAAACCTCCTCCATCTCCTCCATTGTACCACTAATCCTTCACTCGAAGCAAGGAAAACCTTCCTTCCTCAGTAGAGGAAAAAGACGTAACGGCTTCACCTCAAGGAGTTTTCCAGAGCGGGAAAAACCGTTGAGAGAAGAATAGGCCAACCCACTTTTAGAATTTGTTTAACTCCATTTCAGGTTGAGGTGTCTAAGCGAAGTTTTTCTTAAAGAGTTTATATAGACACCTCAACATTGACCGATAGACTTAGAAATTAAGGGCCAAAGACTATAAAATTTATATGTATTAAATTATTTCAAGCAAAAATGATAAACTTGGGAACAACTTGACTGATGACTCGATTGATGAGTACTCAATATCATATGAGGTTCTATCCAATTTCTCAATCTCCCTACTTTTCAATGAGCTTGGAATTAAAAAGATGAATAATTTAGATGAATTTTCAAAATAGAATTTGATTAAAGTTTTAGAATTTTAAATTACTGATCATTGAAATATTTCCTCAATAAAAACAGTTGATTTAATTAGATAACCTTAAAATTTGTTAGTATATTTTAATAAATAGATTTTTAATGTCCAATAATTGGGAGTTAGTAAGTTATATTGAAACAGATCCTCTGTTTTGAAAAAGAAAACGTCTTTTGGCTTTTTACTTTTTTAGCCTTGATTTTGTTCTCCAATTGAGGTTGGTCGCCTGGAGAGCTAAGGCTTACATACGTTTATGGTCCAAGCTCCAAGCTCCAATTGTGTTTTTTGTATCTTAATTGCCTATCTTTTCGTGTGAGAGAGAGAGAGAGAGAGAGAGAGAGAGAGAGAGAG
>QEOT01003366.1:27105-40498 GCA_003123785.1 Pterocarya stenoptera | reverse complement strand
AATTGTAAAAATTAATTCTTATTTTCATTTTCTTTGTATTATTTTTTTTCAAAACATTTAAACAATTGACGTTTGAATTACAATTTGTGTAATACTAATATGGTATTTTTAATTAATTAAATTCTATTATGTATGATTAATACCATTCGAACGATAAATAACCAGTTCAACACGAGAAATGATCATTTCTAATTCCATTCGAATAAAAACATAACCATTCGAACAACAAATAAGCCATTCGAACGCCTAATATAGTTCAAACGGACGTAATTTACATTCGAACAAAAGTCATTCGAACAAAAATTATTCGTTCGAACACTCATTTCGTTCGAACATTATCAAATATTGTTGTTTGTTCGATTCAATTTTTTTTGTTCTAATGGACGAGTCGGTTCGAACTTAAAAATATTCCATTCGAACATATGTTTGAGACGAAATTGGTTCGTCTCAAAAAAAATTCTCCGTTCGAACAGTTTCGACTGGTTCCTCAAAATTTCGTCTCTAAAAGTGATTTTTGGAGATGAAATTTGAATTTCGTCTCCAAAAACATTTTGAGACAGCCTTTTAGAGATAAATTGGAGATGAGATTTTTTCGTCTCCAATTCGTTTTTAGGACGAAATTGGGGTTTTTTGAGGCAAAATTTTTTGTCTCAAAAAACCATTTCTCTTGTAATGCTTGTAAGTTTGAGAATTTGCTTTGCATATCGATCGACCTATAGTACTATATATATGTATATATTCACCAATAATATGATAATTAGTATTGTCTTCTCCCTATTTTAATAATGTGATTGATGCCAAAGTCTTGGGTTAGTCTCTTAATCTATGTTTTCCCTGTAAAGAAATAACAATAATAGGGTAATTGTTTTTTTTTCCATTTTTATTTTTTGGCACTTTATTAAATAGATATATTTTGTTCAAGTTTTGAATTTTAAAAAATGATTTGTACAAAGTCTAGAGTGTGCAAGTACTGCTCATTCTAAAAAAGTGGGACAAATATGAAAAAATTCTAGATTTTGATTTTTAGAGATAAAATCTTTTAGGGACGAAATTTAATTCATCCCTGAAAGTATTTATTTAGAACGCAATTTAAATTTTATCTGAATACGTGGATGCGGTTTTTTATTCGTTCGAATAGAGAAGTAATTGAAAACTTGAAATTGAAAATATTTATGTTTTAGTAATCTTTAGAAAAAAAATATCTAAAAATACTTAAGAATATTTAATAATATTAAATGTCTATCTATGTTCATGCAAGGATGTGGACCCTTAATCGCAACCGGATGGCTGATAGTTATCAAATCTACACAGCCACGCATAGTAACAATCTACACCTTCGAGATTTGATCATACGTGGGCCGTGGCAATCAGCTTGGAAAAAAATCAAGATTTTTTTAAGTTTTTTTTTTTTTTTAATTTCAAAATCTATTTTATTCCTAATTTAGAATTTTAAATTATTGATTGAAATCTTTCTTCAATAAAGCTTTTTTTTTATATATATATTTAATTTATATTTTTCATAAATTAACATATAAAAACAGATTATATGAATTACGATCTGCACAATTATTAATTAAATAATTTTTTTTATGATTTTTCTTGATTTAACAAATAAACTAGACAAATTTTCTACGAGCAATTAGTGGACAAGGTAAAAGTAGTCCGCATCAATTTATAAGTTGGTCCAGCATCTAAAATATTTAATTAAATAAAAATTGAATATAGAATCGAGATTCAAATTCAAGATCTCTACATTGAAATTATACGATTAAATCACTTTTTAATCGCAACGGCATGATGGCTGATAGTTATCAAATCTACACGGCCACGCATAGTAACAAATTTTCTATTTTAAATATTTTTTAAATATTTTTTTAATTATAAAAATTTATTAATAGTCACTTTTTTAATTATTAAATAAATTTTTTACAAAAACATAAATAAAGTCTCGGTTAAAACTATCTAGAAGCATCTTTTCATGTATCAGTTTCTTTAATAAATTTCTAGTCTTGGTTTGGCTGGAAAGAAAGGAAAGCATTGACTCCAAGTCTTTAGCCCTATCACGGAGTCATCAATGTCTTCAAGGAAAGGAAAGCAATGATGCATTGTGTCTAGCTGCTTGCTGAAGGTAGTCTCAATATTCAAATATCATAAATATAAATATTTTTAATTTTTAATTTTTAATTTTCTTTTAATCTAATAATGACTTAATTATTATAATTTTCTAAAAATTTCAAATAAAACACAAAAATAATTTAATTTTTTTAAATTTTAAAATAAAAATTATATTCTAACAATATTTTAACTTTATAATATTTTTATTCAATTTTTTTTTCTCTTTTCTCAAAATCCTATAAATTAAAACATCTTAACTCAAAACATTTTATTACTATTCACAAACTATTTTACTACAATTACTACTATTTACAAATTTTTCATTTCTTCTCAATATCCAAACGAGGCCTTAGTCTATTTGTAAATCACTCCATCGGGTTTAAATTATTTATAATTTTCTCAATGAGTATGCAAATTTTTTATAACTAAGTCCTCGTCTTTCTACCGTCAATTCATCTATTCAAAAATAGTTTAACCAATCAGAACTTAACACATGACATAGAAATGCCATGTCAACAACCATACAAAAAAAATCTAAAAAATAGAATAAAAATCTATTTAAAAGAATCCATAAAATTAAGATAAATGTTTTTGAAGTATAGATATTTTTGCTTGTATAAGTGAATTCGCAATGCCATAAGTTTTGAATTTTGGAAAATTATTTGTACAAAGTCTAGAGTGTGAGAGCACTACTCATTGTAAAAAGTGGGACCCATACGAAAAAATTCACTTTGTCATGATGGTCCCACTTTTTTGAAAAACCCTATACAGGACTTGCACCTAAATACGTATCTATATTATTCCAAGTCACGTATCACAGAATCATTAGTCAAGGTCGATCTTCCAAAGTTTGGTTATATACGTTCAATATCAAACACCACAAGCACAAACAATTTTCAATTTTAAATCTTCAACTTTTTCATCTAATCAATATCTGATTATTACAACTGTTTTGAATTTCCAAATAAAACAACAACAAAAAAAATCAATCTTTTCAAATCTCAAAACAAAAATTATATTAAAAAATTATATTGTAACAAATTATATTCTAATAATATTTTAACTTTATAATATAAAAAGTTTTATTTTTCATGTAAAATCATCTCATCTGATCTCTGAATCCAAATCAACCCTTAATCTATGTTTTCCCTCCAAAGAATTAATTTTTTTTTTTCCATTTTTATGTTTTGGCACTTCACTAAATAGATCTCTTTTGTTTAACTTTTGAATTTTAGAAAATAATTTGTACAAGATCTAGATTGTGGAAGTACTGCTCATCGTAAAAAGTGGGATCCATATGAAAACCCTACACAGGACTTGCACCTTAAATAGGTATCTATAAAAAAGTGGGACCCATATGAAACAAGGCCGCCCACATTAGCCACCACCCAAAAATTCCAAACTCCATTTTACGTTTAGGTGTCTAAGCGAAGTTGTTCTTAATTAAAGAGTATATATAAACACCTCAACATTGACCGACGACTTAGAAATTAAGGCCAAAGACTATAAAATTTATATATTAAATTATTTCAAGCAAAAATGATAAAATTGGAAAGACCTTGACTGATGACTTGATTAAAGGCTGTAGACGGATGAGTGTTGATCACTCGATTAAAGGCCTAGTTTTATACAAAATTAAAATTATACAACACATTTGTATATATCACACCAAGTCCAATAGTCTATTTCTTTTTATTTTTATCTAAAACAAAATAACAGAACTGCAAATACATAGAAGGTACTGAAAACCTAGATCTACAAACAAAAGAAAAAACTGACCAGTAATATGTTGATTAGTATTGTCTTCTCCCTATTTTAATTAGACATGGAACCGAGTTGTCAAATTTTATTTGAAATGCATATCGTAGTTGCTGTACTTGATATATGGTTAGTTAGCATCATTACAAGCACTTCATGGAATGGTCTTATTTAATAATGTTATCTTTTTATAGGGTATTTGATAATGTTAGTCTCTTAATCCATGCTTTCCCTGCAAAGAAATAAAAAGAAAAGGGGTAATTTTTTTTCCGTTTTTAATTTTTGACACTTCACTAAATAGATATATTTGTTCAACTTTTGGATTTTAGAAAATGATTTGTATAGGGTCTAAGGGGTAATTTCCATGCTCATTGTAAAAAGTAGACCTATATGACAAAATGCTTGTCATGATCATGGCCCGGCCTCCTTTTTTAAAGAGAAAAAAAAAAAAGTGACTCCAAGTCGCCTATCATAGAGTCTTCACTCAAGTTTGTCTAAATTCACAATGCCTTGAATTTAGACATACAAGGTTTATCTGGTTAATAATAATCTAAATTTGTATAGAACTAGAATAATTATTGGAATGGCTTTAATACCACTATAAGAGCTCGCTAGATACCACCATGGACTTGGGTCATGGGGCCCCGACAAATCATGTAATTCAAGGCTTATACCCCTCTAGTCCATTAAAGCTCAGGCTAGTTTGTTAAAGACAAGAATGTCCGCCTACTTATTTTGGAGTAATTAGGATATTCACTCATTCAAAATGAGTGGATAATCCGAAGATTCCAGAGTTATAATTTTAAATAGTGGACAAGACAGTTAGTCTAGGTGATCCCAAAAAGGCAAGTCTTCTATTTAAAGAACCCAGATACGCTAAAGAAAGTCTCTCCAATAATTGGCTCTAAGAAGATTCACATCGTTACTAACTTAGACATCAGAAGGGCCCTCTTGAACCCCCAAGCCATCTTACTCTTTGATTGCAGGAGATCGAGAGTGCGTAACAGTGAAACACGTTTTCAACAGTTGGTGCCATCTGTGGGATACTCAACTATCTTGTAATCAGCATGCTTTTCACATGCCCACCACTACTCAATCTCAGGCAACTAGAGATTAGGAAGAGACATCGTGGAACATGGAAGGAAGGCTTGCAAAAATGGAAGAAGTAGTGAGGAGGCTCACCACCGAGGTCGAGTCGTTTACGAAAGGAAAATGAGGTATTAAAAAGAATCAAAATCTTCACAAAACTCTTCTTCAAATTTAAAAATTTTAAAAATTAAGAACTAAGAAATATTTTAAATTTAGATATTAAAAATAATTAAATAATTTTAATAATTTTCGTGCATTGTACAAATTAGTAACTAAACAAGACAGCATGCATTGTCTCCATTTTCAAGAAAAACATATTCGTCGTGTATACGCTAAACTTTAGAATTAATAGCACAAGGATTTCTGTTGCATTGAAATGCAGACGTACAAACTAAGCAACCAATTATAGTAAGAAAGAATTTATGCCTAAGAATAAAACTACTTTTTGAAAAGTATTAATCCCAAAAAGTTAAATATTAAAGTATTCTTAAATTTATATACATATATCTAATTAAATATCTTTAATTTTCTTGTACTTTCTAATTAGAATACTTGTGAATAATAATAAATTAGTTTGAGGTAAAATATTTTATTGGATTTTAAGAAATGAGCAAGAAAAATTGAATAAAAATATTATAAAATTTAAAAATTATTTGAATATAATTTTTTAACATTATTTTTTAAAAATTTTGAAAATTTTGTGTCGTTTTTATGTTTTATTTGGGAGTTTGGAAAAATTGTAATGATTAGGTAATAATTATATAAAAAAGTTAAAAATTTAAACTTGAAAATATTTATATTTTAGTAATATTTAGGAAAGAAAATATATCTAAAAACATTTAAGAATATTTAATAATATCCAAACAGGCCGTAAACCAACAAGAGACTAAATATTAATGAATTGTCTATCTATGTACATGCAAGGATGTGGACCTTAATCGCAACCTGATGGCTGATAGTTATCGAATCTACACGGCCACGCATAGTAACAATTTTTCTTTTTTCATTTTAAATATATAAATTTATTAATAATCACTTTTTTAATTATTAAATAATTTTTAAAAAAAAACATAAATAAAGTCTCGGTCAAGTCAAGTATCATTTTCTTTAATAAATCTCTAGTCTTGGTTTGGCTAGAAGGAAAGGAGTCATCAATCAAGTCTTTAGTCAAGTCAAGAAAAGGAAAGCAATAATACATTGCGTCTTCTTGCTGAAATATAAATAATTTTTAATTTTTTCATTTAATAAATAATTTATAATTTATTCAAATTTTTAAACAAAACACGATATATATATATTCACCAATAATATGATAATTAGTATTGTCTTTTACTAGTTTAATTAGACATGGAACCAAATCAAATCATATCATTTTGTGTGTTTAGTTTTGTGTGATATATATATATCCCATGATGTGGTTGGAGACTCAATAATGTTCATGTGCTAGAGAAATCCAAGGAAGGGAGTTTCCATTCGTTGTCCTTTACTTTCTACAAGAACAAGGATTGATGAGTTTGGAAAAATTAGAACAGGGACGCAGAAAGTGTGTGTGCATGATAATTACTAATGGTTTAAACTTTAATGGCAAGGCAGTTAATTCCCCCTAACGGTCAACATAGCGCCAAGCTTTAACAGTAGCTTTGGGACAAAAAGACAAAAATCTGCCCATCTCGACCGTATATGTTTAGTGAGCATCGTTACAAGTACTTCATGGAATGGTCTTATTGATGCCAAAGTCTTGGGTTTTTCTCTTAATCTATGTTTTCCCTGTAAAGAAATTAAAAAAAATGGTCACATTTTTATTTTTTGGCACTCCACTAAATAGATATCTTTTGTTCAAGTTTTAAATTTTAGAAAATGATTTGTAAAAGGTAGAATGTGCAAGCACTGCTCATTTGTAAAAAGTTTGACCCATATGAACAAATTCACTTTGTCATGACGGTCCCACTTCTTTTAAAAACCCTGCACAGGACTTGCACTTTAAATATGTATCTATATTATTCCAAGCTGACTATCACAGAATTGTTAGTCAAGGTCGTCCAAAGTTTGGTAATATACATTCATCGTGTTTTGTGCGAACACTAGAGACAATAATGGATCGTACTTTTATTAGGCTGATTAGGCCCGATTTGAATGGAGAGATGCTTCCATCCCATCTCAATATCCAAACACGATAAGTACAAACACTTTTTAATTTCAAATATTCAACTTTTTTATCTAATTATTACCTGATTATTATAACTTGTTCAAACTTCCAAATAAAATATAAAAAATAATTCAACATTTTTCAAATCTCAAAATAAAAATTATATTCTAACAAATTATATTCTAACAATATATTAACTTTATAATATTTTTATCTAATTTTTTCCCTTTCCATTTTTAAAACTCTATAAAATATTTAAACTCAAACAATTTCAATTCTATTCACAAACATCTCTCTATTATCCAAAAACTAGTCGCATATTTGTGTGAAGCATGAAAAAGTTTTAAAATATTCGTGTGTAGGGCCTTTTCTTAAAGGAAAGCATTGACCCCAAGTCTTCAGTCCATCACCGCGTGGCACGTAGTCCATCAGTCAAGTCTTCTAAACCTGTTTTGAGCAATTATAGGGGCAACAATGCATCGGGTCTTCTTTAGGCTCAACAACGTCTTTAGCAATATTACACTTTTAATGGCAAGACTAAACCCCCTAAGTCCCCCTATGTAACCATTTGCATATCAGGTCTGTCACCAACTAAAATGCCAATTATAGTTGCATCATGTTTGTGTCATTACAATTTTACAAAAACCAAAACACCAGTCATTTTTTAGCATAGCTAATTTGAAAAGCTTCTAAATCAGCAATGTGTAAAAAATAGATTTTCTCGTGGCATATTCACCACTTGAATGGTGCTACAATCTCAAATAGATCTGTGCTATACTGAGAAACATGCTATGTTCTTGCACAGGTAAGACCGTAAGGGGTTTTTTTTACAGCTCTTTGCAAATTGTAATGCCTCCACCACAGTTCTAAGGGCAGAAAATAATGTTGAAGAAAACATTATGCAAGAGTGAAATTTTTCAGACTATCGGTAACTTGTTAATTAACTATTTTGTCACTCAAGCATTATGCAACAACATATGTTTCTAACAAATCATTAGTACAGTTAATGTAGCATGTAGCCATAACAACAAATGTTACAACGTCAATCCAACAGCAAATGCTTGCTGGTGGAGCAAATGTTGTGCACAATGTTGTACACGTGAATATTTACTTTAGCCTAATTGTTGTGCGTAATATCGCTTCCACTGTATACGTTGATCTAGTATTTCTAACAAAATCTTAGTAGATCAACAACCTCTTATTATTGCTGGAATATAGTCACCATCAATTGTACACTTTTGGTATTGACTAATTTCTTATGATGACTTATAGCTCAACATTAGTATGTTTACATTTTTGTTTAAGTTTGGCTTTATTAATTCTTTGCATATGTTGGGCTTTTTGTTTTCTCCAAGTTGAGCTTTGATACTTGGAAAAGAAATAGTTTATTCTTTTCTTGAGCTTTTATAAATTGACATTGGGAGGAAAGAAATCATAAGATTGACTCGGAAAGGAATATCTATCGTTCAAGCATCTTGCCTAATTGGTCACTAATTGACTACTAAAGTTACGAGGCTAAGGCGAACTTTCAAGTCTCATATATGTTACTTAAATTTCAAGCTTGAGATTGAAGAACAGAAAAACAGATGACATACGAAAATAAAAACATCAAAACACAAAGCTACACAATTCTAAAGCTAGATAGCTTACGAGTGTTGATCACAACAAAATAGTAGCAAGTGGAGATGCACAATTCAATAAAGTTAAACCAAGCCTGTCGCCAGTGTGGATTTATGTAGAGAATGGCAACAATTCCCAACAGCATTATCGTGTAAGACACTGCAAAGCTGACGTAAAAGACTTCCAAGTCCATCAAACCACAAGCTTCATCTCCCTCATCATCAGTTGGAATGTTAGATGATGTTTGAATTTTAGTGCAAACTTTATGTAGTGGAGGTCCACACAGGAGAGGATTTCCCTCGTAACTGCTTTCATCAAAGGTACCGAACTGATCTTTTCTTTCTGGTGTGGTTCCCCAAAAGTTATTGTGTGCCACATTGAAGACGGCCAAAGAGTTCAACTCTATCAATTGTGGGGGAATGATACCATCTAAGTTATTATTGGATAGATCCAAACTCTCAATTTGTTGAAGATTCGAGAATTGGGTGGGGATTGATCCGGTTAGATTGTTGAACGACAGGTTCAACGCATGGATGTTACTCAAGTCTCCAAGCTCGGGTGGAATTTCTCCTTCTAATTTGTTGCATGAGAGGTCAATCCCAGACATGTAGTCGAGAATGTCACCTTTGTAGGGGAGAATTCTATTTTTTGTTGAGAACTCCACTTCTTGTAGTACTTCCACCAATGGTAACATATAATATGGATCATGGAAACCAGGTATCAACTCATTGTTCATTATCATTGCAGATTGCAAGAATGACGACATGTTGCCACTAATGAAATACATATTGCCAAGTCCTGGTATTTTAGATTTTGTGTAGGTTGGCTCAAATGTAATGTTACTCAAGCAATGAGGTATTTGACCAGAAAAACTATTGTTGGAAAGATCCAACAAACTTAGTTGTTGTAAAAGACATATTTGAAATGGAATTTTCCCCTGCAAGTAATTTCCTTTCAAGAGAAGAATGCTTAAACTTGAAAGGTTGCTGACCCAATTTGGAATGTTGCCATTAAGGTAGTTATCTCTAAGATTTAGAGTGACTAAAGCAGAGCAACCCTTGAATGCACTGGTAATGGGACCAGTTAGCCTATTTTTATTCAAATGAACATGTCTGATCTCGGACCAGTTGGAGCAAGAGGGAATAGGGCCAGACAGATTGTTATGGGACAAGTCAAAAAATGAAAGGAATTTCAAGTTACATAACTCAACTGGAATGGGACCTTCAAGCTGGTTTTTTGTGATAGCAATATTTGTCAATGATGTCATGTTCCCCATCCATCTTGGAAGCATCCCTAACAAATTATTGTTACTGAAATCAATTGCAGACAAGTATGTAAGATTAGATATGCTATGTGGGATCTCTCCGGAAAAGTGGTTGTTATCCAAATACAAAAATACTAGGTTTGTTAGATTCAAATTGGCAGGAAATAATTGGCCACTCAAATGATTTTTGGACAATCTAAGGTATTTTAAGGAGGAGCAACCCATTGTCAAATTTTCTGATATTGTTCTTGAAAAATTATTGCTTGACATGTCTAAATGTATTAAGGAGGCCAAATTACCAAAAGAAAAAGGAATTACACCTTCAAATTCATTTTTAGAAATATTTAAATACTTCAGATTTGGAAAAACTAAACCAAAGTTAGTTGGAATTGGACCTCGTATATGATTAGATGAAATATCTAAAACCAAAAGGTTGGGAATATAATGATTGGCCAGCTGCAAAGTTCCTGTTAACGAGTTATTTCCCAAATTAAGAACAGCCAACCTTGTATTGTTTTCTAGCAACCATGTAGGGAACTGTCCAGCCAAATTGTTGTGAGGGAGACATAGTTCTTGCAAGTCAAACTGGTAATGAAGGAATCTAGTAAGTATTCTACTAGAATTGGTAGAAAAGCAGCTTGAACAACTGAAAACCTTTAATTGGAAGTTTGGAATCCATCTTTGAGACAGAGTTTCATCAACCAGGTTGTTGCCATCACTAAATATGACCTCAAGCTTTGAGAGATTAACAAATGAGGAGAATGTGATTTGGTTGAAGTAGTTATGTGATAAATCAAGGTACTCAAGTGACTTCAAACTTGGTAGAGGGGATTGATCAATGCTTCCATTAAAGCGATTTGAAGAGATACCAAATATTCGAAGTTCTGTCATGTTTGCCAAACATGAAGGTAGTATCCCTTCAAAATCATTATTGCTGAGATCTAACTCTCGTAGATTCATAAGCTCACACAAGCCTACAAAATGAAATGAGAAATAATTAATTTCTACCATTAAGGGATTTTTGCTAAGGAATATTTTGCAAAAATAAGGCTTTTTACCTTGAACGATGGGCAAACTTCCATTGAGTCTACAACCTTGTATTGTCAATACATTAAGGGAAGTCATAACTCCAACTTTACTAAGGAAGTTTTTGTCAATGTAGGAACGATCCAAATACAACTCCCGTAGGTTCTTTAGTCTTCCCAACTCTAAAATGGCAAGGAGTGTTTTAGATATGAAAAATAATTTTCATGCATACCAAAATTATTAAAATGTGTTCACTAGGATATAGCATGAAGTATCAATAGCACATAGCATAGCAAATGGATGTATATATATTAATCGATCTAACCTTACAGACTAATTACCTGAGATTGGGATATTGACTGGTTGATCTAATTGGTTCTCTCTCAAATATAGTTTCTTGAGCGATAACATCTGACCAAGGTATGATAGGAAGCTTTCATTGATGGAATTCACATCCAAATTAAGCACCTCTAGCTTGCTCAATCTGGATAATCTCTCAAAACCTACAATTTAGACAATTATAAACCGATTTCCATTGCATAATTCAAAAAACAATATTGCCTAGCTACCTACTTTGTTATGATATAAACATACCTTCATTTGGAGCCCATCCAGATATTTCATTATCACTCAAATCGAGATATTTGAGCTCTTGAAAAGGAAGGAATAGAGAGGCATTCAGATACGTCTGAATATACGTATCATTAAGATGAAGCTCGATTACACGCCCTGTAGTGTTGTCACACACAACACTCTCCCAATCGCAGCAATTTCTCCCTTCCTTTGATGAGTTCCAAGATATGAAGAAGTTCATGGAAGCTTTGAGTCGCAAGAGAGCTTCTCTCTCCTCCCTCAAACAACCATGAATAGAAGATAATTGAAACAAGGCCGCCAACATTAGCCACCACCCAAAAATTCCAAACTCCATTTCACGTTTTGGTATCTAAGCGAAGTTGTTCTTAAAGAGTTTATATAGACACCTCAACATTGACCGATGACTTGGAAATTAAGGCCAAAGACTATAAAATTTATATCTTAAATTATTTCAAGCAAAAATGATAAATTTGGAAAGACCTTGACTGATGACTCAATTATAGGTTGTAGACTAATCATAAAGCGCCTCTTTAAAATTGTTAAATTTTAAAAAATAAAAAAATAAAAATACTTATATGCAAACATACCAATTTTGGTGAGATGAGATGAGAATTTTATCAATAGTAATAAGATAGTTTGTGAATAATAGTAAGATAGTTTGAGTTAAATATTTTTTTAGTTTTGGAAAAGGAGAGAAAATAAGTTGAATAAAAAATATTATAAAGTAAAAATATTGTTAGAATATAGTTTTATAGTATTGTTTTTGTTTTGAGATATGAAAAAGATGGAATTGTTTTTTATTTTTTATTTGAAAGTTTGAAAAACTTGTAATGATTAGTTTGCAAATTTTATATTTGAATTATATTTAAGAATAAGATTGGATGAGATGAATTGAGATCAGATGAGAATTTTGTGTCTCATCTGAGGCTCCAAATCTGTCCTTAATTATTTCATGCAAAAATAATAAACTTGGGAAGACCTTCACGGATGACTCAATTATAGCCGTAGACTTTGAGTACTCAATATGAGGTTCTATCCAATTTCTCAATCTCCCTACTTTTCAATCGTCTTGGGGTTCATAGCAATCAGCATGGGATTTAGACCGTCGTATTTGGGACGCGGAGTAAGAATTGATTTCAGACTACTAATGGAAGCTATCCATGAGTATTGGCCAACAAGTCTGCTTGTTTGGATAATAAGATGAGATGAGATGGTTTTAGATGAATTAAATAAAACATTGTTAAAATATTATTTCTTAATATTATTATTATTTTAAATTTTGAAAAGGTTGAATTGCTTATTATATTTTGAATGAGAATTTGAAAAAATTATAATGATGAAATAAGATAAATTGAGATGGATTGAGAGTATTTCTATATTCAGACGGAGCCAGTTCTAATAAAAAAAAAATGTGAGCACTTATACTCTGTAGTTGTAGTGTTGCTTTATGCGGCGAGTTGTTTTTCACTTGCGACAATTCTTTCATCCTAATCCAAGATTTCTATCCAACATGATCTAAAATTACATTTGTGAATTCCATAAACCTAACTATGCGGTGTGAAGTTTGATTTTACACCCATCAATGAAAAGTCAACACATAAGCGGTCTATGTAATTAATGGTAGAAGCGACTTGAGAAAATAATCTTCCTAGTCACTCTCTCGCTCTGTCTACTGAAGCCCATCTCTCTCCCTTTCTCCCTCCTCTGCTCTCCCTTTTTTAACCCTTCTCAGTTGCTCTCTCTCTCTCTCTCTCTCTCTCTCTCTCTCTCCCCCCCCCCCC
>QEOT01003366.1:4752-20635 GCA_003123785.1 Pterocarya stenoptera | reverse complement strand
GTGTGTGTGTGTGTGTGTGTGAGAGAGAGAGAGAGAGAGAGAGAGAGAGAGAGAGAGAGAGAGAGAGAGAGAGAGAGAGAGAGAGAGAGGAGTTTCATAAAATAAAGCAAAGTGTAAAAAATGTTAAACGTGTTTTGTGCAAACACCAGGGGAATTAATAATGCCTCGTGTCTTTTAGGCTAAGGAAATGCAAAACCTTTATATAAAAATTAGTCATATTCGTGTGATGCATGACTATCCCGTTCGGTTGTATTTAACATTACTCTTTAAATTTTAGTTGAGAACGTCTAACATTAAGTATCCCATTTGGATTCACAATTATTTTTAACTCATTTCATCTCATTTAATCATTACAATTTTCTTAAATTTTTATATAAAATATAATAAACAATTTAATATTTTTAAATGTCAAGATAATAATAATATTAAAAAATAATATTTATTGAATTTTTAATTTTCATTTTAATTCATTTTATCTCAACTCACTATTCCAAACTCATGGTAGGTTTGGAGAGTGAGATGAGAATTTTTTATTTTGAATGAAAGTATAAAATATTATTATTATTTTAGGATTTGAAAAAGTTAAATTGTTTCTTATATTTTATATGGAGATTTAAAAAAGATATAATGATAAAATAAAATGAGATAAAAATTTTATGTTTTGTCTTAGTTGCCCAATCTGCCAAATCTTCAATCTATCATGGAGTTTCAGTCAAGGTCGTGATCTAAAGTTTGGTACACGCTAAACGTGAAAAATGTGCTTTCTACCTGTTCTCATCAGCGTCATTGACTTGGTCCTTTTCGACACAGATTTTCCACTAAGATACCTTATAGGATTTAGAGATTAGTTGAGATAAGTTGAGATAATTTTAAATAAATTAAATAAAATATTATTAAAATATTATTTTTTAATATTATTATTATTTTAAATTTTAAAAAAATTAAATTGTTTATTATATTTTATGAAAAAATTTAAAAAAATTGAAAATGGTAAGATAACTACTTTTCTGTGACCCATTTCCAAAATGATTCAGTTAACCATTTTGTTTACTTGATCATAATTGTATTGAATTTGTCTAAAAGTTATGACTCTATGATCATTTGTTTAATTGAAATAAAGAATGAAATAGACATCAGTCCGCCGTGCATATGACGTTGAGAATTGTTGATGGGGTTTTTAGAATACATCGCACATCACACGATGCAAGAGCCTGCAATTAAAAAGTTAATACATATTACAATATGTTTACATGGTTAAGAAGATATGATAAATGTTTCAGAAACTTTTTTAAAAACTTGAGATGAATTTTCTTTTATTAAATAAGAAAGTATGTATTGTCTCTGTTTTCGTGCAAAACACCATAACTTTGAGAAGACCTTGACCGATGACTTAGCAATTAATAGGCCAAAGACTTTGGTCCCAATTCAACCAAATTTGGCTCATTGTAAAAAGTGAGATTTTTTTTAAAAGGGTGTCTATCACAACACTTTAACTTTTGGTTGAGAAACAACATTGACTCCAACTTGCCTATCACAAAGTCATCATCAAGCTTGTTAAAGTGTCAAATGTCGTTATAAAAAAATTATTTATTTGTGGTTAGTTATTTTTTGTCAAAATGAATCTATTTTTTTTTTACAAATAGTCATTATTATCGTAAATAATCTATTACAAATATTCACTTTTCTTGTAGTATATATTTGGTGCTAACACAAGACAAATAATGCATTGTGTTTTCTTTAAACTAGGAGAGATGCAAATAGTGGGCAAGACATTTAGTCCAGGTAATCCTAAAAAGGCAAGTCCTCTATTTAAAGAATCCAGGTACGCTAATGAAAGTATCTCGAATGGTCTGTGCAGCCTGATGGATAAAGACGAGGAAATGACCGAGAAGATAGAGACCTCGTCCTCAGTTGATCATCTGCTGATCAACACCAACTTGCCATACAACTCGGAGATCATGGGGGTACCGCTGCCACCAAAATTCAAGGTCCCATCAATAGACATGTACGACGGTTCCAAGGACATGTCATTCGGGTGCATCAGGTGGGGGTGGTGTCATTCGGGATGCTCAGGGGTGTGTGGTTGAAGGGTTTGCACATCCTTATGGACATGGTACAAATACTATTGCGGAATGTCGGGCAATTTTAGTTAGGTTGCAGTTGTGTAATCATCTTGGTCTAAGGGATGTTTTAGTGGAATTAGAGTTGAATGTAGTGGTGGGTTGGTTTCTTTCAGGGATATGCAATTATTGGTATTTATGGAATTTTTTGGAGGAAGCTATAGGTCTCTTTTCTTCTTCTCTTAATGTTCAAGTCCGTCATATTTTTAGAGAGGTTAATATGGTTGCATATTTTTTGGCTAAAGAAGGGGCTAAAAGACATGTTATGGACTTCCTAGGAGATGGTTTTGGTCCAGGGAGACTTCGTGGGCTTGTACATACGGATAGATGGGTCATTTCTTTTATTCGTTGTTAGTCGTAGTTTGATTGTTGTGCGTTGTTTTTTCCTGTCGTTGCACATGATTTTCCTCCGCCATTAAATGGAGCTACCTTTCAATAAATGGAGGTGCTGCCCTCCTCTTCTTTAAAATAAAAAAAGAAAAAGAGAGATATCAAAGATTTCGAATGCTGTCATGTTTGCACATGAAGACAGTATATTTCTTCAAAATTATTATGGTGGAGACCTAAAATTATCAAAATTTGTCCCTTCACTAGATGCAGTATACAAATCAAGCGATTATGGTAAAAAAGAATCAAAGTCTTCACAAGACTCTTCTTCAAATTTAAAAATTTTAAAAATTAAGAACTAAGAAATATTTTAAATTTAGATATTAAAAATAATTAAATAATTTTAATAATTTTCGTGCATTGTACAAATTAGCAACTAAACAAGACAGCATGCATTGTCTCCATGTTCAAGAAAAACACAATCGTCGTGTATACGCTAAACTTTAGAATGAATAGCACAAGGATTTCTGTTGCATTGACATGCAAACGTACAAACTAATCAACCAATTATAGTAAGAAAGAATTTATGCCTAAGAATAAAACCTCTTTTTGAAAAGTATTAATCCCAAAAAGTTAAATATTAAAGTATTCTTAAATTTATATACATATATCTAATTAAATATCTTTAATTTTCTTGTACTTTCTAATTAGAATTTGTGAATAATAATAAATTAGTTTGAGTTAAAGTATTTTATTGGATTTTGAAAAATCAGATAGAAAAAGTTGAATAAAAATATTATAAAGTTAAAAAATTATTTGAATATAATTTTTTAACATTATTTTTTTTTAATTTGTGTCGTTTTTATGTTTTATTTGGGAGTTTAGAAAAATTGCAATGATAAGGTAATGATTATATGAAAAAGTTAAAAATTTAAATTTAAAAATATTTGTATTTTAGTAATGTTTAGAAAAAAAATATATCTAAAAATATTTAAGAATATTTAAAAATATCCAAACAGGCCGTAAACTAACAAGAGACTAAACAAATTAAGGCTCCGTTTAGATACACAGTTCAAATGAGATGAAATGAAATATTTTGAATAATGAATAGTAGTTGAATAAAATATTATTAGAATATATTTTTTAGTATTATTTTTATTTTGAGATTTGAAAAAATTGAATTGTTTAGTATATTTTTATATGAAAATTTAAAAAAATTATAATGATTGAGATAAGATGAGATAGGAGATTTGTGTAAACAAACGGAACCTAAACATGAATTGTCTATCTATGTTCATGCAAGGATATGTGAACCTTAATCGCAACCCGATGGCTGATAGTTATCAAATCTACACGGCCACGCATATATAATAACAAATTTTCTATTTTAAATAATTTTTTTAACTATATAAATTTATTAATAGTCATTTTTTTAATTATTAAATAATTTTTTTTAAAAAACATAAATAAAGTCTCGGTCAAAACTATCTAGAAGCATCGGTCCATGTATCATTTTCTTTAATAAATTTCTAGTCTTCGATCATTTGGCCGGAATGAAAGGAAAGCATTGACTCCAAGTCTTTAGCCCTAGCTAATCACGGAGTCATCAATCAAGTCTTCAAAAGTTTGATAGAAGTCTTTAGTCAAGTCAAGGAAAGGAAAGCAATAATGCATTGTGTCCTCTTGCTTAAATACAAAACACAATATATATATATATATGTATATGTATATGTATGTATATGTATATGTATATGTATATATATGGTCATGCTTCAGCCTCCGTTGGGGCTGATCCGGATGTAGCCTTATATTTTGATGTGTTTTTTTTTAAAATTTTTTTTTATATAGATTTTTTTACTAATTTTAAATATTTTTAAAAAATAAAATAAATTTAGAATGTCATTAAAAAACATTTCTTTAATCAGGAAGTAAAAAAAAATTATTAAAAAATACTTCCTTAATCATTTCAGACTATGTTTGGTTCACATACTTTTGTTGTGTTTTAAATTTTTCTAATTAAATATTTAGATTTAAGACAAAATATATATGAGAGAATGTAAATTTTGGTGAGTTTTAGAGTTAGGATGTGAAATCCTTAAGTTATGGGTAAAATTGTTATTTTCCCACAAGTAGTGGTAAAATGGTAATTTCACTCTAACTCAATAATTTTTATTTTTCTAAGTATACTAGTAGGGCATTTCTAACCTTTTTAAATGTCTCCTTACAGTTTATGTTAGTCACACTTAGTTTTTGTCACGCTTCAATTATTATAAGTTAGCCTCTAACTTTCTGTCAAGATATTGTGTATGTGTGTTGGTAAGATGACAGATATTCATGTTCTTATGCACTTATACATGTCACATTGTGCAATATCACGAAATATTTATCTGTTACACATTATACTATGTCACAAAATGTTTATCTATTAAACAACATGCAATGTCATGAAATGTTTATTTGTTACATATTATACTATGTCGCAAAATGTTTATCTATTGCACATTGGTATGTTATGAAATATTTATCTATTACACATTATGCTATATCATAAAAAGCTTATCTATTACACTATACGCCATGTCATGAAATGTTCATCTATTTCATGTTATGTCATGTCATTCATCACACGTGCATGTCATGTGATGAGATGTTATGTCATCTATCACTTCGTTTCACGTCACGTTATACCATGAGTTTGAAGTTTGTCCCGAAAAATAGTATTTCCAATTCAATTGAGTCATTTATGTTTATCATGACCCCAAGTGCTAGGATGGGGTAATATCCTAGTAAAACTCTATTATTCACGCTGGAGTGTCTAAATTGGTGTGAAATTTCCTAGGTTGATAGAGTACCATCAACAGGTTTCGAATGGAATCTAAGCAACTAGTCGTCGGAATGAAATCTGGCACCAACATTGATGGTGCCAACCACAGTTCACGTTCATGTCATATGTACTCGTGCAGGTATAGATACTTGTCACGGAATGCGTACATTACATACTCGCAGTGGGTGCAAATACCCCTAGTGCAATGCGTATGTTAACATACTCACACTAAGTGCATATATCTGTGAAGTGACGCAATCTCGATAGGGGTACAGTTCATGTTTAATCAAGCAGTTAATATGGGAACAAGATTTCAAGCTCATGTTTAGTTTCAAGTTTAGTTCAAGTTCAATTCAAATTTAGTTCACGTCATGTTCAGTTTTCATGTCACGTTATTTCACGTATAGTCCAAGTTCATGTCATGTCAGTTCACTTCACATTAGTTCCAGATTATGTGAGTTCATGTCATGTATTTGCCAAGTCATGTCACGTTATTCATGTTTATGTCAGCATTCCCATTTTTAGTATCATGCATGCATCTAGACACTGCTAGTTAAAGCCATTTGTTAACTTAATCAGATTTGTAATCAAATCTTACTTGGTAGTCTCAACTACCATTCCACCCAGAATGGTTGTTCTTGTGCCAAGATCGGGAGATGCGACTAACGGTCGATTGGAGGACGTCGATTAGGCATCAACACCACAACGCAGAGCTTATAGCCTTGATGCTTTGATTCATCAATAGTATGTTGGCTTCCTTAGCCGAGTTGCGCGAGCTACTCGAAGGATTAGCCTAGCATATTTTAATAGTATTTACATATACTTAAGGAATGCTATCTCTAGTACTCGTATTGTTACAAATCTTTGGTCATACATTGTAACTTTTGAACATTTATTATGTGAATTTTATGAAGTATGTTATTCTTGTATATAGTATTGCTAAAAAAAAATTATTCGCTGTAAATATTGCATATTGCTAGATACATGCTATGTGCATTGTATCTTTATTTGTCATAAACTATGGCAGGTAACCTTGTGTTGCATGTCCCGATACTTTAGCTTCTGCCAAATCCCAAGCAGAAATATGGGAGTGTCACATAGGTTATTAGACATACATCGTATCCTCAAAATTTATTTGAAATACATATTGGAGGTTTATTTGGTTAATGATCATCTAATACCGAACATAATTAGAATTATAATAACGGTTAATTAATTAACAGAAATTATGGGATTGAGATTGAAAAGAGTTGTAAAATATTGCAGTTCTACATCATTAGATCTGGATCTCCTTGCATCATCATCATTGCAAGTTCATGGAAAGGACTTAAGTAATTATCATAGTGATGCCAAGTCTGGGTTTAGTCTCTTAATTTTCTTTCATTTTTATACTTTGGCACTAACTAGATAGCAAATATATATCTATTGTTCCACTTTTTGTTTCGAAAATGCTCTGTATACAGGAGTTTCATTAAATAGTACAATTTTTTTTTACTATTCATGTGCAAGTTTGTGAAGCATTGTTTCTTCAATTCTGGTATGGTAGGGGTGGAAGAACACTACTATTGACACCACACATGTACAATGTCACTAAGGTCATCTTTGGGCTCAAAAAGATATAATTCTTATAAGGAAACGAATGTAAAATTCTTACAATGTGAGAAAAACATACAATTATTTTAGTTTTTCGGTTGAAATCAATGATGCTAATGTGAATAGGTAGAAATCCGTGTCCCTATGGATCTTAATTTGAGTGTAATGTAGGTGTAGACCATTGAATTACAGTGTCTTGCTTTTGTTGGTGATCTATATATACTCTTTAAGAACATCTTCCCTTTCAAGAGCTTAAGTACCTTGATTTGAGTTTTAATCAAATATCTAGATGGGTTCGAAATGAAGGTTTGTTTCTATCATAAACAAAGTGGCCACTAAGTATTTTTTCTCACTTTTATTTTTTATTTTTTAATTGTGACGCCCACAAACTTCGTTTGGATTTAATGGAGGTTGAAGCATCGGGACCTATGTCTTATAATTATAATAAAGGTAAATTAATTAATAGAAATAACAAATAACGGTTAATTAATTAACAAGTTAATTTGTTATTTTTTTCTTTTAATAATATACATTGTACTAGAATAATAGTTAGTGGCCAAATCAACTTTCCATTTCATTCATAATTAACCAAAACATGAAGTTTAAACACTTCATACATCAAAAGTAGGGTCCCAAAACATTGACCCTTTAAAACCTCAAAAGAGAAGCACATTGCTTTAGGTTACATGGTCATAATTCTTATCTTGTGCCTCCCAAGATTTCTTAGATATCAACTATTAACTTCAAAATAATTTCCATGAGATGGTCGATCAGATCTAGACGATTTTAAAATTTGAGGATTTCTTCAACTACTAGCATCCAATTACGCTCCCCCTCTCAAATCTCTTGAATATATTTTAACATAAGTGAGATAGTTTCCATGTAAAAGTTGGTTAACTTAAAACAGGCTCCCACCGTGAAATTGTCTTCAGACATCTCAGGCCAACCGCCTACCGTTATATTCAGCCACTTCCAATCTAGGGTGTGCTCCATATTACCCTGACACAGCTTTTACCATTCTTGGTGGGAATGGTAATTGGGATTACCACGATGAGATTTTTTATAAATCTCAGCAAGTTATATGTCTAAGCTACTAACAGTATATCAAGCGTGCACAATAATAAACATGACATACATGAACTCTCTTTTACAAAAAACTTAACTTTATTGACATAAGAACTTTTCATACTTCGTGACATGTGTGCTTTCATAAGCAAATTTCATGACAGCCATGGACTTGCTTTTTAAAATAAAGATGACTTTATTGACATCAGAGTTTTTCATACTTCATGACATGCTTGCTTTCATAAACAAGTTTCATGACAGATAAGAACTTGCTTTTACAAAACATTACTTTATTGACATTAGAGTTTTTCATACTTTATGACATGCTTGCTTACATAAAACAGACTCATGTATTCTTATTCATGTTTTTACATAGAAGTCTTATCTCATGGTGATACTATGATGTCTTATCTCATGGGATTGCCATGATGTCTTATCTCATAGGGTTACCATGATGTTTTATTTCATGCTTGACTCAGGAAAATATTTCATGATAGGCTCGTATGCTTCATGGCATGTATTCATGCTATGAGATAGATATGCATGCTTGGTACATATGACAACATGACATGCATAAACATTGCAAATATAACAAATATATAATTATAGCACGGTTCACTTGCATGAAACTTACCATCTTACATACTATAATACACTAGGAGTCAGTAAGAACCTAACTTACAAATATCCTTGCATATAAATGTAGAGCGGGCTGAAATGGGAGATATTCGAAGGTTAGAAGATCTCATTTAACTTAAGAAAATCATACTCATAGTCCACTATTTGCAAAATTGCCCATTAACTCTTGGGAATTTGCAAATAGGCCACAAACTTTCAATAATTGCAAACAAGTCCTAGATTTCACCAAACTTCACATAGTTCATGTCTTTTATATTCTAAATCCATTTATGGACTTAGAATGCAAAATTAAACATTTACTATGAAAATCCCTTCACCAAGACCCGTAATTCACATTTTCACTTAGTGTGATTTTGGTCCTACTTGCATACCATTCATGTTATAATCTGAATTTATCACTTAACCAACTCTAAATCACAATCTTAGAATCATGTAAGATCTCACATACTAAATCATCATGGTTATATATACTTGTCATAAGAAGTAATCAACACAAAACATCAACCACATGCAAAATCTGAAACCCTAATATGGCATTCTTAGCATTTGTCTTTCAAATGGACATCAAGAACCTTAATGAATAACAAACCTTAACTTTGATCCTACAAAGTACACATTCCTAGTTTGATAACGCACAACTCCAAGCAATAAAATTCAAGATAACAAAAGATAGAGATAGGTTTTTGCCATAAACCCTAAACCAATTCTTAAATGATTTTTTCTAGGCTCTTTTGACTAGTTTCGTGGGTAGCATGCATGTTTTCATGAACCAAATCATCCATACACTTCATATACATGACCAAGCTAGGCCTTAGTATCATTTTGAAACATATCACAACAAACTTCCATATTAAAGCATGTAACATGCCAAGTCTCAAAACTTACATCAGACCATATGTCCTTGCATGTTTATAAAAAACTCAAGTTAAAACCCTAATCACAAGGCTCAAAATATATATCCAACTCTTATTAGCAAGAATTTATAGGATCCAATCACCTATCCAAGATTCTAGAGTTCAAAGAATAAACTTAAACAAAGGACTTCATGCTTAAAGATTTCAGTTTTCATAATTCCTAATAGAGCATGCAAACTTCTCTAATAAAACTTCTTGTGCTACAATTCAACCAAAAGATTTGCATTCCAAAAAAATACTAACATCATTAGAACCAAAATATCTTGACCAGACAACACCTCAACACAAAACTCCCAAAGCATACAAAACATGCTAGCCGAACATCACTTCCATGCTTTCAATAATCAACCACCAATAATTTTAGGAAAATCCAATACTCCACTAACAAGATAATGACTTAAGGTAACATAAAATATAAGAGATGAGGTATGAAAATTAGACTTACAAAGGTTTATCACCAAGAGGAAAGTGCCTAACTCCTTCCTTGCTTCTCACTTACTCGGTTATCCTCTCAAAGTGCTAAGTGTAAGTTGTGTCAATTGTTTGCAAGTGAGGAAGGCTCATGTGGCTTGGGAAACAAAAAAGGTGGTGACGGAGAGGCTTTTGAACCAGTCATGGATTGACATGGTATAGAGGTGATGGGAGAGTTGCTTCTTGAAGCAAATGATATGGTGGTTGTATGACTTGGACTCAAGCCGATTGCATGGGGAAGGGAATGGGCGGTTTTGGCTTGAGAGTGGAGGTGGATTAGGGGCCGAAAATCTGCTCTTGGGAAGGGTAAGGGCTTGGGTAGAAGGTACAAGGAGTGGGTCAAGGCGGCTTGCAAATGGGACTAGCTCAAGTGATGAGTAAACCGATTGGTGTAGGGCTAAGTGTCGACCAAATGAGTGGGGTGATGGAAGTGAGTGATTTAGCTTGAGTAGTTGAGTTGACATTAGGTAAAACGTAGGTCATGGGGTGGTCAACCAAGGGTTTCTTGCTTGCTTGCAAGGAGGATCAAGTCAAGATGAAATGGGAAAGTGTAAACCGACTGGGTGGAGGGGCTTGGTTGGATTTCAAGCTGCAGTTCAATTGCGGTTGGTCAAAGGATGGTACTAAGGTGTAAAAGAGTGGGTGAATGTGTAAGAGAAGTACTTGGAGTGTGATAGTTGCTTGTAGGACTTGCTTAAGTCAAGAGAGAAGGAAAATAATCAAAACTAAGTGGGCTATATGGGGTTTGGTTTCTCAAATGGGGTTTGGAGTCTCAGACCCCCTTTATGGAGCTGGCCAAGAGAGTATAAATGGGGTGGAATATAGTGATGGTTGTGGAAGAGAGGCAAGAGCATGTAAGAGCATGGGGTTTGCTTGACCTCCTTACACAAGTGTACTTCACTTGACATGTGTAAAGTGGTGTTTCCAAATGGAGGGTGGTAATGGTGCCATTTGTCCAATGAGTTTTTCTAGTGATTCTAGGCTGATTTGGACATCCTAAATGGCTATGTAATGGGTGGTTGGTGATGTGGCGCACTAGGTGCCATGTGGTGCTCTCCGATTGGCCCAACAAACATCACAACCTCGAAACAGAAACTATTTTGTGTGTCCTCGTTTCAACCTCAAAGAAAATATGTATAACTGTTTATTGAAAAAGCTAACATTCTTTTTATTAACTTATAACAAGTATAAAAAATTGTTAGTATTTCATCATATCAATATCTACCCCTAACACATTAACAAAAACTTAATCAAAACATCAAGATTTCACACCATCATCCAAACTGTCGCCCAACATGACCTTTGCATATTCAAACCCAATTTTTTACCAATCTATAACCCATGAAAAATTACAAAAAAGGGTTGGAAACTAGACTTAAAGAGAAACAAATCATATGAAGGCATTTTCATGATAATCAACTTAAAAAGTGTTGGAACATGCAATGGAAGAACTGCGAGAAAAACTGTCTCAAACTTTCACCCGAGTTCTCTCCAAACAAGTGAATGAGAATCAACCAAAGGGAGATGGGAAAACATGGGGCGCCCTTTATAAGTAGAGAGGGTTGATGGGGGATGGATGAGTCACCTCTTGATGGGAGGTTTTGCAGCCAAAACAATGGGCAAAACCATGGGCAACTCAACCCATGGTATCGGGCGCTGTAGCCGAAAGGGGCAGGACAATTTTGGGTGGCTTTTCGGCCAACCATCGAAGCACTATTTGGTCTGAAATGTCAGCCATAGGGCAGCCTTGGGTGGTGAGGCAAACTTGCTCAAGAAGCTTTGCATTGGAGGTGGTTTTTGATTGGCCTAACTTGATGGGCCTCACTTTAGTGTACAAATGGGGTTTGGTTTAGGGTTTTGGTATTTAACAAGCTCAAATCTAATTTTTCTTAACCCAATAATATTACCAAAATATAAAAGAATTAATGAGAGTGTAATAGCATGTGAAAGTGATTTAACGAAGTGATTAATCACTTAAACAAAAACTAAGTGTTTTAGGGTTTGGAAAACCATATAGGGTTTTGGTTTCCTCTAAGGGTTTTGGGGTTTCAATTGGATTCTAATGTTTTGTAGTTTTACTAGGGTTGAAACCCTTTTTTGGTTGGCAAAAAAATGATTGGTTGGATTGAATAGTGATTGGCTTAGGTGGCATGATCACAAGCCTTGATTGGCCTTCCATTCATTCACATTTCTATCTCTTCGTTCCTTCAAGTACCATGTTTCCTATACTATTCGCCAAGTGTCCAATAAAAACTCTCCAAGGCTGTTTTAGACATTCCACATAGCGATTTGACAATTGTCTAAATCGGGTGCCACATGGCACTATCTCGAATGTTACTATTCACCCAAAAAATGACAAAAATAAAAATTCCACCTTATAATCCTATATAATCATACGAGTCTAGCGGTGCAAATCATTTCACACAATTCGACTCCTAATTGCCCCAAATAAATGAAAAGGCATTCTCGAGTACTTTTATCCAGAAAGTGGGAAATGTAAAATTGCAAAGTAAAATCTTAAATATTCACATGACTAATGCAAAATAAAATCTTAAATATTCACATGACTAATGGTGCAATTTGTTTCTCAAACTCATACTCCTAAGTACCTCAAATAATTAAAAAGGCACTTTTATCGTCGTAGCGGCTAGGAAACTGACTATGTTGACAAACTAAAACCTAAGCTATCACTCGATTCGTGAAATCTTTTCAGGATTTCAAGACGTTCCTAAGGTATAAAGAAATTCATCTACTGGATTTCTGGCTGGCTATTACAAAGTTACCTCGAAGGACGAAAAATCCACTGCGGCAAATAAAACAAAAATGATTACAGATATACGCACTCTTTGCTAACAATCAACAATCACCTACAATCTTTAATACACTCAATTATTAGGCAAATGTTCTTAAAAACAAACTTCTTAGAGGCCATCCTCGAATGCCCTCAATACAAATTTTGCAGATTTTCTCGAGAACCACTCATGGGGATCTCCATTGCATTACACAACAATAGAAAACTAGGGACAATTTCCTAGAATTGTTCTACGATTTTTCAAATTATCTCAATCATAGCTTGACTTGAAGATTCTCATAGCCTTCTTATTGAGCAAATCGACCTTAAGAATCATAGGCATCTGTTAGGGATGAAGTCACTAATAATAAGGGAAGAAATAAAGCCAAGAAATATGGCAAGGAAGAGATAAGCCGAAAGGGTTTGACTCATATACAAAAAGGTGAAACGGATATAAGGCAAGTAGGACGCAACTACTCCAAAGAAGGAAATAGACCTCTATATAAGGAGGAGATCTCTGTGACTTCTCCACGCACGACCTCCACCACGTAAAGTGACTCCAAAGGATCTTCTCTCGGGGGAGGCATCATCTTCAACCTCCTAAAGCCCTAAATTCCTCCATTATATTGAGAGATACGTGAGGCCATAAGAGATTGTAAAATCGCCTAGCTATTCTAGTGGATTTCTCCCTCAAACAACCTGTGAACGTAGGCTTTATGTCTCTCTCTATTTATCTTTTATTTGCTTATTTATAATTTATTTTTGTGGATGAACGCCAAGAGCACCGTATCGATGCACAAATCACCATCATTGGCCAAGGATGATTCTTTCTACCTTTCCGACCTACTATGCGAATTTACGCATTAAGAAAGGTGGATGTAGCCAAAGCTTTCAATAGAGTTGATTGATCCTTTTTCACATTTCTCGCTCAGGTGAAGGCTTACTCGCTAGTCATGGACATGCTATTTTTTACCCAGACTTATAGGTACAATAAGCGTGCTCCATAACAGGTTGATTGTTACCTAAGCTTGCAGGTATTGGAAATCAAAACCTAATGTAGGTTGATACAAAACATAATATTGTACTGAAGGACGATGTTAAATTAGGGTAAAACATCTTAGAATTATGACATGCAAAATAATCTAGCAAATAAGAAAACAAAAACTTATGTTAAAATCTTACACCATAGTTAGTGCAATGTTAACAACATAGTCTCAAGAACAAAATATATCATCAAACCAAGTGGCAAAGATTTTACTCCAAGAGGGTGCAGAGGCAAATTTTGCTTCTTTAGATTGGCTTTCAGGTTGGTTTTATCTTGTTTCTTTAGATCTTTACTATTCTTGTTGATCTTTTCTTGACATATCAACGAGTTTTTCTTTTTTGTTTTTTTATATCTTAAATTTTATTGTTCTCTGCTTAACATATCAACATATTTTTCTTTCTAATGGATTTAATTTGGAACTCTAACCTAAGAATCTCATTATTTGTGCTGACTAACCATTATAACTAGTAAAAGGGGTCATGTTCACTTGAGAGTTGTAAACTTTTCTGCATTGTTTGAAGAAGATTTTGAAAATTGGATGGAACTGGGAAATGATAGGGATCAAGATTGGCCAAGCAAGTAATCAAGATGTTTTGTTTGCCCCAACTAGGAATCTCTGCCGATGAGCTTCACCTTTGTGGAGATGCAACCGCTATTCCCCTTATCCTGGAAATACTGAAAGTGATTGGTGATGATGAAGTTGAGGTAATTTCTGTATAATCTTGAAGCAAGTTATTCAAGATTTTGTATGTGTGTTTGATAGTTGAAGCACTACATGATAGCTTTTCCTAACATCCCTTCTAACATTTATTGTTTTTTTATTTATTCTTGTCCAGCTATATAGAGAGCTTGACACACATCAAAAGAGCTAATGTTGTATATGAGTATTGGTCATTGTATGATCGATGTATTCTGTGCTTGATTTTGATTAATTTTCATGAGCATGAAAATTAATGAGCATGAGTCACAGTACTAGAAATCTAATGGTAAACATAGCCATCAATTCACCAATATTATTAAGAGAACTGCTAGAGACAAAGAATGATCCAAAGTAAACTCACAAAGTGATGTGGCTTTGTGGAATCCGTTAGATCTATTTTATAATAAAAGTAACTTTACAATCCGACGTATCCCATCAAGCGATATCAGTTTGTGAGTTTACTTTTCCTATTATATTAATCCTCTTCGAATCTCTTTCAGTTTCTTAATAATTAATAAAGCAAATCTTTCATTTTAGACTTCCATTCCAAATAGAAGTGACATTTTATTAGTTTTATGAATAGACAAGAAAGTACTTAATCTGACACCAGTGGTCTATCTGAACTATATATATGCTACCATGAAAGGTATGGAGTAGATCTCCAAACTGCAGATTTGCATGATTAAAGAAACAAAAACAATTATAGAGCAAAATCTGAGAAGGACAGTCATGTGGAAATGAAAAAAATTAGAGCAATATGAAGTTTCCTTTCAATATATATATATGTATATAAAATCAGTTTGGCAAGGCATTGAAGTGTCACAAAACGAGTGATGGAAGCCAAAAGAAGACAAAAAGTGAGTAGTGTGTATGGATGTGCACTTCCATAACTCTTGTTTGGATGTTGGTGATATCAGTATCGCTTATAACTGATCCCTATCATGGAAAGGTACTTGTGTGAGAAAAAAAAAATGCTATATACACATATATAAAATCTAGTTTCAGGCAAATTAGGATGACGAGATAAAGTTTGGTCGATGGAGGATACCACAAGGTGGGATGATGCCTCTCTTGCCACATACTTTTGCATCAAACAATTTTGGAAACAGAGAGAGAAAGGAACAATTAGAGGAGAGATTTGCTTTACAAAGTGCTGGGAAACCAGAACATGAGATTAAAGACTGGGGTTTCTAATAGGTGCGAGCTGAGAGAGAACCTGCGAGAGTGGTGACTTACAAAATTATAGTCCGTGGACAACTCCGACATCCACCACGCGAAGCCGTGTGCTCATACTGTCACGGGTGCAGTGGGCAAGGCCTGAAGAGCGTGAAGGCTGGAATGCGAGGAGCTGCAGAAGTGGCTTAACCGAATTAACAGAAAGGAATAACAGAATT
>QEOT01003361.1:153703-192587 GCA_003123785.1 Pterocarya stenoptera | reverse complement strand
AAAAAAAAAAAAAAAACAGAGAGGGGGATGTCCTTTGTCCGATTGATGTAACGAATAAATTAATGGAGTGCATAGAAAAAGGGAAATAAAGGAAAAAGAAAAGCAAAATAAATTAATGGAGCCTGATTCTATCTATTAGCATGGCTGAGAAGAATTTCAGACTTCCAGTCTGCATAATGAACAGATCAAGGCACTTCAATATGCTGGTACTCTATAAAAGTACAAGTTCTGTATACTGCCCTTGTTGGCTTTTTCATTGAATAAATATATATATAGTATATCGAAATACAATTTTCTTCCTATTTCTTCCTATTTCTTTCTCTTCATCGAATCTTTTCTTTTCCCCTCACATGATAACCCGACATGAGTTTCTTTCAATACAATTGCCAATCATGAGGCCCATTAAATAATGAAGTTACTTTTTGTTCCTGGAATGGGTACACGAATCATAAATTTGACTGTTGGGGAATGAGTAGGGCAGGCTTAAAGAAAGGAAAAAACAGCAAACAAAGTGATCAAAAGATTGGAATAGTGTCCCCCAATTTTGGGAGCAAATTATTGCATCCCTTGACTGATTGAGCGCACAAAATAATGAAACGATCCCACCCTCCCAAACACAAAAGCAAGCACAGATAGGTCATACAACTGAACACCAAGATCAGATCTCTGAAAGTGTTAAAGAACAGCTTACTTTTTATTACCAATTTCAATGATGGGACATATTTAACATGTACATAATCAGAAACGTCGATAAACCTAGAAAAACCTCTTTCAAGGAAGAGATCCTAACTATCACCATCTTCAGCTCCAAACCCACGCGTAGATTGTAACCTGAACAGCTCTTGCAGATCCACAAAACCACACTTAAGATAGTCAATACTGAAAAGCTCCAGCGTTCCTGTGGGCAGCTACAGCTACAGCAGCAGCACCAGCGGCACCAAACTTTGACTGTGCATGAAGCAGTTTTGCATCAATAGTAATTCGGTCCATTAATTGATCTGCCTTGGCATGTGGATTGCTGTTTACATCCATGACCATGCCTGAGGTTGGGTTGCCAGATATGTGGCATTGGGTTTGTGATTTGGCTTGTGACAAATCCCTGTCTGCCTCTAACCCAGATTTCTCTGGATTTACGGTGCGACTCTTGAAGAACCATTGTGGAGTGCCCGCCTGAGGAGTAAGAACTGCATTTCTATCAAAGACCCTCGAACCATATTCATCTTTGATGTTTCTGCTGTCCTCATAAGGTAGAACTGGTCCCACAACTCTCCCTGGTTTTGCTGTGCAGAGAAAAAAACATCACCATGAGTACAGAATCTGAGAATATAATAATGATTTTGAACTCCCTTAAATGTAGTATGGGAACCAAACTCACATGTTAATACAACATGGGTATCAATCAGATTTATCTTACAATCTTCCATATTTAACAACATGGAACTCATGGAACTGGAAGTGTGAACAATTCCCAATTTTTGCTAGCAAACTCACATATGACATATACTTACAGAAGCCAAAATGTCCAATTACATTTCTTCCAAGGAAAAAGTATTCTTGACAAAGAAAGGGGCAGAGTTAAACAAAACTACAGAATGCCATGCCTGTTGGAACTCTTGGTGGAGGCCGTGAAACCTTAGAAGCATTTCCAGAACTTGCATCCGCTGCCCTAAAATTTGTTGAAGTCTGCTCTGCAATTTGCCGGTTCTCATACAAATTCAAATTTTGCCTTGTGCTAGGAGGAATTGTATTTGAGTGAACAGTAGACCTGGAAAAAAAACAAAATGCGTTTGTATTGGTAAACTACACTCGTCAGGGTTTGCTATAGCCATAGTGAAGCTTCATCATTAACTTAAACCATATTATGCTCTCTAGCAGTAAAATTATTCAACATTTAAACCGTTTCATCGTTAACTTAATAATTAGGATAGGTTTGGCAAGTGGGATGAGATAAAAAATTCTCATATCATCATTATAACTTTTTCAAATTTCTACACAAAATATAATAAACAATTCAACTTTTTCAAATCTCAAAACAATAATAATATTAAAAAATAATATTTTAAACTTTCATCTAAAATAAAAAATTCTCATCTCACTATTCAAACCTATCCTTAGAGTAGTTTGTAGTTCTGCTCTTTGATAGCATACGTTGCCACAATGTGAGCAAACCCAGAAAATGTGCGCACAACACCTACACCAACTAGGACGTGGATGATTACAGTTTTTGAAAGTTTGACTTCCATACTTTCCCATAATAAGTAGGAGTCTAGTCATTACACACAATAAGTTGGGAATTATTAAACTTTCAAACAATCTTTACCGGGGGAGAGAGACATGCTTCCTCTCTAAAGGAACAACCGGTGAACTTTTACCACCATTTTCCTCAAGATATGCAAATTGCTTTCTGAACTGGCCTATACCACTGCATTGAAGTGATATGCAATAAATGATCAAAAGGTATAAACCATAATGCACTTAAAAGGGGAAAATTATGTAACTGCGCTCGGTAAGAAGCACCGTTAAAACCTAGGATATAGGAAATTTGTGCCTTCAGTTCCATTCACATAGTCTTTAAGCAGTTGAGGATGGTATTCTAGTATCTCTCGATATATCAGTTCTCTGATGTCCTCCTTCATGACCCTTCGCCTCTCAAACTCAAACTCCAACTTTGAGATTGGCTGAGCAGAAGGTTCTCTCTCAACTTTAGAAAGTCCCTTAAAGTATGGATCAGCCAGTGCCTGAAGAAAGGAGAGAGGGGTGGGGGGCAGGGGAGGAAAAGAAAACAAACTGTTTCAGACATTATATCAGGGGAGAAAGGAAAATAAATCATAAAGATGCTTGAGAGATTTATTGGCTAAAAGAATCTCAAGAGTAGTATTAAAAATCCCAAGAATATGAAAGAGCACAACCTCTTCAGCAGTTGGTCGATCCTTTGGATCAAATGCTAACAGCCTTTGCAATATACCGAGTGCAAGAGGATCTGCATTTGGAAATTTCTGTTGAAAGGGCACGAGAGGTTTTTTTCTCATTTCTGTCAAATATTTTCGAGCTCTCTCATTTCGAACCTGCATAAGTTCAACACATTGTTTTTTTATCTGTAATAATATGTTCATCACATTAAAATATCAAGAGCTCAAAAAAGCAATACCTATCACTAGTGCAATCAAAATTGAGAGAGAGAGAGAGAGAGAGAGAGATGTATCTTACTGCTGAAATGGTCTCGGGTGAAGGTGTCCCAAGAAGATCAGTGATCAAATCTAATTGATGAATAATACTTTTGCCAGGAAATAATGGTTTTCCCGTCAGTACCTCAGCAAAGATGCAGCCAATACTCCATATATCAATTGCAGGAGTATACTGCAAAAAATTCATAAGACAAGTCAGACAACTTCTTATATTCACCAACATAAGAAAGCAATCGCAATTGAACTGCTTCAGAGAAACAGATGTAACCTGACACAGTTACCTGAATGACAGATATTTCAACTTCCAGGACAGTTCAATAGTCCTCCCTGAACAAGAATTATTATAGTCTAGGTATTACTGCTTACTATAAGCACTCAGGAGATATTCCAAAAAATGCATAATTTTCAATGTGGTACCCACTTTGTTCTGGGAAGAGGACAAACGACCTAGAGTAGCTAAAAGGGAGAGGAGACTATTCTAGATGCCCGTGTAAAATACTTCATTAAAGAATGTTAAGTAGTAAAGACAGATGTCTGCAAAATAAATTACCAGAAACAATCAAAACACGATGATGAAGTATTGAATTTGACAGAAGGAAAGAAATGCAGAAACAAAAGAAGTATGAAAAGATAAACAAAGTTGCATGCATAATAAAATAAATCCATCAACTTAAGTCACACAAATTGGAGGAATGGCGTGTGGATCCATCCAGCTAACAAAGGGGCAGCTAGAGCAAAGACAAAAGAGCATAACTGCACCAATTTGAACCACTTTTTTTAGTCTAGGAAGCCATAGGCCATACTTNGTGTCCCAAGAAGATCAGTGATCAAATCTAATTGATGAATAATACTTTTGCCAGGAAATAATGGTTTTCCCGTCAGTACCTCAGCAAAGATGCAGCCAATACTCCATATATCAATTGCAGGAGTATACTGCAAAAAATTCATAAGACAAGTCAGACAACTTCTTATATTCACCAACATAAGAAAGCAATCGCAATTGAACTGCTTCAGAGAAACAGATGTAACCTGACACAGTTACCTGAATGACAGATATTTCAACTTCCAGGACAGTTCAATAGTCCTCCCTGAACAAGAATTATTATAGTCTAGGTATTACTGCTTACTATAAGCTCTCAGGAGATATTCCAAAAAATGCATAATTTTCAATGTGGTACCCACTTTGTTCTGGGAAGAGGACAAACGACCTAGAGTAGCTAAAAGGGAGAGGAGACTATTCTAGATGCCCGTGTAAAATACTTCATTAAAGAATGTTAAGTAGTAAAGACAGATGTCTGCAAAATAAATTACCAGAAACAATCAAAACACGATGATGAAGTATTGAATTTGACAGAAGGAAAGAAATGCAGAAACAAAAGAAGTATGAAAAGATAAACAAAGTTGCATGCATAATAAAATAAATCCATCAACTTAAGTCACACAAATTGGAGGAATGGCGTGTGGATCCATCCAGCTAACAAAGGGGCAGCTAGAGCAAAGACAAAAGAGCATAACTGCACCAATTTGAACCACTTTTTTTAGTCTTGGAAGCCATAGGCCATACTCCTATAATATTGTCATCGGATGAAAATAAAGACTAGTTGTAAATGGATGCAAGCCATATACCTTAGCAAAGAATGATCCACACAATTCTGGAGCCCTATACCATCTTGTAGCCACATAGTCCTGCCAAGTATATCAGCAAAAAAAAAAAACCCTAAAAGATGATGATTCACTCACTACAGGGGGGAAAAGAATAATTAACTGAGTCAACACCGTAAAGCCAATTGCGAGTGTAACAAAAGAACATACCGTCCAAAATATTGCGGTTGGCATATCATTGAATGCAACTCTAGCTAGTCCAAAGTCGCAAACTTTGAGTTTGCAATTTGCGTTTGCCAATATATTCTTTGGCTTAAGGTCTCGATGATACACATTTGCTGCAACAAATCAACTTAAATCATGTCAATGGTTACAACTAGTCCAAGACTTACCCCTAACTCCTCACTGAATAAAAGTTTATTTATAAGAGATTAAAATAAGGATCCCCTGGTAGGGAAGGGAACAGCCTTCGGGCTTACCTGCTACCACACATACAGTTAAAGCTTCCCACCTTCTAAGGTGGATTTTATACCCAATTTTAAAATACTCATAAAAAAATAGATTAAAATAAAGATGAGAATGTGCCGCAAACAAAGACAATAAAAACTGCTACCAGTATTAAAAAAAAAAAATCTAATTGCAGAAGTAACAACCACAAAAAGAAGCAATCTTCATAAACATAGGACAAGCATGAACACACAAAATTACCTGTATGCATAAATTTTAATGCACGTAGCATCTGATAAAGAAAAAACTGATGGTGTTCATGCGTCAAGTCATCATTAGCTTTAATCACTTGGTGAAGATCAGATTCCATAAGCTCAAAAACAACATAGATGTCTTTAAACTCCCTCTTCGATGGTGGCAACATGATGCGCTTAATTTCAACAATATCAGGATGCCGTAAAAGCCTGAGCAACTTGATTTCACGTAGGATCCTTATAGAATCAGAGATATGCTCAAAAACATCATGTATTTTTTTTATAGCTACTTTTTCCCCAGTATGTGTGTCAATTGCTGCACAAACAACTCCATAGCTTCCCTTGCCTATAACTTCAAGAATTCTATACCTATTTGCATCGCCATAATCTGTGAAAAAATCCATTTCTTTCATGACCTGACAAAAGAAAATTCAAATTTGTGTACATTTAGATCCGATTCAGGTGGTTAGTACACGACAGACAACTGATAACTACAAAGAATCAACAGTATACAATGCATAAGCCTGGAATTAATTTCTTCTGCCTAACCATATAACGAAACAGAAGTGTAACATCCAAAATTTAATAGCAGACCACAGATACCCAAACAAAAGATACCCACATGAGTATAGGCTCAGATCAATAAAACGCCCAACACTGTCCTAAACAACGGTTTCCATAAGTGTTTCCCGACCCTTGTCACAGGTCCAAGTTTCTGAGATCATCAGTCAATTATAAAGCCAAAATGGACAACTTTTACCAACCCATAAGTCGCTAAATTAAAGAAAAAAAATACAACATTAAAAAAAAATTCACAATAAATTATCCCAACAAAATACATTATTTGGGAATAGAATCTGGCACTAGAGACACAAAGCAAACAATTTGCAACAATATATGAGCCCAGATTCCTTTCTTGGAATTCAATGACAGCATGATCATACTTCAAAAAAAACTGTGAATAAATCCACATAAATAAAGAATCTGCATATGCTTGTAGCTTTTTGTTGTTAGGATCAGTAACCACTAAATTGTTTATCAGCTAAACAATTTAAAGACATCGAAACCAAATAAAACTAAATCCAGCGCACATCAATAAAAATCTAACATGCTCATTCGTTATTCATGGTTCCCTATAAGATTATACGGGTAAATTATAAAATTAAATCCAACGCACGTCAATTAAAATCTCACATGTTCATTCGTAATTCATAATTCCCTATAAGACCATACGGGTAAATTCCCAAGAACAACAGGCGAACAAAGCGGAAAAAAAAAAAAATTGCATGCGTTCTGTGGTTCTTTGTTTTTCCAAAATTCTAGAACGAAAAAAGAAAAAGAATACAAAGAATCAACAAAAGGAATAGTTATAGCGGCCCAGTTTATGTTTCGCAAATAATTTAACCTTCTAATTTTTCTTTAATTTTCTTGTACTTAGGTTTCATCAATTTAGACGCAGGGTTGGCCACGTTTATTCACGAACTTCGATTGCAAGTTCCAACGACCAACTTCGTCCTCAAAACACAAAATGATCGAAGAAAATACTACCCAAATCCCACAATTTCACTTTCTTTCCCTTTTCCCTCAATTTCTCATCAACCAAATAGATCACAGCCTTAAATCAAGCGATAGAGAGAGAGGGACAGAGACCTTTTTCGGCTGATTGTGCTGCATACTCTTCTTGCTTGCTTACTTGCCTTTTTCTTTCAGATCAAACTGAAACTCCAAGAATTCAGAGAAAATCTAACCGCATTTGCCCCAGCGAGACCTACTCCGGATCACGAGACGACAGTCCCTAGTCAGTTTTCGTTCCAAACCCTTCGTGGCACACATACAACACCAAATTCTCATCCAAATCTCGATCCCCGCAACTCAAATCACAGATCCGACACCCTATCCTCCCCAAATTCACCATAAAGAAAAAGACCTCCTCACCACCAACAACAAATTATCTCGAACTCGACCGAGAACTTCGAATTCGAAACCCTGCTCTGGGACAAATCGGAGATTTTGAGAGCTGCAGAGAACTTAAGGTAAAATAAAAGAGAGAGAGAGAGAGAGAGAGAGAGAGAGAGAGAACTTGTAGTAACTTTTGAAGTATCGTCTCGTGTTCTCTTTCTTATCCACTTGATATTATTCAAATTTTCTTTTCCTTTTGGCTGTATTTCTAATTCCTTATAAAATTATAGAAATATTTTATAATCTAACGTTAACCTTATATTTTTAAAAAGAAAATGCTGTTGTGCTGTCTGAATTTGATCACTAAAGCATTTTGAATATAGGGTGCTAAATGAAATCTATCGATAGTTTAGGGTTTAGATTGAATTTCATAATTTAAAGTGCAAAATAAAATTTGATTAGTTATTTATTGGTGAAGAGTGTAATTTTCCCAAAATAACAATCCAAGTTACTACTTGCTAGTGACCTATGAATCAATTGATTTGTCGAGTGTAATATGTGCAACTTTTAGAGAAATATTCAGTCTATAAAGTGATTATATAAAAATTAAATTTTTGGACGTTGTTTGATGTAGTACTACTCAAATTCTAAAATTCATTTAATTGTTAAGCAAATTTGTCGTTTCAAATCAAGTTATGTCAGTTTATAAATTTATTTTTATAAAATTCCTTTGTAAACTTAACACTTCTCCAAATATTAGTGTCTTTTGTACTAATTTATAAATATCTTATATTTTTTTTAGAAATGCTACAATTACAAAAAGATACTATAAAAGTAAACTCACAAATTAATATGACTTCATATGATTATATTTTAGATCTATTTTATAATAAACGTAACTTTACAATCTAACTGCATATCACATCAAGCCGCACGTTAATTTGTGTGTTTATTTTAATACGATCTATTTGTAGTTAATTTTTATCGTATTTTTCTTTAGTTCCACGTACATGACCGATGCCATTAATGAAATGCTCAAATCGCAATCGATGTTACAATAGAATTTATTCAAAACGCGCACTATATAATTCAAAGAATATTTTCCTAATATACCATTAAATATACCAATCTTTCATAATTTTTGTATCTTAAATACATCAGCATGTATGTCATAAGTCAATCACAAAAGGCAAATAAGGTGAGCTAATTTCGTATAGGTAGGTGCATGTGTTCATTCAGGGCCCGTTTACATAGTGAGATAAGATGTGATAAGATGAGATAGTTTTAAATGAGTTGAATAAAATATTATTATTATTTTAAGATTTGAAAAAAATAAATTATTTATTATATTATGTGTGAGAATTTGATAAATTTATAATGATGAGATGAGATGAAATCGTTTCTCTGTCCAAACAAGCTCGAATAAATATTGGACTTTTAAAATTTTTAACTCCAAATTGTCTTGTAATTACCGGCTAAAAAACTGTACATCCTACGTACGTACAACGGCAATTTTCATGCAACGAAATGCAAATACGACTAAATTATTTATATATGTTACCCTTATGACGACGACTCTTATAAATTTATATTCAACCTCGTGCATGTTTTTGCCATGATTTATGATCGATCATCAGTATTTTCGATCTGCCGATCCAAATATTAATTAAAATAGTTTTTGGCAATAAACCAAATTGGTACCATTCGATCTATTTTTTCATTGATTAATTAATATAACTTAATTATTCAAATGTACTGAAAAAAAAAAAAAAAATTGGTATGAAGTTAGGGTTACATCTAGTGAAAGGTACATATAAGATAGCTAGCTAGCTTAAAGGGTAATTAAAGCATGCATGGACCTGAAAGCTTTAACGTACCATCTTGGTATTCACCTGATGGGAAGGAGAATCATGATATCTCAACCACAAAAAGATTTAGGCATAATTTGGTTATGCAGTTTGTTGTATAAATAAGATTTTGAGCATATTTATAAAGAATGGATAATCATCTCTTATTAAACCGATTTTATGAGATGAGTTAGGTTCATGAATTTCTTCATTGTATCAGAACCTACTACAAGACAAATGAGGGCCCACACTACTTATCCCGTGACAAGGATCAGAAAAAAATATTGACCTGCACGTGAGGGAGGGTGTTGAGGAATAATCTCACATTGCCTGTGGATAAGGTCTTGTGTATGTTTATAAAGAATGAACAATCATCTCTTGTTGAACCGGTTTTATAAGATGAGTTAGGTCTATGAATTTCTTCACAGTTTAGATGAGATGAAATGAAATGTTTTGTTGAAAATTGAATAAAATATTGTTATAATATTATAATTTTTAATATTATTTTTATTTTGAGATTTGAAAAAATTAAATTGTTTATTATATTTTGTGTGAGAGTTTGAAAAAATTGAAATGATTACATAAAATAAGATAAGATAATTTAATTCTGTATAACCAAACCAGCCGGCCTAGCTAGGTTTATTGGACCAACTTCCACAGATAATTACTCCCCCAATATTTGATTTTCTGATTCCTGCCCTCACTGATCTGCTCATTTCATTTTTTGTTTTTTCTTTAGAACCAAAACTTCCCGCTTCTACGAGGTTGTACAATAGGATGATATGATGGACGTTTTTAGTGAATAGTTTGTTTGTTTATATTTCAATCTCATCAATTTGAATTTCTAATATTAATTGTTTTGACGATTCTATTTAAAAAGCTTGAACCAATAACAATGAGTTAATTTAATTAATTATTTAGTTCATATCATAATTGCAATATTGATCAAAGCCTGCAACAATGATAATAATGATTCGATGATGTTGAAAATATTAATTGGATCGTGGTGATTGAAATAACGTTTAGATATGGTTGATATTCGATCTACCAACCCTATACAATTTTAGGAAGAACAAAAATGGAAAACTAGGAAAAAAAAATTTTTAAAGCTTATTATATATGTATCACATTATGTATATATATATGAAAAATTCTATTTATAAGTCGGTGTATAAAGCACATGAGTACTCTCCATAACGTCGACATGGCAAGACTTAATTTATAAGAAAATTTTAAAATTCAAATATCTTATAAATTAAATCCTTCTATATATGTTAATGGCGTAAATACTGTGTTATTCATTCCGCTTCTAAATACATATATATATATATATATAGTTTTAACATCTAGTTGCTGTTGTAAGTTGATTAATTAATTGCTCTTATGTAGCGGCGCCGGACAATAAATACCGCAAAAAATCCTTACTTAGGTACAGAGCAAGACAAACGAGATCTTTTCCTAGTCATCGTATATAATCTCGCTCGTGCATGCCTTTTATATTGTCCCCCACCCACTAAAACTCTCAATATAAATATATATATATATATATATATATATCGATCATTTAATTGGCCGTGTTGCAAAGGTTTTTGACTGGTGTCACTCAATTTGCTACCGGCCTACCCTTTTTTCCTCAAGTTGGCAGCTAAAACCGTAACAGCCACATGAATTGCAACAATGCATCTGTCTCCATCCATATTTGATCAGAAGACTTCATGCAAGGTTCTTGGACCACTTTGTATTAATGCATGCATTGCTGTTCTTTCTGGAACCTCTAGATGCTACTGCAATGACATTAACAACATTACACTAAAGATCAGCAAACTTCCATCGATCCGTACCTTTTCTTTTTCTTATTGATCAAGTTGGTGTCATTGCTCAATAATTATCTGTGCCTACATATCTGCTGGCCTGCAACCGTGCAAGCAAGCACGCACATGCGCAGGCTCACACACACACGCACACACACACACATATATACATAATATACACGCACGTACGTACGCACACAGGCAAGGGGGAAAGTCGAAACATAAATATCGAGCGCACGCACGCATGGCCCATGCGATAGATCATTAAATTACATTTAGCAAGTCGGCCAATTGACGCCCATTGATGGTTTATTAAAAGTCAAGACTAAAAATGGCCCATTTCTTAGGCTCCATTTTTGTTTTTTCTAATTAATAGTACTGAACCATTTTATATTAGGGTTGTGAACAGACTGATAATTAAGCTATTGATGAACAATATTCAACATGTGTAAGCTAATTAGTTAGATAATCAGCTCGAATGATCCTTAAATAGTAGTGAAAAAATAATAGTGAGACAGTTTGATGATAATTATAGGCAATTATGGGGTTGTGAATTCACTGAATTGTTTGAGAGTTTTCTATCCGTTATCATTAGAGAGACCTATTTTCGAAAACTTTCTTTTGACCAAGTTTTCTATCAACACAATTTGCATAGCATCTTTGAATCAGAGAACTTTTTTTTTGTCAAAAAGCAACGGCAATAACAGAGAATTTTACAAGCTATTTATGCTTTTGATGATATATAATGCATGTCCTTTTCTGCTGTGCTCCAATTGTGAGATATAATAATTATTGGATCGAAAAAATAAATAACATATATTATTAATTGCCAAACTTTTGATGATGGCGTTGAAAGAGTTGCATGAGAAATCACATGCCATTTCACCTCGTTTCTGCGTAAAGATTCTCAATTAATAATATTGCAGGTGTGAGTCAAATCTTGCTTAATTTCTTTCTCACTTTCTCGTTTCAATTCTTCTGGCTTCACTATGGTGAAGTTTCTTTTTATTCTTTTTAGTGATTTTCTCTGTTCAGAACATCATGTGTTCCACGTCACTCGCCATGAACTTCTCTACTCACATGCATGCAGTACTGGTATTTATTTGTTTCAGGACAAATTGCAAGCTCTTTCTCAAATCCATCGAGCTCATGAAAAAAACAGAAAAGAAAAACAGATTAAATGGTTGCATGGGGCCTTGATTGACAAGTATTTCCATTGTTAGATATAATTTAAATGATTAAATTGATTATTTTTATAAATTTAATTATTTTTTTATGATTTAATTAACATAATATCGCATCAGTGTTGATCTTTGTTTGAATTGTAATTTGACATCTTAATAAAAGATGCCAAATTCATTTCCTAATCTATAGTTTGATGAGAAAAATAGCATTTTTTGGTCAATAATTAAAAGTTGTGAAAAGAACAAAGTAAAATGTTGCTTTCTAGCTTTGCAAAAGTAATAAATATTAAACAAAGACATTTGTCAAAGACTTCTATTCCAGTCTTCAAAAAACTCATTATTGTTAAGCTTACAGTGATGAAGACTAGCGCATAGACTAAGATCATTTATCTTAGGATATCTATATATATAACCAAAAAACAAAAAACAAAAAAACAAAAAAAGAAGAAGGATAAACTCAAAAACGTCGTGATCCCATGAAGTGTTTGTTACGAGTCATGACTATAATGAAGAGGACGATGTTGACCGGCCCTTTGAAATTTAAGGGGGGAGAAAAGGAAAGAAAGGATGATAATGATCATGGCCTGTGTTCGCATTAACACAGCATTATACTGACAAAACTGCTAATCCTTTTGCATATAATCCTACAATCTTAAATATAGTTAGCTAGTGTACTTTGTATTGCAGAAGTAGTGAAAAAAGACAGGGAATTAGGAGTTACGGATCAATAGTACTTCTTGACTTGGGTATCCACCTTTGCTGCCGATCAATGGAATTGCCGACAGGATTGGTTCCTGTATGTACTTCATGCAACACTTTCCTTCGGACATGATGATCACCTCCAACAAACGACTGGAAATGGAGAAAAGGAAGAGATCAGTAATTGAGAGAGACATTAATATTGCAGACAAATTAGAATATATAAGAAAGAAAGGAACTGCGATGGGCGTTAGATGCTCATGACCATGTCCTCTACGTTTGTTGAAAAATCTCTGATCACTTTGTTGACTTCAGCATCTAAAAATGGAGCGGAGAAAGTAATCATTACAAAATTAGAGAGAGAGAGAGAGAGAGACAGAGACAGAGAGAGAGAGAGAGAGAGAGAGAGAAGATTACGTACCTTCAAGTATTCTCATGGCAAAGCTCGAATGGGGAAGGGAGAATAGAAGGATGAGGAGAGAAGATATGGTCAAATTCATAGCTTTGCATTGTTTCATGAGGCAGATCAAAAGCATGCAGCTTTGATCAATCTTTGGGAATTTAAAAGAGAGAGGTCTTAGTAGACTGATCAACGGAAAATGAAGGATCCAAGTGAGATGGGTTTTAAGATCAGAGCAGGGTTTGAGCTGTGGTTTGCAAAAGAACTGGATGTAATGCTTTACCTGGGCTGAATCGCCATCAAACTCAAATCAAATGGGCAAAACCTTCTATATTTACTGTGACAGGAGAAAGAGATCAGAAGCCCCAGTACTCTGTTACTGTATAATAGGTATGGGCATGCACCCACGTACGCTCGCAAATCTATACTACTCTCTTACTTTTGGGCTAAAAGTCTTCATGATGTGAAAGGAATAAGACGCTACCGATCGAAACCAGTGAATATTAGCTCTGTATATATGTGTAATCTCTAGTAAGATGAGACGCAAAGCAAGTTGCATCAACATTCGAGCGCTGACTTGGTTTCTCAAACATAATATTTATCAGATTAATGATGTAATATCCCAAGATGGATTGGACTGAATTGGCCATGAATGTATTGCATAAACATTTAGTTAAGTTCTCTGGGAGCTAGATGTGTGATATAATAAAAAATAATTAATTTAATTATAGTAAGTAAATAACAACAGTGCTATTTACATTCATTAGTTTGATTCCTCATTCCACCAATTAGATCATAAGAATGGCTAAGTTGAAAGAACCTCGTGCAACTTCTCCAGGCAGAAAAGCCCTTCATGTCACGAAACATGTTCGCCACTGGCTTATCGGCATCCAAAGAACCAAAAGGTAACACTTGTACAGTAGGAAAAAGAAGGGGAAGAGTATCTGCCAACATAGTTTATAATACGCAGATGTAACCCCATGTAATTTACAAGGGTCTAGAAATATACGAGAAAACGTTAGTAATGAGGCAATTGCATACAATGTAGACATATCCACACAATAAACCAGAGAAACCAGAAATATTTTATTTCCTGGGGAAAAGTTGAGCACCTGCCCCAGGGAAGGGTGGGAAGACAGTTCTGAAGGAAAAAGTTGATCTAAATTTTCACTTATGATGAAGATCAGTAACTTGAGAATGAAGAAGATCCAAAACTGATTTCCTATCAGGCATGCTAGGAATAGCTCCCTTCACTTGAACACAAAGAGAAGCAGCTGCAGCTGTATCAAATGGAAGAGAATTACCATAATCCGAGGTATAAGTAACATTTTCAAGGATAAAATAGGAAAAAAGCTGCCAGGCATACCAGCAAATTCCAAGCATTCCTTTTTGGACTTGCCCTCTACAAGAGCCACAGCAAAAGCTGCAGTAAAAGTATCTCCGGCTCCAGTGGTATCTATGACCTTTGCAGCAGATATGGCAGGTTGTTTAATCGGTTCTTCACCTTCTACAAAAAGGGCAGACCCTTTGGCCCCGAGTTTCACAAGGACTTGCTTAACCCCCTGAAAGAAGATATATTTAATAAAGTTATGATGAACACTCTAGAATTCCTGGCCCATTTCCAGATAGGTTTCGTATTCAGAATGCAGTTATTCACTTGGTTGCTAGACAAAGTTGTTCTATTACTAGTCCTCTCGAATATACCAAAAACCAAGCAAAGTGAATCTTTCTGCATGTCCCTTACGAAGAAAGAAGGAAAACTGAAAATGATTTAAGTACAATGATTATATAATAAGAATATGGTACATCTAATAAGAGCAGTAAATATGCGTGCTATTTTTTTTTTAATAAGCATGGAAGCACAAAATATTTCTTATGCACTAAATAAAAGTATTTTGAAGTCAATTACTTGGAATGGCTGGAACGCCTAGTAGGGGCACATTTCCACAACAATTCAAAATTGAATGGCCCAAATCTGTAGTTCAAAAATAAGGCCATCAAAGAAAAGGAGATCCATAAGAACTAACAGTAGCAAAGAGGGTATTGGGATTAATAGACCTGATGTCAGCATTACAATGACCCCCCATTGATTAAATGCGTGCCGTTTGCGCGAATGTAAGGTTATGTGTAGATATGAACGTAATTAACACAAACAATCAAATTCCAGTTTGCCCAAAAATGGTCCAATCCTTTTCTTTTCTTATTTAAATAAATTTCCAGTTATAAAAATAAACTTCACGAAGGATAAGGCACAAAGCCTTCAACGATGATGGTCATTTTGAGTGTGCAAAAACTCACCATTTTATGGCATTTACCAACAGCTTGAGTAATCAGCTCAAAGCTTTCAGTTGGACTTCCTGTCAGACGACTAAGTTCACTTTCATTTGGGCTTAAAATATCAATGAAATTTAATAATTCTTGTGGGAATGGTGCATCCATTCCCCCAGCATCCAAGATGACTGGAACCCCAGCACTCCTTGCAGCCTGTATACAGAACATGATACCAGATTATGCAAAGGACCTAAAGATAAAACAGAGAGAGGATATAAATCTGCAAATGGAAATTGAAACAGAAATAATAATAAAAAATTACACTGCTAGAAAATCAAAGCCCGTAGAACCGACATAAACTTCGACTAAACTTCCGAAACACAAGCTGGTCAAAAGAACCAAGATGCAGAAACATTTATAGGAATACCATGTATCCATTTCTTTTAAAGAGTTCAATAATGACCTGAGGAAGCATAACAGCCAGATTTCACATTTCCTAATGGCAAGAACTTCCACTTTCATTATGTCCATTTGGTGGAGAAACTAATGTCCTCATAAAAACATACATTTTAAAGCAAAAGCGAGTTACAGTTCTAATTTTGAATTGAACTCTCAAATGATATGGACCAGGACGAAGGTTATGGGCATAGTGATAAGAAATTCTAAGGGAGAAAGCTCATTTCTTGAAGGGATTATCCCTCCAAATTTGCTTACCCCCTAAGAATATGTTTCATAGTACTTTGAAAGCACATTCATAAGTCAAGTTCAACAATGTTTTTTTTTTTTTTCTCATTTGTTTCCCCTTTAATTCTCCTGGGCATTACCCAAGACTAACCCACACAACTTAAGATGGATTTAAAGATGATCGACAGACTTTCCACTTCTCTTGCACATGCAAAGAAGATTAAGGGTGAGTTTGGATGTTGAAGTGAGTTGAGTTGAGTTGAGTTGAGATAATAAAATATTGTTAGAATATTATTTTTTAATATTAAAGTTGTTTTGTGATTTGAAAAAGTTGAATTGTTTATTATATTTTGTATTGGGATTTGAAAAAGGTGTAATGATANGAATATTATTTTTTAATATTAAAGTTGTTTTGTGATTTGAAAAAGTTGAATTGTTTATTATATTTTGTATTGGGATTTGAAAAATGTGTAATGATGAGTTGAGATGAGTTGAGATGAGTTGGAATGAGTTTAGCATCCAAACGCAGCCTAAAACTCAAACTAGTAGTAATAAAGTAACATTTAGTTTTCTGCAGACACCATTGAGTTCATGTTACATTTGCAGCACAGCTATCATTGTCAGCTAGAGTTCTAGAGTTTTTTCACCCTATAGGATTACAGCTTATCTGTTCTGCTACATGCAATCACTTTTGCATACTTTTTGCGCACTTCACTAATGTGATGGTCAAAACTGTTATTTTATATTAAAAAAAAGTGACACAGCCAATCACATTAGTGGAGTGCATAAGAAGTTCGCAAAAGTGACTGCATATAGAGTTTTTGTTTTTTTTATAAGTAGGATTAAACTTAATTTTTAACAGCTGTTATGGTAAACTTCATTATAGCTTCCTCACTATTCATTCTACCATTTTGGGTCTGTCATTTCCTCAAAGGATAAGCAATAAACTATAGCTCAGGAAATTTGATCATAATGGCATGGAAACTTTTTCCTTTGTGTTTACTTACTGGCCACTTAATTATTCTTCCCAGATTTGAGTTTGCCTAGTATTTAGACATTTTCCAAGCACTTCTAGCCACACTCTAGAAGAAGGAAGTCAAACATATATGCTCTCTACATTCAACCTTACTATCGTAAAACAAACATAGCATATCAGCAGAGTAGCGCCATTAAGCCAATCGGTCCCTTGTTCCACCAGTCAGCAACAGGAAGGTTTTCCTAACAGCTTCCCAGGTTTCTGCAGCTGAATTATTATCAGCAGAGTAGCGCCATTAAGCCAATCGGTCCCTTGTTCCACCAGTCAGCAACAGGAAGGTTTTCCTATCAGCTTCCCAGGTTTCTGCAGCTGAATTATTTTTTTTTCAATCTTGGATGGCAGACAAGAAACACAATCTTTCTGAAAAACAAAGCATAATGTAGTCTACATTAAATTTCAAAAGTCATCAGATCTAGGGTGGCCACCCCCAGATACTTTTGCATCACACTGGCTACCTTTGGAATTCAGCTGCATTCAGCACCATATACGAGCCTATCTATGACCCCACTTTAGGTACAAGTGCCCTTTTGTATGCCAGTTGTCCAGCCAAAGGAAAATGGCCTCACCATTGAATTTCCAAAAATGGGAATCTAAATTACCATTTAGAATAATTATCATTTGAGGGAGACGATGAAAGCGATGATTCATGTAGTTAGTGCAAATAATGAAGTACCTTGGAGATTACATTAGATGTAGACTTGTAGTACATGACAACATAGACTTGTTAAGAGAATTAGAGATTGTTGAACATGAAATAGCTTTCCCATTTGTATTGCTTGAGAAGACATGTGTCATATGCAATGAGAGCATGACTTCTGCCTAATGTTGGGAATGGTGATTACTAAGTTTTGTGACTCAAATGATCTGCCACCATCATCCTACTTTACAGTGTAATATTTGGATGTCCCAAATATCTAATCTCAACAGTTAGATGTGCTTCTGCACACCTTTTGTAAATTAATCAAAGCATGGAGGGTGATTTATGCCAATATTGGTCATTGGTAGTATTTGCCTATCAGAAAAGCTAACCTAATCTGAACACTTGTATAACCAAAGCTAATGTTGCCTACAACCCACAACTTCACCCTCTATCCCGATCTCATAAGAAGAGGAGGTGTAATTGAACTATAGCTCATTGGCCAGATCCATTCAACTCAATTCCATCCTTCCCTATTAATAGTGCCGACAACATGTGCTCAAAGAATATGGTGCTGAAGGATAGAGGCAGCAAGATAAATTAATCTAAATTAGGGTCTGCCCAGATCGATATCTAATAGTTTCTCCATTAACATACAACTCAATCCTTTTTTGATAGGTAAACCAAAATTTTATTGGTAACAACATACAACTCACCAATCAATCGAGGTACTCATGAGTCATCCATATAATTTGCGTACATGCACTTGACTTATACTTAACATCTCAAAAATGCAAATTTTCTCCTCTTATAATTCTTTTTTTTTTTTATAAGTAAAAGACATTTTATTTAAAGTAAAAAGACATAGCCCAAGTACACAGGAAGTATACATGAGAATACACCTAAATACAAGCTAAAGCAAATCAAGAGAAAACACTACAAATATTCATGTCCTCCAAAAGATTGTGCACCCAAAAATTTAAAGTGCTAAAGAAAAAATCCCTAAACTCTCCCGCTGTGCGTTCACAATCTTTGAAGCACCTCCCATTTCTCTCCAGCCATAAACACCAGAACAAACACAAAGGAATCATCCTTCATAAGGCTTTATTGCCTCCACATCCCACAGTACCCTGCCAACTAGCCAAGAAGTCCACCACTTGTAGAGGCATCACCCAATAAATACCTACTCTTGCAAATAACTCATTCTATAAAGCAGTCACAAATTCACAACGAAGAAACAGGTGGTTAACTGATTCGCCATCTTTTTTACACATGCAGCACCAATCCATCACATATAAACCATTTTTCCTCAAAATATCAGTAGTTAAAACTTTCTCCAACGACACCAACCAGCAAAAAAATGCAACTTTACTGGGCCCTCTAGCTTTCCAAATACATTTCCAGGGGAATGTTTTAATATCTTGTCTATTTAACACCTTGTAATAGGAATTCGCCAAAAAATTGGACTTAATATCATGAACCCACTACATTCTATCCTCCTTGACCAATATTTCAGAACAATCAGGGTATTTAGCAGTTCAACAAACTGTGGGAGAGTCTGGAGGTTCCTCCGGGGACTTTTTGGAGTCGAGTTTTGTGCCAAATGTGGGGATTGTCAAATCCTCCTTTATTTCTTCAGTAGGGGATGTTGTTGAAGAGGTTGTTGTCAGTGAGGGAGAATCAGGGTCTGAGCAAACAGTTTCACTAGTTCCTTCCTCTAAGACTTTCAATTCTGATATGCAATTGGTGATAAGTGGAGGAGAAGGTTCTATCTCTGGCGAATCTGGGGAATTTTCTGAATTAGATGAAGATCTTGACCCTGTTCCTCTATGCTCTCTTAACCCAGGTATTGACTGGTCTAATAATTCTTCTGACTGGGTTTTGGTATTTCTCTATTGACTGGGTCTTGGTATTTCTTGTGAGGGTTATGAAGAGCAATTTAGAGCTCTTATTACTGCTATTGAGGCTGGGCATCCAGCTATGGCTAGATCTATTGCTAAAAAGGAGAGGGAGCTTAAAAGATTGGAATGTACAATTAATTATAATTCCAAGGGTGGGAGTGCCTTTAGAGATAAAGGTAAAGAGAGGGCTGTAAATGGTACTCCATGAAACCTAAAATTATTTCTTGGAATGTTCGGGAGTTGAATGACTATAGAAAGCATCTTCGTGTGAAAAATATGTTAAGACAGTGGAAGGCTGATATTTACTATTTCCAAGAAACTAAACTGAAGATCGTTAGCCATTCGGTGGTTCAAAATTTATGGAGTTGTAACTATGTGGGTTGGGTTGGGTTGAGTTAGTCTCTAATGGTGCTTTAGGAGGCATTATCGTTATGTGGGATAGGAGGGTTATGGAAGTAGTTGAACACTATGTGGGAGAATTCTTAGTGGCTTGTCCTTTCAAGAATGTTGTTGATGGAGTTGAATGGACTTTTGCTGGTGTTTACGGGCCAAATTCATATTCCAGTAGGAGTTTATTGTGGGGAGAAATCGCAGGACTTTGTAGTTGGTGGGATCTCCATGGTGTTTTGGAGGGGATTTTAACATTACTCGCTTCCCTTGTGAGCGTGTTGGAGACTCGGTTATCTCTAGAACTATGTGGATCTCACATATTTAGAATATACATTGTCATTCTTATAATTCTAAATATATATATTTTAAAAGTATTATATAAAAAATATATATATTCTAAATATGTGCCCCCCTAAAGAAATGGTGTGGGATTGTGGAAGAACATAAGAGCTGGATGGGGCAGATTTTCTCATTTTTCAGATTCGCAATTGAAAGAGGCAACAATGTTTACTTTTGGCACGATGTGTGGTGCGGTGACACAGCTCTTAAGCAAGTGTTTCCTATGCTTTACCAAATTGACTGTGATAAAGAAATTGTTGTGGCTGATTTATTAGTACGCTCCAATGGCGCTGTCCATTGGAATGTGAGATTTTCGAGAGCGGCTCAAGATTGGGAGCTGGACATGTTTACTAGCTTCTTTGATTCGTTATATGCTATGTCGATTGGCAATGAGATGAGGGATAGGCTGTTGTGGAATCCAAGTGGAAATAAAAAATTCTCGATGCGCTCTTTTTATAAGGCTCTCTTGGGATTTTCTAATGATCATAGCTATCCTTGTTTTTTTTTATTAGTAAAAGACAGGTATTATATATATGAATGAAAAACCATGTAATTACATGATAGCCTTTGTACACAGGAAGTAAACATACTAACTCCTAATTACATTCTAAGAACGATAAATTAAAGACAATAAATCCTGAACACTATCCCCATGTAATACAATAGTGGAAAACCAACATATTAGAGTGTGGAGAAAAAAATTCTTCAGCTCAGGCATTGTGCGTTCCTTATCTTCGAAGCAACGCGCATTCCTTTCCGTCCAAGTGTACCACATAATACACAACGGAATCATCTTCCACACTGCTGCCATTTGATAGCAGCCTTGCATCTTTGACCAACAACCCAACAAATCCACCACCCTCATAGGCATAACACAAGCAACATCAACCCTTAGAAAGATCTCATCCCATAACACCCTTGTTACCTCACAGTGTAATAAGAGATGGTCCACAAATTCTCCATTCTTCTTGCACATGTAGCACCAATCCAACAGAATACATCCTCTCTTTCTCAAGTTGTCTATGGTCAATATCTTCCCTAGAGCATCACTCCAAACAAAAAAAGCTACTTTAGAAGGCCACAAGCCCTCCAAATATTCTTCCAGAGGAACGGCGTAATATCAAGTTGCGTTGTCGGGATGCCATAATACGCCTTAACTGTACCTATCTTGTGGTTATTAGACCTCTACTTCAAACTATCTCCCTGTGCCATAGGAAACTCCGTGGAATATAGTAGGCTGTAAAATTCTGAAACAATAGGTAATTCTCAATCATGCAAATCCCTATTAAAAAGAATATTCCACTGGTGCGCACCATGAGAAAATAACCACACGTCCCCCACTGAAGCCTCCCTATTCACTGCAATACAGTATTAGGCTGGAAAAGCCCTTTACAATGCGTGATCTCCACACCACACGTCCCTCCAAAATCTGATTCGACTGCCCTAGTCAACTACAAAGCGAATTTGATTTGCAAAACATGGTCATCCCTTCCTTATATACTTCCATAAACTCACACCATACCCCCCTCTCACTTCTTTAGAGCACCAACCACACTAAGCAACACCATATCTAGCATCAATAATATCCTTCCACAATGAACCCCCTTCCAAATGATATCTCCAAAGCCATTTTCCCAATAACGCTTTATTAAAAGTTCTCAAGTTACACACTCCCAACCCCCCGTTCACAACTGAGGCACATACAGTCTTCCATCTAACCAAATGGAATTTCTTCTCCTCCCCCATGCCTTCCCATAAGAATGCCCTAAAGAGTTTCTCCATTCTGTTCAACACCCCTATAGGCATAGGAAACAAAGATAAAAAAATAAATTGGGAGATTAGTGAGAGTACTCTTGATTAGAGTGAGGCGGCCCCCTTTTGATAGATATATTCGTTTCCAGCCAGCCAACCTTTTCTCTATCTTCTCCACTACCCCATCCCATATAGCTCTATTCTTGAAGGTTGCTCCCAGTGGAAGGTCCAGATATTTCATAGGGAAAGAGGATACCTTACAATCCAAAAGGCTTGCTAAGTTGAGGATATTAGAGACCGCACCCACAGGAACCATCTCAGACTTGCCCAGATTCACCTTTAACCCTGACAATGCTTCAAAGCAGAGTAACAATACTTGTAAACTTTGGATCTAGCTACTATTTGCTTCACAAAAAGTAAATAGCTATCCTTGGAAGGCTATTTGGAAGTGAAAGGTACCTTCCAAGATTGCTTTCTTCTTTTGGACTGCATCTCTTGGGCGGATTCTCACCTCAGATAATTTGAGAAAACGTGGTCTCATTATTTCAGATTGATGCTATATGTGCAAGAGTGATGGGGAATCGGTTGATCATCTCTTATTACAATGTGAAGTGGCCCAGTGTTTATGGAATGAGGTCTTTAATAGGATATGGGTGGCATGGGTCATGCTTGGAAGAGTTAGGGATATTATGTGCTGCTGGATAGGTATCGAGGGACATCGCTGCTGTGTGGAAAATGATCCTTCACTGCATTATGTGGTGCTTGTGGTTGGAGCGAAACAAGAGGTGCTTTGAAGATATAGAGCATTCTGTGGATGAGCTGAAACAATTTTTCTACAATACACTTCTTTCTTGGGCTTCATCCATTATTTGTAATACGGACAGCCTTCATGATTTGCTTGTAACTCTTACTAGTGCTTAGATGTAATTAGGCATGTTCATTGTACACTACTAGTGTACTCGGGCAATGCCTCTAATATCAATAAAATTTACTTTTACCTATAAAAATATATATATTTTTTATAAGTTATAAAAATATATATATATATATTATCCGACAATAACAAGCAATCTTTGTGTGTTCAGTTACCCCATCCACAGACCACAGTTTTCCATTGCTAAAAATTCTTCTTATTATTACCATAAAAATATCATGATGAAAGAAACACAAACTAAAAATAGGCATGGCAACTGGCAAGAGAACAAGAGGATACATTTCTAATTGCTTGACAACAGCAAAGATAAAGAATGACAATTATGAATCTCATTCACAAGTTAAAACATCAGGGTAGAAGATAAACCTTTTAAAAATAATAATTTAAGAGCCACAAAGCCCTGACCTTCGCAACCTGAATGTTGACCCAATCTGGAATCTCCCTCTGCAGCAAAACAATCCCAGCATTCTTCACCACCTCCAACGCCTCCTCAGAAATGGTCTCAGGCCAACAGCTCATGTTGGCACCACCAACAATGATGATCGAGTTTTGCCCATCAGACTGGAGCATCACCACAGCATGCCCAGTGGGTGCGGCGGCCACAGTATTAAGATAATCCAGTCGCACCGCACCATTTTCCAGAGCCTCAATGATCAACTTCCCATGGGCGTCCTCACCGACCTGGCCCAAAAAATAGGTCGGGTAAGAGAGCTTGCCACCACAGGCAGCCTGGTTGGCACCCTTGCCTCCAGCAAGTGTCTGGCCGGTCTTGGCCGAGATGGTCTCACCCTCCTCCGGCAGCCTCTCAATCTCCAGATAGATGTCTGCATTGGCTGATCCAAAAACTACAAGTGGTGGGGTTGTGCCGGGATTTGGGGTTATTGGGGTCTGTGTCTTTGAGGGATTTATGGCAAAAGACAGAAGTGGGTGTCTTCCATTTGATGGGTTTTGCTTCTTGTTGAATTGAACAAGTGGGTTTAGGTTGATTGTTCTGTCTATTTGTTTTATGGGACTGTTTTGCGTGTGGAGATGCCAATGGTTTGATTGCGAAATTGTCGTTCCTCTCATCTCTCTTTATCTGTGATTCTGTCTGACGTTCCAATTCTGCTCGCAAAAATCGTTCGTAATACTAGAACTTTTGACTTTTGATAGTGTATCGTTCGGAAACACAATACAAGGAATCGGGCCTAGTTTGGGCCTATTGGGCCGGTATCTCTGTAAGACTCCAAGCAATGGGCCTCTAGTTCAACAACCGTACTTCAAGATCACATCCATTAATATTTTGCCAACGTGGCCGATGCAGGGCCTCTTTTGTCCCTCTCAATTCCTACAACGCCACGTTTCACCAGCAAAGATCCTCTGTCCCAGTTAGCACTGAACGTAACTTATCTCAGCCAGTCATGATTCATAACAGAAGCATCCAATGGATGTTCGCTAACGTGTTTGAATCAGACGGCTCCCGAAGTGAAAACCATCATCGTCGATGCTTGAGCAGTGCACAGAACTATTATCTAGAAACAACGAACGGCGTGGAGGATTTGGTCGTTGGAACTTGGAAGACGTATTAGCTATCGTTAAAGGTCGGTCGGCAATGGCTTCTCATAGTTTAAGCTTAGCATCTCCAAGAATTTACATTTCCACGAAAAGCCAATTAGAACTAGGCGTCAAATCCAAGCTCTTTGTGTTGGGTTCTCGAGGCTTGAGAAAATCCAAGACGGTTTCTTTGTCAGCCCGTGCCATGGGCTCCTCAGCTTCTTCCCAGAAACCAGAAAGCACTCAAGGTATATCTCTCTCTCTCTCTCTCTCTCTCTCTCTCTCATGAAGATTTTCATTTTTCACTGTCCTTGTCTGATTCATCTAATTCACACGCATAAGCGCTTGTTAGTTGTTCCCCCCGTTTGCTTGGTGAACGGAGAGTTTGATATCTATATAAGAAGTTAAAAAAATTAATCCAGGTTTTGACATGGAGTTAGCATCCGAAATACTCATCTGAAAGTGTAAATCAATGAACAAATTGTTATCAGTTGTTCTCTTCTTTATAACTTGAAAAGGAAAATGCTATATACTAGGCCGTATTCCAACTCTCATCCAACTTGAAAGAGGCACTTAAAATAGATTGTCTACAATAAAGGGTCTTAGAAGTTTATATAAAGTGACGGGGAAACCAATATGTTGGCCTCTCATCAGTCATTAAGTATTGATTAGTGACTATCGTCTGAAAATCTTTATTAGCATAAATTTGGGGGTAATAAAAAAAGTATTTGTTCCCCACTTTAGTATATCCAAGATCTCAAAAGTTAAAAAGAAGTTTTCAAAGCTTCTCTTTAATCAAAGGGAAATGAGTTTCTTATGGCGTGATTTCAATTTATGGAATGTAGTGCAGATGAGATCTGTGATTGTTTTTGTTTTGGCCTGGTCTGATATTTCCAGTTGGTAGTTTTGTTGGTTGCCTTCAATTAAATACATATAGCTTCGTTTGTTTTCGCACATCAAATGAGATGAGATCAAAGTTGAAAATTGAATAAAATATTGTTAGAATATATATTTTTAATATTATTTTTGTTTTGGGATTTGAAAAAGTTTGAATTGTTTATTCTATTTTGTATTAGAATTTGGGAAAGTTGTAATGATTAAATGAGATGAGAATAGTTATGAAAACAAACGAGACCCGTTTTGTCTAGCACCTTGAGTGAGACAAGCCTGCATGTTTATATCTTAATACTGTACTTCAATTTTTCAGTGGTATTAGGCTAATAGTGAGTGGTTTTTTCTGTCATGGTGCAGAGGCGGGAAGCACTGACTATAGAGCTATAAGTGATGAAGAGTGGAAGAAGCAACTCACAGGCCAACAGTTTTATATTACTCGTCAAAAGGGAACCGAGAGGGCTTTCACTGGGTATGATCACAAGGACTTACATTTTGTTAACTTCTATATTTTTTCAATAGTTTTCTGGTGGACTAGTTTTTTTTGTTAGCCTTTATATATGATGAATTTGGTTTCTATGGGAGGTCCCAAAGGCACGAGGTAGATATGGCCTTGTTTGAATAATGAGTTGATCTCATCTCATCATTACAACTTTTTTAAACTTTTAAACAAAATATAATAAACAATTTAACTTTTTCAAATCTCAAAACAAAATAAGATTAAAAAACTATATTCTAACAAAATTTTATTCAAATTTCAACTCTCATCTCATCTCATTTCAACTCAACTCACTATCCAAACCTCCCCATCATGAGGAATGAAAGTCGATACCTATGATCATCTAACTATAATGTACTTATTAGTAAAATCGTCTTGCAAGTTAAATAGACACTTAAGAGACAATGAAAGAAAATTGTTAGACCAGTTAAAAACTTGGCTTATTTCTTTAAACCCATTTTAACAATTATGTACCCATGTCAACTTGTTTACGCATTTTAACAATTATGCACCCATTTCAAACAGTTTTTAGACTTGCACAGAGTTGTGGAATTGTTTTTCTCATTTGTATGTAGTTGGTTGGGAGGGAATCTGGAGGCCACTCATGCATGTCAGTTATGAGGCATGTATTATAACACCCCAATGGAAGGCTCAAACCACAGGGTTATACTCCAAAATGACTAGTCAATGATACAATTGGAACCCCATTAGAACTTTATAAAAAGCAAGAACTTCTCCTTTCCAAGTAGTGTGGGATCTCATATATTACCTATCATTATCCTTATCATATGGGATATCACATGTATGGCCTGCAGGACAACCCGTTGAGTAACCTACTTCATGAATGCTTCATAAAGTTGGACAAAAAATGCATCAAAACTGTAAAAAACAACCTATACTTTCAGTTGATTGCTCAGCATTCACTAGAGGTTTAGTCACTTGAGAAACAAGAGCTAGTCAATGGCCGTGATGCACTTTTTGGAGATGATGTCAGGGTTGGGCAGGGTGAGGATACAGGCTTGCTTTTATCCTAATGTGTATATGAGCCTACGCCTAAATCAGGATGGTATTCATATATTTAGTGCGCTGAGTTTATCCCATTCCAAAGCCTTCATCTTCTTTTCCCTTTTCCCTTTTCCCTTTTCCCTTTTTCTGTTCAGTGCAAAGCCACCATCCTCCTACAATGTTCTGCATAAATCAGGAGAACCTTGCATGTCAATTAATTTTGTTTCTGGAGGGAGGCTGGAGGTTCTCATGCTGTACATATGTGATAAACTGGACCTGATGCTGCCAATATAACTGATTCTTTTGATTCGTGATTTTTCTAATTCGTTTGCTGTTTTTCCTTTCAATGTTCAGGGAATATTGGAACACCAAAACCCCTGGAACTTATCATTGCATATGTTGTGATACACCTCTATTTGAGTGAGTAATCAACTTGTAGAGACTCTCATTGGACCGAATATGTTTTGCTCACACAGCTACCACTAAAACTAATTTATACGTATTTCCTCCTCCAGATCATCCACTAAATTTGATAGTGGAACTGGTTGGCCTTCTTATTACCTGCCTGTGGGAAACAATGTCAAGTCAAAGGTAGATTTGTCAATTATTTTCATGCCTCGCCAAGAAGTTCTCTGCGCTGTTTGTGATGCTCATCTTGGCCATGTCTTTGACGATGGTCCACCTCCCACAGGAAAACGTTTTTGTATCAATAGGTAAATATTTTCGTCTGGCCTGTGTTCAATATATTCATTGGTATAATGGACCTGCTGTAAAATATGACTGTTCTTGCAGCGCCTCCCTTAAACTAAAACCAAAACCGTAGGCAGGCACAAGCAGGAAAACCAGAATGATATGATTGCTCAAATCAGATGCGACACTCGTATTGTATCTGCACATTCCGTTATCCTTGCTTTGTGAGTCTTTTTAAATCTTTTATTTGGTTAGAGAACTGTGTAAAATAATATTCACTTGGCAGATGTATAAGCTGGGTCTGATAATGTGTAAAATATCTTATATTTTGGGTCTGATAAAATATAAAATTTATCTTCTTGTGCTGGTATCAGTATCTCCTACTGTAACTTTGAAATGAGAATATCGGATGCTTGTAATAGTGGGATTTTGTTCAACATGTTCCTTTGGTAAAGTCACAAAGAAGCTCATTGGATTAATTTTCCTACTTTTATTTATTTTTTATATCGGGGAACCTCTCTAGTGCAGTCAAAAGTGTTTAGGAGATAATTATGCCCTACTTAAGTATGCGGAAACTCGGTTTGGCTGCACCAAATTGCAGCCGGATTGAAAATGATGGTACAGCCAGATTGTTGGCAAGGTAGATGCTTGTTTAGAAGCCAACACCGACTGCAAGTTGGTGCTTAGAGATGTGAGACATGTTCTACGCATCTGACTCAATTTTATCTACACTGGAAAGCTTGATGATGAAGGCAATTTTAACCACTTGGGTAATGGAAAATGCTAGATCTCCACTCGGATGATGGAAAATGTAAGATCTCTAAGGACTCTTTTATGGTGGTCAGAGGAAATAACCATGGCATGCTGGATTTGATGCAAGCAATTGAGCAGGGGAATGGTGAATACAGTTGAGAAAGACGACTCCACCAAGATTTGTCACAAAGGGCTTGCTTCTCTTCCTAAGCATGAAAGTTATGCCCCTGTAAACTTGTTTCGTTGCTTAGCCGACAAACAATATATAGTTGCATTTCGTAGATTCCCTCCATTCAAAAGGAAGAATTTATAATTTAGACATGGCCCATATTGATACTGGATGCCGCTACTAGACCAAGAACGTACCGTTGGGCATGTTTGCATTTTTACTTCCTTTTTTTTTATCTTTTTCTTTTATACATTTTTGTAACATATTTAAACATTTAAAAAAAAAACACAAATACATTAGTAGTCACTTTTTTAATTATAAAAGAAAAAAAATTAAATGCATGAACGGTTAAATTCAGGAAGCAAAAACATGGGACAAACTAACATTTTCCATTGATATTTGCTCCGTGAATGATAAAACAATTGGAGTTGCACTTTATTTTGTAATATTTGTTGATAGAATTTAAAAAAATGGCTTCGGTTTTGAAAAGCAAAGAGTGGGTATTTTGAAAAGTTTCATGTTAAGGTCGAAAAGAAACAAGGAATATTTATCATTGCCAATACAGTATTTCAGGCATTCAAAGTGAAGAATTTATTTCATTACTTGATATTGAATAACCTTCATAAAACGTATAATGAGAAATTATATATACCACAATGTTATTTCACTTTTATCTTGATCCTCTTATAATGAGGTGATATTATTCATTTACTTTCAAATATTTTTTAAAAAAGAATTGAAGGTGACTTGAATGTGATAAAAGTGCCATATTTTATATAATAAAATAAAAGTACGATAAAAATGTGATATATAGCATCATTCTAGATTACATGTTATCTTGGTTTATTTTTCAATAAAATTATTTGTACAAGTCTTAAATAGACAAGTCTCACGTAGTCTTTTTATAAAAAGTGTAACCCCACAATGTAAAAATATAAAAAAAATATTCTTTTTAATGAGATCCATATTTTTATAAAAGACTTACATACGGTTTTTTTTATTTAAAACTTTATTATTCTTTTAAATGACAATAAATGGAATAAATTGGTTTTTTACTTTAATCGATTTGAGACATCTTTAATTGGGCTCAAGTATGGACAGGGCCCTAATACCCAGACCCATCCCATAGATCTCTTGACCTGGGCAATGACCCTAACAAGATACAAAGCGGCGCCATTTTTCACTCAAATTTGCGCTTTAGTTCATGTCCAATTATTAATCGCCACATCACACTATCTCATTGTCTTTCTATTTGCAAAGACCATTCATTGGTTATTTTAATCTTCTCTTACAATCTGCAAAGCAGCAGATCTCCAACCCTTTTTAATAAAAAGAAGAACCAGAACAAATTACCAACCGTTACTTAACAGCCGTCACCGAACATTTGTGTTCTTGATCTTCTCCGGAGCGAAGAGAGTTGGTGGGGTTTAAGGTTTATTTCTTGAAAAGGTTGGCACAAGAGTAAAGAGGCCTTTTTGAGCCTGTTTGATCAGAGGGCGGACATTATGGCAAATGGGGTTGTAGACAGTGTAGAGTACTCACTTTTGAAGGATTTGAGGGTGGAGATTGAAGGAGATGAAGGCGCCTTCTCTCTTTGCTTTTGGGTTTACATTATGAGCTCCTCTGCATTCCCTGCTACAATCATTCAACAGGTCTTCACTTTCTTTTACTTCTAATCGTTTAATCTAATTTGTTGTTTGTAATTATTATTTTTTCGTTTCGGTGCGATTGACGGGTTTGTGTTATTTTGTGGGCTGTTTTGTTTTGATGATCACTTGCCATTTCTTCATTTTTTTTTGTAATATGCTACATGGCTGTGGCAAATTGTGCCCCTTTTATGTCCTTTTTAGCACTTTTTGTGGGTCAGTCATAGGAACTTGAGAATTTGGATTTTTCTGGTTAGTGAAGTGCAAACGTTGTACATTGCTGCTGCTAATTCTGCATCATCACTTTTGATTCGCATATTAATCACAAGTCCACTTCAGTTGCTAATGATGAACAATAAGTTTTGTTTTTAATGGATCTGTATATTTTACTGGTTAATTAAAGTAGTGTTTTAAGAATTATACTAAGGACTGTTTCTTAGGATTTTTTTTTTTTATCATTATCACCGTATAAAACTACCAAAATTTTCCAATCCACCTGCTTAGGATTTCTCTTTTTCTGTCAAATAACCCTTAGAGATTTTAGGATGATCACTTTTAAAAGGAACTGAACATGTGTATACTCCCTGTGTACTTGGGTTTTGCCTATTCTTATGTACAAAGTACCTTGATTACCGATAAAAATAAAAAAAGGAACTGAACATATGAGTGATGATCAGGCCTATCAGTTCTTTGCAAACTATGCCAGTTTGGATTGTTAAAAGAATTTCTTCATGTTTGCTATGTTGTAAGATAATTTTGTCTCTAAGGATTAGGGTTTATGGGTGCCATTGTTCACATATGACAGTACCTTTATAATACCCTACATAATTTTACTCTTGTAGATTTATTTATTTGTGGATAACGTTCACTTGATCATGCAGTTGCACTCTGATGGCATCAACGGCACTCCTTTTCTTGTTTTAAATGAAAAGAAGAGGATGATGCTTCTGCCGTTGCTTCTCTTACACAAGGAAGCTCCTAATCCTGGAAACTTCACCTCCTTGACTGAAGTTCCACATGCATCCATGGAGATTGAGTTTCCTTTAGAAAAATGGATTCATGTTGGATGTGAGGTATGTGATTCTGAACAGCTAGACACTTCAACTTTAATAATGGATTGTTGGTGTTGTTATCATTATTGTTGTATAAATTTCAATGGTCTCAACTTTCATGATTTTCTTGTATCCATTTCTAGTTCCTAACTAGGTGTAATCTCATGTATGCTTCCTATGTACTTGGGCTATGCCTACTTCAATATCAATAAAATATCTCCTTACTTATTAAAAAAATCATTATTGTTGTATGGGTTGATATAATATATGAGATCATTTGTACGATAGTTTGCCACAAACTGTTTTCTATTGTTACGAATAAAGGGAGCTAAACTGTATTGACAGTTATGTATAAACCGTTTTGTATTTTTAGGAACAAAGGGTGCTGAACTGTATTGACATTACTTCTTCCATGCTCTTACTGTGTCCGCTTTCTTTTCTTTGACAACTAGTGTTTTCTTTGGCCTAGGGCTGTTACTGAGAAAATGATCTTTGCATGAGGCAGTTTAGGTGTTCCCCTCTAGAAGCATTTGTGAAGGCGATATTTTGTATTTTTTTGGAGTTTATGAAAAGCTTAGTCTTGAAGTGTTCGTTTCAGGTTTCTACAGATTCTCTTCGGCTTCATATTGACGGAGAGATTGTGGGAGAGAGGCCTTTGTCTTCCATATTCACCAAAGATTCAAGTTTAAGTGGTTCAAGGAAGATAACTTTGGCTAGTATTGGTGGAGATGGATGCAGGCTGCTGGGTTATGTCCACAATCTTGAAGTCTTGCCTTCAACTCTATCCATTAAGGATCACCAGGGAAAGGTGCGTTACAGTTTGACAAGTGCTACAGCCATGAGAGATTCCATAAAAGTAAATCCACAAACTGACATGTATTCATATGATACGTTAGATCTACTTTACAATAAAAATAGCTTTACAATCTAACATATCACCTCAAGTTATATCAGCTTGTAGGTTTACTTATGTGAGATCTTTTGTGGCTAAAGCATCTTACATTTTTAGTTTTTGAAGTCTCACAATTATTTATGTTTTATTTTACTTGGTAAAAACAATGTTTGATCTCAGGATTTGCCTCTAAGACTATCTATTGATAGTTCAGATGCCTTTGAAATTGAAGTCGGCAGCGATGGTGTTTGGAGTATTATTGGTGGCAAGGTTAGAGAAAACTTTACATATCATGTTTCTTGGTTTTCCTGTTGTATGCATAAACCTTTTTTTATTTGGTTTGGCGTGGAGTACATTTTTTTTTTTAAGTATTTGGAGTGAAGTAAATTTGCAGTGATTCTTTAGATTTTCTTTGACAGTATAAGTTATGGTGCATAAACTTGCTGTGTATCTTCTGATATGCCTCCAATATTCATCCTTGCATCAACTTCTATGCCTCTTGTTATTGTATTTTTCAAATTGATCGGTCAAAATTGCCTTTGGTGACAGCAATTGCCTCCACTGTGTTACAAATGTTGTAGCTTTAACATGTCAGCCCTTTTAATTGTATGAAACTCATATTGTTGTAATTATGTAGTCTCTGTGCATAAAAGGAGATTCTCACTTACATTTATTGAAAAGAATAAATCCAAGTCTTGTCAGTTTAGGAATTGTTGAGGGAACACTTTTTTCTGACACTAAAAGGAAAACGTCTGATTACACCAGAGCTAGATGTGAAGTTTGCTTGGGCTCATTGAGTTTGTAGATTGTAGTTTGCGAATTCATTCAAGTAGTTGTTTCTTGATCCCATCCATCTTTATTCCCTCATTAGTTGTAGCTTTACTACCTTTTTGTCCCATTGGTTTCCCATTTCCCTTTTAAAATTCAATTTTGCTTTTTAAGTTATTACAAGCAGCCTGTCTCGTGTTAAATGCCTCTTTAGCACAAAGTTGTACAAGTTATAGTCTATTCCAATGTAATGACCTGCTTTTACTGCTCTCAAATTTCTTCTGATGTATATCATTGCCTCTGTTTACAGGCATCTTGTCGCCGGAACTTTTCTTTGGATGTTGTTTTGTTAGATACCTTGGGCCTTTCAGCAGCCAAGGACGTTGAGGTTTATATCTGGCTTTTGCATAGTATACGAGTCATCACCATCTTTAATTGGAAGTTTTACAATAAGTTACGTAGTTAATTTAAACCTTGCTTGTCTTCACAGGTTATTGCTTCACTTTTGTATGCCGACAATGGGGCACTTGTGGAGAACACAACTGATGGGGAAGCTCCTCTTCTGGCTAGCTATGATGGAATTGAATATGCTTCTTGTGAAAGACCAAGTAAACTGTTGCAAGGACGTGCATCCTTTAAGCTCAAGATATCTCAGGTGCTAATGTCAAGTGTAAAATGTTGCTTTAGTCGCCTTTTTAGAGAATATAAATGGAACTCTGTCCCCTACAAGTAGGACAATATATGAGCAACTTGCTTGTATGCATGGTAAACAAGGTTGTTAATACTGTTTCAGTTATTGTTTTGGTTTTATCCATTGGGTGAATGGTTTACCCATCCTAGATGATACAGGTGCCCATTTCAACTTCCATGACATGAAAGAATACTTACTTTCAAAATACATAGTCAAATATATGAAACAACTAAATAAGATAAAAATAAATATATCCAACTATATATTTAAATGTTTTCCAATAGTTTCATATCTCTCACGCATAAAAGAGTATGAAGAATCAAGGTAACACAAGACAGAGATCAATTTTAGTCTTGGATTTATATTCCTCCCAGTTGATTCTGTGTACCTCTGGAATTCGTAAATGATTTCTCGTTCTTTTTAATTTCAGCTTTCGTCGAAGTGTGATAATAGGCTTTTCCGCATCAGATTTCACATGAGAAGTGGAAATTACCCATTCTTTGAGGCTTTCTCCCCTCCAATTCGTTGTATATCACGTGGCCGTAATATCCGAGCATCCTCTCTAACATGGAAAAGATCAACTTCTGCCATCCAATCTGTTAATTTATCTGAATCATCTAGGATGGATGTGGAGTCCTTAGAACTTCAGCACAGCAATATACATGAAGCAAGACCCGGCCCATCATCGAAGCGGGTTAGATCAGGACCGGATAAATTATGTGCTGCTTTTAAGACTAATCCTAACTTGGAGCGACCTGATGATAAATGTAACTCTCATGCTGGGACAGCTAATCTGGTATTACTGGTTTTTTTTTCTTAGTTATATTTTTTTCATCCAGAATCTTTGATGATAGATAGATCAATTGAACTGAAAAGGGTTTGTGGCATAAAAAAGGTTGCCCTGCTTTTATTTTCTCTTTTATAAATATCAGCTGTAATTACCTTGCCAATCATGGTTCAAGTGTCATGTGGACACCACATAATGTGCAAGATTTAACATGACAAGGATTTGGTTGAGGCATGTGCCCAACATTCATTAATGGTTAGATACTAAAACCAGAATGAAAAGAAAAAAAAAAGGAAAATTGATTAAAACAGAGTTAACTGGTGTTCAAAAGAGAGGAAAAGATCTATATCTTAGTGTCAGTGAAGTCCCTGGTTTGTTTTCCATATTTTGTATAGACTCTATATCGGTTTACAAGTTTGTATTATTTAACGCCCCTGTTTTCCATATTTTGTAAGCCTATTTTGCTGCATATTGCAGTACCTACTGTTTTGCAATCGAGGTTGCATTTCTAGAACTGTAGGTCTTCCTGAATAATACTTGGAACTCTGTTGTTGACAAAATATGATTATATTTCTTTGACAAATTATGCTTTATATTTCTTTATTTTTGTTTCGATCATTTTCTTGTCGTCTTTTTCAGCATGAGCTAGATCCTGTGACCTTTTCTCCTTTTGTACATATTGCATATGCCAATGCAAACATTTTGTTTTGTGATGATTACCTTTGAGGTTTCACTTAGATAGATGGGACTTTATTCGTAGTATTCTCATATAGACATATTGCATATGCCAATGCAAACGTTTTTTTGTGATGATTACCTTTGAAGTTTCACTTAGATAGATGGGACTTTATTCTTAGCGTTTTCATATAGACATATTGAATATTATTCTGGCGTAGGTTAAGAATGAGTTTGGAACGAGTTTGGAAGGAAGACCTGAAAACCTTGAAGAAGTGGATGATTCACAATCTGATTCAGAGAGTACTGGAGAGAGAAATTCACCTTCTAAGAGTATGTCAAGTAGAACAAGTCCAATGTCGGATATGAACATTTTCAAATACTCCCTCTCAGGCTTAACTGAGAGATCTTTTATGCTCAAGGAGATTGCTTTGTCTGCTTCTGACACTGAACTGTTAGAATTTGCACATCAGGTGTCTCTCTATTCAGGATGTTCACACCACGGGTAGGTAATCTGTGAAAGCTTTTTGGTTATATTAGTGACCATATTCTTGTTGGAGTTCTAATATGCATATCATAACAACACTTGGTAGGATGATCTGCCACTGAATTTTTGTAGTGGCAAAAAAAATCACACCAGCATCTTCATTACAAAATACTCTAAGTTTGACTAATACCTCACTGATTCTCATTGAGGTTTTCTTTTCAAGTCTCAAATTACAATTAAACTCTTTTCTAGTCTCAAATTACAACTACACCATTTTCAAGTCATAAACTGACCCTGGGAATATACATACTTTTTTTCCTCTTCTCACTCTTTCCTGTCTTTTCATCTCTACCTGTTAGGACGTAATGGAACAGACTTCTTCCCTATCAGGGCTTTATTAGATCAACTAAACAATCACTACAATCCTTTTGTCTCTTCTTCTTTTGTAACAACATTCTTTCTCAGGCACCAAATAAGTATTGCAAAGAGACTGATAGAGGAAGGAACAAAAGCTTGGAATTTGATTTCACAAAACAATCATCAGATTCGTTGGGAGAATGTGGTTTTTGAGATTGAAGAGTACTTCATGAAGATTGCTTGTTGCAGTTCTAGATCTCTCACACAACAGGTTTCTTCTTCTTTACACTCCTCCCACCCCTCACTCTCTCTCTCTCTCACACACACACACACACAAGTTACTGTCATGAAATTTAGTTCTTAAACATTTGTGGCAAATTAATGTGATTGCTTGTCGGAACATGTAAAGGTTTGAGTCATTATGCTGATATTGATGAGGCAGATTTCTACATTATCAATAGTGTCTCCTATTGTGAAGGTATGCGTAAGTGGTGCATGCAGATGAGAGATTGTGGGGATTTTCTGAAAGATTGATCGATTTCTTAATAGCATCTTGTGTTCCAGAGGAAAAAAAAATGAAGTAAAAAATAAAAACAAATTCAGTTTTGCTAGTTTGTAAAATGGTGTTAGTGCAGTTGATTCACTAGCTTGTTCTGTTGTCTCTGTTTCAATAAAACATGCAACCAACGGGAATCTGTTTCAACTAATTCTTGTTTATTTATGCAATTAGCCTTTTGTTATTAATGGTAGTTTTTTAAAATAGGTTTTGGCATAAAAGAATGAAGGGGAATATTTTCCTGATTTTGTTTTTATGTTAGGACTTTGAGCTTCTGAGGAGAATTGCTGGATGTCGAGAGTATCTTTCCCAAGAGAACTTTGAGAAGATGTGGTGTTGGTTATACCCTGTAGCTTTCACATTATCAAGAGACTGGATTAATGCAATGTGGAGTTCTATGTCACCAAAATGGATAGAGGGATTCGTAACAAAGGAGGAAGCAGAATCTTCACTTCAAGGTCCGAGGGGCCTTCAAGAGCCTGGCACGTTTGTACTCCGGTTTCCTACTTCAAGGAGCTGGCCCCACCCTGATGCTGGCTGCTTAATTGTGACTTATGTTGGCAGTGATTACACTCTTCACCACAGGCTGCTTTCCCTTGAGCAGTTTTTTGGGTAGTTCATTTTCTCTGTTCATTCTTAATGATAATTCACATTATATTCATTTATTTACAAGAGTACTATTCAACATATTCTCTCTTGAAGTAAACTCAAGCAAGGACAAAGTGAAAAAATTAGGAATTACAGATTCAGGAAATAGCAAGGTTTCTCAAATTGATGTTAGGAGGCAAAAACATGATGCAATAACCTTAGCATGTTTAGAGAAGAGTGGAAATCATATTGAGTTGTTGTAAGAGTTAGTTTGCATTTCACTTTTGTTTGGACATGAGTGTACTGAGTTAGATGCTGAAATCATTGGGTTTTCGGTGCAATTTCACTATAGCATAGCCTCATTTCTGGCCAAAGTTAGATGACTCCCATATTAGCAGGAAAGTTTCATGTATGCAATTCTTTCAGAGAGATAAGATCTTAGAATTTACTTATAAAAAATAAAAAATTCTTAGAATGGAACCATGGAATGTATTTGGTTAATCAGCCCATCCAGTTGTGTGAAGTTTAATGTTGTCAGTGACCTCTCAACTGTATATGGCATATGCTTTGGATCTGGTAACGTAGCCTATGCGGCAGTATCTGACGATGACATGAAAATTTGCAGCACAAGGGCACTAACACTCTACAATCTATATATTTTTTCCTTTTGACCTCCAAATGTAGTATATTCAGTATATCTCTGTCAATTTAATCGAGAATCTATTGTGTTTCTCCAAAAATTGAGAAAATGAATGTGAAAAACCTGCTTGCTATTGACGAAAATATAATTGAGTTTCTTCTTTGTGTTTGTAGTTACAGTGAAGGAGAAATGAATGTAAAACCGCTGCAAGATATGCTACTGGCAGAGCCCGAGCTCTCTCGATTGGGAAGGCAAGATATTTCTCAACCACTATATCGATTATTCTTCTCTATACAGATTGAATGCCAGACATTGCATTCATAAATATTAACCATGTATACATCTGTTGCTTGAAAATTTGCAGGATATTAAGAAGTCATTAAGTGTGCTTGTGTAGCATAATATCCATCCGCTTCCAATCTAGGGTTAGCATTCCCGTGCGTTCATTCCCATTCTTATGTTTTTAGTATTGATCTTCTTGTTATTCTTTGCTGTCCATTATGTATATATGCATATCAATATATTGAGGATGGAATGCCTATAATCTAAAATCCTTAGGTGATTTTAACAGTGCATTATCCGTTATGTGTAGCCGCTAAAATACCAAGCACCATTTTTCATGCCTTTTGTTTTTTCTTTGGATGAATGAGATCATTCCAAAGTATTGAAGTTTAAAACACTGCTACACAGACTCAGTCAATGTACCAGTAAGAGAGACAATAAAATCTTAACCATGGATATAAACAAACCTCATTTACTAAGTACAGAAAACAAAAGGTCCTATTCAATACAGACAGGAGTCTTTACATGCGATGAGATGGTTTTTGAATCTGCACTCTTCAGAACGAACTAGGCCTCCAAAAATCTTGCATTTCCTTTGCAATACTTGCAGAATACACAGCAGGGATCCCCCCCCCCCCCCCCCCCCCCCCC